>CM021101.1:64549742-64932945 GCA_007115665.2 Sequoiadendron giganteum | reverse complement strand
GTCTCTCTCTCTCAGGTCTCTCCCACTCTCTCTCTCCTCTCTCTCTCTCACTCACACTCTCAAGTATCATTATCTCCCTCTCTCCCTCTCAATTCTCTCTCCCTCTCCCTCCCTCTATCTCTCTATCTCCCTCTCTCCCTCTCAAGTATCTCTCTCCCTCTCTATATCTCTCTCTCCCACTCCCTCTCTCTCTTAGTTTTATCCTTCCCACCACAATTAGATCTCTTTCTCTCCCTCTCTATCCCCCTCTATCCCTCTCAAGTCTCTTTCTATCTCTCTCCCTCCCTCTCTCCCTCTCTGTCTCTCCCCCTCCCTTTGAAGTCTCTTTCCTTCCTAAATCTCTCTCTCTCCCTCTCTCTCTCTTACACTCACACTCTCCATATCCCTCTTAGCTATCTCTCTCCCACTCTCTCTCTCTCAAGACTCTCTCTCTCACACACACACTCTATCTCTCTCTTCATCTCCCTCTCAGGTCTCTCTCTCTCCATCTCAAGTCTCTCCCTCCCCCCCCCCCCTCTATCTCTATCTCCCTCTCCCCCTCTCAAGTCTCTTTCTCCCTCCCTCTATCTCTCTCTCCCTCTCAAGTATCTCCCTCCCTCTATCTCTATATCTCCCTCTCAATCTCCCTCTCACTATCCATCTCCCTCTCTCCCTCTCTCTCTCCCTCCCTCTCCCTCTCCCCCTCTCTCCCTCTTAGGTCTCCCATTTTCCCTCTCTCTCTCTCACTCACTCACTCACTTTTCACCTCCCTCTTAGGTATCTCTCTCAGGTGTCTCTTCTCACCCTAACTATATAAATCTCTCTCAAGTGCCTCCTTCCCACCCTAACTAGATAACTTTCTCTCTCCCCCCTTCTCTCTCCCCTCACTCCCCTCTCTCCCTCCCTCTCCCTCCCTCTATCTATCTCTCCCTCTCAAGTCTCTCTCCCTCCCTCCCTCTATCTCTCTCTCCCTCAGAAGTAACTTGAGATGGGGAGAGAGTGAGGGAGAGTGACTTGAGATGGAGAGAGGGAAGGAGAGAGGAAGAGAGTGGGAGAGAGACCTAATAGGGAGATGAAGAGATAGAGAGAGATATAGTGTGTGTGTGTGTGTGTGTGTTTTGAGAGATACAATGGGAGAGAGAGACCTGAGAGGGAGATGGAGAGTGTGACTAAGAGAGAGAGTGAGAGAGAGATACAGAAGAGAAGAGAAGAGAAGAGAAAAGAGAGGGATTGGGAGAGACCTGAGAGAGAGAGAGAGAGAAAGAGAGAGAGGGAGAGGAAGAGAGAGAAGGAGGGTGTGGGAGAGACATGAGAGAGGGAGTGGAAGAGACCTAAGAGAGAGATACTTAAGAAGGAGAGAGACTTCAAAGGGAGGGGGATAGAGAGAGGGAGAGAGGGAGATGAAGAGTGAGAGGGAGATGGAGATGGAGAGGGAGTGGGAGTGGGAGGGACCTGGGATAGGGAGAGACAGAGGGAATTGAGAGGGAGAGAGAAGAAAGAGTGGGAGAGAGAGACCTGAGATAATGGAGAGAGAGAGAGAGAGAGAGGGAGAGAGCGAGAGGGAGAGGGAGTGGTAGTGACTAGAGAGAGACCTAAGAGGGATATGGAGAGTGAGAGAGATAGGGGGAGAGAGAGACCTGAGAGGGAGATGGAGAGAGAGATACTTAAGAGAGAGAGGGAGGGAGGGAGAAGGGGGAGGGAGAGAGATACTTGAGAGGAAGAGAGGGAGGGAGAGTGGGAGAGTAGGAGAGAGACCTAAGAGGGAGAGAATGTGAGTGTGAGTGAGATATTGAGAGAGAGAGGGAGTGGGAGAGACTTGAGAGAGAGACCTAAGAGGGAGAGAGACTCAAGAGGAAGTGAGATTTAAAAGGGAGAGAGAGAGGGAGAGGGGATATGGAGAGTGAGAGGGAGATGGAGAGGGAGAGGGAGAGATAGGGAGAGGGAGTGGGAGGGACCTAAGAGAGAGGGAGTGTGAGAGAGAGATAGAGAGATAGGTCTAGAGCTCAAGGAGAGAGAGTGAGAAAGATAGATTTAAAGAGGAAAAAAAAATATAAATATTTCATTATTCATTAATTTTTGTAATTTTCCAAGTATTTTGAGATGAGTGTTACAAAAAAATAATGAAAAAAAGACTTTGCATGTGACAGTCGTGAGCATTTGATGTTTCAAAAATGAAATATGAAGTTCAAATAATTATAAATATTTTTTTGTGTACAATATATAAAAACCACCTAGTCTATTGCATACATCTCTCAATCGCCTTTCCAACACCTATAAAAAGTCAAAATTTTGATAAGAAACGCAAAACTTATGCCCATTTTACTAAAGAGGGCTTTTTAGGTCTTTAAAATGGATATCCGTTTTGTTTTTCAAAAAAATGGTTTCCCGCTTTCCAAAAGGATATTATTTTTGAAAAATAAAACGGATATCCATTTTGGTTTGGTATTACAAAAGCAAAATGGATATTGTACCCAACCCATACAAAAAGTCAACATTTTTGTTTCACGATTTCAGCTAGTTAAAAATGCATTTTTTTCCTCATTGCCACTTTTTGGACCCCTTTGATCTTGCACATGCCCATACCAATGGAGAAAGCAACAGCAGTAAATGATCATGTAGAATTCACATTAGAGGGAGATGCACATATCAGTAGGATGACATTCTCAGTCTCTTTGACATTTTGGCAAGTTACATCATGGAGACTCTAGGTTATCAGAAGGAGTCATTTGGGAATCCCTCCAACAGAGCAATGAAACCACATCGAGGTGATGATAGGATTTCAGGGTGACAAGATTGCAAGTCCCTTCGATATTCCAATATCATGGAGATAGGCGTGTATCAGCGGGATGTCTTATGGAGTCTGTTTGACACTCCGATGGTGTCAGACAAGGGCTTTATTTTTGTGATACTTTGGGATATCAATGATAGTTATGTTTGAGTCTCTTCGACGACCTGATGGGAACTTAATTGGTGAGACTTCGAGATTTCAAGGAGAGTTGTTTTGGTGTCCCCTCGACACAACAAAGACATGGTGTTGACTTTTTTGGGACGCAATAGGAAGGGGGTTGATGAAATTTATGGACAGATGGAAGATGGTGATTGGACGACAGATCAATTTGCATCATTGTTACGAATTGTGAATGATGACGAGGATGGTGATCAGCAAGAAAGTGAATATCAGTGTGACATGGAATTTTCTCAGTCCGATAAGTAGTAGTCTCGTATATGGTTTGAGGAGAGGCAATTAAGGCGTAAAGATGTTGATCAATGGTGTGTCTAAGGAGATAGAGTAGACAACAAAGAAACCATTCCTGATTGTTGGTTGGGTGATGGAGGCGGTACTAAGGCAAGATGATTAAAAGCATTAAATGATCAGATTATAGAAACCCTAGATGGCCAATGTGGTTGTGAACCCCTGTTTCATACTTGCACAAACACAACAAACAAACATGTTATTAGATCAAAATGCAAGATGAAATAAGGATTCCCTATGAAATCCATTTACAAAACTTAGATAGAAAGGAAAATGAAGAACAATGCAATTAACTAAGTTTAATCTATCTAAGCTAAGAAAACACTTGATCCCATGGGAGAATTGGTGCCAATTGATGTGTCGAAATTGGTCCTTTCCCAACTCCTTAGTTGCAAATGTTGATGATGTGTGGATAGTTCAATCTCCTTGATGAGATTTTAGCATAACCTAGCTATGGAATTATGAAAATTTTGAATACTTGAAAAGGAATGGGAAAATTGGCTCTCAATGTGAAGAGAGTAACTTTGCATGAGATTGTGGATGTTGAATGAGAGGAATAACCTTTCATTTATAGATCTCATTTTGGAAGAAAGAGAAAGATTTGAGAAATGTGGGACTAACCTTCAACCAATGGTCAAATTCCACTTGTCAAAATGTGAATGGTTGATGGTTGTGCAAGTTTTGATCAAAGTGCCCATAAATGCATAAATTTGAATTTTGAAAATGTTGAAACGACAAGGTGAAGAGAAATTCAAATGGAGTTATGACCACCTGGCTCAATGCAAAAGGACTTGTTGGATGAAATAAATGCCTTGTTGGAAGGACCAAGTCCACTTGGATTCAAATTCAAACTTGAGGGAAAATAGAGATTTAATAAATGAATTAAATCTATTTTCATGTGCAAGTTGCATTCTCTAGAGGATTTTAGTGATTGAGATTAAATTAATCAAGATTTGATCAATTTAATGAGAGATTAGATGATTAGACAATTTTGACTCAAATTTATGAGTTGATTTAAATCAAGAATTGAGAAGAAAAGGATTAATTAAATAAACGATTTGATTTATTTAACTAAAGAGGATAGTGTTAGATTAAATTAAATAAGGTTTAATTTATTCAATTTAATGAGAAGACTTTAAGGACTTGATTTAAATAAAATGAATTATTTAAATAAACAAATATATAAGGTTAATTGAATTAAATTGATTAATTTAATCAACAGAGGAGAAAGACATAATTAAATAAATAATGACTTATCTAATTAAGAGATGAAAAGTGTTTTAAGCTAAGAATGTGATTCAGGGAGAAAACGATGTTAGTAAATCAGGATCAAGTGCGTTGGGTCGAATTGTACATTTTCCATGTCTATATTTTGCCCCTCTTTGAAGGAATGTACTTTTTGCATTGATTCAAAGAATAAACTGTTGTAATCAAGGTTCAAAAATTTTAGCATTTTTTTGAATTCCCCACTATTGCCCCAGCAAAACGATTATGCTAGTATATTGCCCCCTGAGAGATCAGACAATTTTTTTTATTTTTTGGATAATCTCGCAAAAAAAAATGACAAGGTGCCCAATAGGTCCAAAAATGTCTCGGGATGCCAGAAAATAAGTTAGAACATCAAAAAAGATGTGAAATGGTCCTCGGTTGGACAAAAACAAGATCGAGGGACCAAAACCCTCATTCGCATGCTTAAATAGACCCTGAGGGGTTACTTTCAATACATTTGCACCTTTTCCCCTTATATTTTTTGCATTCTAAGCTCTGATCCTTGATCAAGATGGTGCAACGACAGCTTCCCAGGCATGTGTTGGAGAGAGTATGAGTACATCAGTGGCTAGTCGTTGCAGGAGCCGTGGTATGTACCCCCATCCCGACTTTTAATTTCTCATTTTTCATGCATTAATTAGGGTTCCAATCAAATTTAGGTTGAGCGGCGCTATATAGCGCCACTGAAAGTGCTTGGTCGGTGTCACGCGGTCAGATATCGGACCGCATATGCAAAGAGCATTGTGCGATGTAGTTAGGAACTTAGGGTTTCTGGGGTCAAAGTTGGTCCCATGCACAAATAGTGTCGTGCGGCACAGTTAAGAATTTAGGGTTGTCAAAGTCCGTCGCACAACGCAGTTTAGAACATTCCAAACTACGCCATATTTACAAACCATGCTGCACTTGTTGTTTCAAATGCGAAAATCTGACATGAGAGGAAAAAAATTTACAAGACTTGACGCGGTGGTTTCCCTTGCGTAGGAGGAGCTTGATATACTTCATTCGAGGGAGCACAGATTGTCAGTGCTCCATAGATTAGAAGGTATGCATGTATATCTTCAGGAGAAGCTTGGTATTCTTGGTCTCTAGTATGTTGCGTACGTCCCTCCTATTCGGACGTACTTGGGTATGATAACTGCTTTGGCCAAGCAGTGGCACAGTGAGACTTCCTCTTTTCATCTTCCTATTGGCGAGGCTACCATCACTCTTCAAGATGTCTAGTGCATTCTCTGATTGCCTATCCATGGAGCCAGAGTGATTTAGGATCCATAGGAGAGTAGGGATGTCTGCTTTGACATTATGGGTGTTGATGAGCTTATCCTTTCTGATGGACAGATTGACCTAGAGTGATACCGGGGTAGAGCGCCCACCTATAGATTGATTATTTCTACTATTATTTCTGGTCTTGTGGCACCTAATCAACAGGGCCGATACTTTAGTCGAGGTTGGGGACTGGCATGGCAGCGGATGTGCGTTCGTCGGGAATGCTTTGCTTGGGGGCTAGTGATGGTGGCCTCCCTATATAGAGATTTGCATGAGTTTGCATACTTGGATAGTCGGGCCCTTAGGGCTAGAGTTACTTTATTACACATCTGGGCATGGGATCAGATCCCACTGCTCCGTCAAGATGTCACACTAGTTTTCCTCGATATTGATGATCTTGTTGTCTGGCGATATGATAGGGCACAGATTCATTTTACCCACACTGGCACAGGTGGCCTTGCTTACTTTTGATGGGCTCTTGATGAGATGAGAGAGTTCATCTGGAGACCTTGGATGGTCATAGGCCCATGGTATGATGATGCAGATCAGCTATTTTTTGCTCGAAAGGACAGGTGGATGCAAGGTCGGGAGCATACCATGATAGAGCGGTATCTCCCAGACAGGGTGGCACGTCAGTTCGATTAGGTCCATGATAGACCAGATGATCAGTACGTGGTAATCTTCGCCCATACCACGAGAGACACAGCATGGGGCTAGCCCATCCCGACAACTAGTGGCCCGACCGTGGCCGTATGATCAGGGGCCAACAGATGCAAGGGTGACCCAGGCGTACAAAGCTTGGTTTAGGCCTCCTTTGTGATTGACAGTCCTTGGTGTGGCAATTCCATAGCTAAGGCCCAAAGGTAGATCAGTTGGCAGGGGCAGAGGATAGGGTGGCAGAGGTGGAAAAGATGGGGATAGGGATGGAGGAGGAGGTGGACCACCTCCTCATCAGATACCTCCCAGAGATCCGACACAGAAGGCACCCCCACACATCAACCAACCTAGAGATGGGGACAGAGCAATCCCATAGCAGCAGCCACTAGCACAGCTAGCCCACAAAGACGTACTAATTCAGCAGTTGCAGGGTCAGATTCTGGTATTGACTACAGAGAGGGATGAGGCACACTAGCAGGTTTTGACAGTCACTGCTGAGAGGGACCAGGCTCAATTTGAGAGGGATCAGAAGATTGGTCAGCAGAGGCAGCTAGAGAGCACAACTTCATCATCCCAGGGCCGATCAGTTTCCCTACGGGCATATAGAGAGGTAGCCAGAGAGGCCGAGTACTATCAGCAAAATTACAGATAGGCAGTGCCAGCAGTAGGCCGAGTGCCAAACTTCTCTTAGCTGATAGGGATGAGGCCGCTAGAGGACCATGGTGACAGGCAGGTGGGAGAGGGCAGCAGCCAATAGGGCTAGCCCTCGATCACAGATAGTTTTCCATTTTTTATTCATGGGCTCCGATTATTGCCTCTTATTGTATCATGTATTTCGATGTACACTTGATCTGATTTTGTATCATGACAGTATATTTTTGATGATATATATGAGATGGTTCGCCTTTATGATATTTTTTCCAATGTATGATACATAGATGCTTCTATTGTATGTTTCTATGGATGCATTTTTTTTGTATCTTTTCTATGCATTTTGATTATTACATGGATGCAATGTATGCTATTGATGATATATTGATATGAAAATGATAAATGATATGCAAATGATCAATGAAAATGGATGCCGATGATTTTAATATGTCCCTAATGATTAATGTATGATGTGTAATGAATGTAATGCAATGAGTTCTTAAGATGCTTAGAATAAAAAATCTATAGTATTCCTCATAACTTAAGATGATGATAATGTGGTATGATCTATATGATATGATATGCATTTATGCTGATGATTCTGTGGATCCAGGGTGAATGCATTGGCGATGTTCTAATTAACTATCATGATACCATGTTAGTATGGAAAGAAGATAGAAGAAAAACAATCAATGAGTTAGTTAGGATGATGGTGATTTTCCTACCAAGAGTCAGGATTTTCAAAGGGTCAATTACGTTATGTTTGATAACACACGTAGGCACGATGCATCAAGGTATAAAGAACCAGGATGGCGTGGTACCCATTGTGATGGACTTTGAATCGACAGTCATATAGGAGTACTCATGTTCACACTTAGCATACAAAACCTTATTCAGGGTGTAGTTTAGACATTCTAAACATCTCGGACCAAAACATAGGAAAGAAAGCTTTCCTATGTGGTCAACAAGATATCTAAAACATCCTCCCTACAAACCAAATAAAGCATGCATGACTAAGTTATTTTACAAGAGTATCCCACAAGCACAGCAAATATAAAAACCATAATGATCATTGCCCCATTCCTTTCTCTCTAAACCTATTTTGTTTAGGCATCATTCGAGAGGTCCTTGGAATGAGCACAAAATAAGATAAGTCAAAAAGACCAAATAAAGTAAACCAACAAGCTGATGTTCTTCATACTGCTAGCCAAGACTAAACTATTATGAGATACCTGATGCTTATGTCCATCGTGGTAAGGATTCATCTTAGGACATGTTGTGATCAGGGTTTTGGTGAGACCGATTGGATGATAAGCTATTGATACCCTGAGTTGATTAACTTGCTTGCTTAGTGACTTAGACTTGAGACTTTTGACGATTATGGTGTTCACTTTGGAACCTGCTAGACTTGCTCCTGACTGACTCACAAAAGGATGCAGGTGATGATTGATTTTATTATGAGTGATGATAATCATGGGTGAAAGCGAGATGAGATGAAAGCACCATTTTGGATTTTCCAGATATTTTGAGGCTGCTTTTGATATTTTGAAATTTATGAATGTTTTTGGTATTTTCAAGATTTACAATGAAGAGACTAACTAAAAGACCTATCCTAGGGGTCTCGAGAGCTAATCCATAGATTAGCCTTGCCTACGTTATACACGCAAAGACCACGTAGTTTGATTGACGACAGACTTGACTCAATGATAAGATAGATGGGCAAACAGATTGCCAAATTATTGCGACAAACGCCTAAAGGACTGACCTAGGGTGTCTAGGGGGATGATCAAAGATCAACCTTGCCTACGTTCAAGCTCAGAGATGATGTAGTTCAGACTAGGTGAAAGACTGACAAGACTCAACGATGATCTTTTTGAAGACTTTTCGAGATTTTTTTGATGTTTTTGGAATTTTGATTTTTTTTTTAATGTTTTGGGATTTTGATGTTTAGGAAGATCCCCAGAATATACACAAATCCGATCTTATGCAAGTACAGGAACATGCCCCTAGTGTCGTGTGATAGACTACCTTGATGAAGGCAAGGCAAACTGACCTTAGGAATATGCCAAGTAGCACTATAATGGAATATGATACGAGAACAAGATCAGGCTATGGTACAGATGCGAACGAATGATGGAAAGATAAATGGAATGTAATGGATAAGTGAGTTCACAGAATAGGCCGTGAAGATCCTAGTGGATGGAGAGTGCTTTATTTATGCTTGGAGCCTATTTACCAGGTTTTCACCAAGGTACTTGTCCAAAGCACCACCGAAGTAGTTTTCACTAGAGGACAATTTTTTTTTTTCTTTTTTTTTTTCATATTTTTTGGTTCTATACCTTGCAACATTTTAGGCATAAAATTTTTTGAGATGACAACTGTTCATGGGCTCATGCAGAGGCTCGCCTTCTAGTGTTGACAGTTGATATGCCCCTGATTTGTAGCTTGTTGTGATGACAAAAGCTCCCAACCAGTTGGGTTCAAATTTTCCTTTACTATTTGGGTTCAGCACATTCTTCTGGTTCTCTTTCAGCACAAGTTCGCCAACTTGGAAGGTGCGTTGCCTAATCTTCTTGTTGTAGTTGTGCTTCAGGCGATTATGATAGACTTGTAGATGGTTGAGGAAATCCATGTGCCATTTATCTAATAACTCCAACTAATTTAACCTTGAAACCTGATATTCCTCTTCTATAATGAGGTTCTGCAGTGATATTCTTAGTGATGGGATCTTGATCTCAATTGGGAGGATGGCTTCTGATCTGTAGACCAGGGAGAATGGGGTGGCACCTGTTGGCATGCAGATGCTGGTGCGGTAGGCCCATAAGCTGGGATTTAGCTGCAAATGTCAGTCATGACCAGAGTCATTGACTATTTTCTTCAGTATTTTCAAGATGGTTTTATTAGTTTCTTCTGCTTGAACATTTGCTTGTGAGTATTACGGAGTGGAAAAGCGATGTTGGATTTTGAATTTTTCTCATAGGTCATGAACATCCTGATTCTTGAAAGGTGTCTCATTATCAGAGATAATGGATTGAGGGACACTATAGCGATAAATGAGATAGTTCAAGATGAACTTAGATATCTGCTTTCTAGTTATGTAGGTCATTGGAATTGCTTCGACCCACTTTGTGAAATATTATGTGGCGATGATACTGAACTTGTGGTCGTTGGATGAGGTGGGTGTGATTTTTCCTACGAGATCTAGCCCCCACTGCGAGAAGGGCCATGGTGTGATAATAGGATGGAGTTCCTGAGCTGGTGCATGGATAAGGCCTCCATGTTGCTGCCATTGTAAACACTTTCTAACAAATTCATGCACCTCTCTTTCCATTGTTGGCCAATAGCACCCAGTTTTCAGCAACTTCTTGGCCAAGGTCATACCACTCGAGTGTGAACCACAAGTTCCATTATGTACCTCAATCAAAGCAGTCAAGGTTTCCTCAGGTTTTAAGCAATGCAAAAGGGTTCCCTCAATGCTCCTATGATAGAGGGTTTCTCCTAGGATGACAAAACGTAAGGACCTTTTAACAAATTCTCATTTAAGGTTTGGGGTTATGTCAGCTGGGAGGACTCCTATTCTTAGGTAAGTGTAGATGTCATGATACTAGGGATCATCGGGACCAATGAGTTCGCACATAGATTCATACTCTGGTACCTCGAATGTGGGTACGAGAAGCTGCTCAACCAAGAATTCATGTTTTGAGACATTGCGAGGGATATCCAGTAAGGATCCAATTGTTTCCATGGCGTCAGCTACTCTGTTGTTATCCCTCGATATTTGTTCAAAGGTGATATCAATGAATGATTCTTTCAGGCTTTCTACTAGCTTTTTGTATGGTTTTAGCTTATCATCCTTTGTTTGGTACTCACCATTGAATTGGTTGATAATAATTTGTGAGTCCCCATAAAATTTAATTGCAATGATCCACCACTGTGCGACAATCCTGAGACCTATGGTTAAAGCCTCGTATTCTGCAATGTTGTTGGTATAGGGGAATGCCATTTTGTAAGATCTAGGTATACAATCCCCTTGTGGGGTGATGAAGAAAACACTAGCTCCTGATCCATGTTGCATGTATGAGCCATCGAAGTAAACTTTCTAGTGATCAGCTATGCTGAGATTAAAGATGGATTCATCTAGAAATTCTGATATGAGTGGATTCTCTGAATAGATGGGAGCCTCTTCCAGTTGTTCTACAATGACTTGTCCTTTGATTTCTTTATGCTCCACATATTCAATGTCATATTCTAATAGTATCATGACCCACTTATCCATCATTCCTATGAGCATAGCCTTTGATAGTAGATACTTTAGGGGATCAATCTTGGTGATGATTTTGATTTTGTGTGCCAACATGTAATGTCAAAATTTTTGTGAAGAAAACACTACTGCTAGACAAGATTTTTCAATGAAGGTGTAGTTTAACTCATGGCCGACAATTGTTCTACTAATATAATAGATGGCCCTCTCTATCCCATTTTCATCGTGCTGAGCTAAAAGAGCACCAAGGGCTGTTGCTATTGTCGAGATGTATAAAATCAATGGTTTTCCTGTAATGGGTGGCATTAATACTGGTGGCATAAGTAGATATTCTTTTATTTTACTGAACACCTGATCACACTTGTCATCCCACTTGTATTCTACTCCCTTGTAGAGTAGATGTGAGTACGGGATCTATTTATCTGCCAGCTGTGCTATAAATCTTTGGATGGATTTGAGCCTTCCCTGTAGGCCTTTGAGTTGTTTTAATGTTCTTGGTGCCTCCATGTTGAGGATTGCTTTGACCTTGGCGGGGTCCACCTCTATTCCCCTCATTGACACTATGTATCCCAAAATTTTACCTGATTGCACCCCAAAGACACATTTCTTTAGGTTGAGCCTAACCTTGTACTTCTCCAGTCTGTCAAAAATGGCACGTAGGGTTGCTATGTGATATTGTCTCTTCTTTGATTTGGCCAGTATATCATCCACATAATCTTTGATATTTTTGTGTATCATGTCATGAAATATTAGTTGCATAGTCCTCTAATACGTAGCCCCTGCATTTTTTAGCCCAATTGGCATCATGTTCCAGCAGTAGTTCCCCCATGGACATGTAAAATCCATCCTATGCTGGTCCTCCTTTGCAATCATTATCTCATTATACCTTGAGAATCCATCCATCAGTGATAGCATCTCATGCCTGACCATCATGTCAACTATCATATCAATGTTCGGTAGTGGAAAATCATCCTGAAGGCATGCTTTGTTGAGGTCTCTGAAGTCTATGCAGATACGGATGCCCCCATTTGGTTTTGAGACTGGAACAAGATTGGACACCCATTATGGATAATCAATTGGGAATATGAAGCCGATGTCCAGTAGTTTTTGTAATTCTATCTTGACTAACAAAGCTATCTGAGGATGCATCTTTCTTAATTTTTCTCACTGGCTTTTCCCCTGGGTAAACAGCTAGGTGATGAACTACGACTTCTGGATCAAGACCCGGCATGTCAGCATAGGTCCATGCGAAGTTCACCATCCTTTCTCTTAGGAAAGTAGCCAACAATTCTTGTTCTTCTGTCAGAAGAGATTCAGCATAGAATGTAATGTGTGGCGTTACCTTTGTTCCCAGATTGACTGGATTGCACTGTTCTACTAAAACTGTTGATTTATCTCGATGAAGTGCAGTAGGGGGAGATTGAATCATTCATCCTCCGGTGCCTCGGAGAGGTTTTCACCATTAGATGTGTCCTTTATTTTTACTATTCTTTGGTTAGAGAGTGCCACATTGTGGTTTACACTCAATAACTCTGAGCTTATTCTCGTTCTTTTTCTTTTGCGACTGAAGGACTCAATCGTCTCCCCATAATATGCCTGTGTATCTAGCATAATGTTGAACCTAGCCTTGTGATCTCCATATGGTACTATATCCCTTAGTCCCATGAATTTTGAGATTTCCTCATCGTTCTCGAATGTGTCTAGAACCGGTGGTCCTCGTTGGTCGTAATCGATGAGTTGTGGGTAGACTAGGTTTATCTTATGTGGCTGGCGGTCTGACTCATTGGGTGAGGCACTAATCATCAGTAAGGAAGAATCCTCAAAAAGAAAGGGAATGCCAACTATGGTATCCTCATCATCACTACTGGTGCATACATCAGTTACGTCAAAAGAGAAGTTGTCTAGGGGTAGACCTGTGGAGACGGGTAATTGAAGGCGGTTGTCGATAATTGAGGAAAAGACCTAACTTCTCTACTAGGGGTACCTCTGCCAAGTATGGTTATACTTGGGGGTTACATATAAGGCCAAGGTTTCTCATTCTTCTTTCTACAATGATGGGCTCTAGCCGTCCATCACTTTTCCATCCAAGGCTTTCGTTTCTATTGTAGCCCATACCAAGCATTATTTGTAGTCCTCTGCTAGCTTCACTCATGGGTAGGGTGGGTATGGGTCTTTCATCATGGTATAGCGTACTTGAGATGTCTTCCTCATCCACATTTTCTCCACTTCGGTCTCCCCAATGGTAGAATCCAAAAGGGTTTTCCCTACCAGTGTGGGCCGGTGTTTTGGCTGACTAAGGTTGCCTATGCGACCTAGGAGATTGTGGTAACTCTCCTACAACAAATGCACTTTTCTTCATTTTGTAATCTCTGCACCAATTTTCCTGGATCATGAGCTTGATATCAGATATGCCAAGGATGAAGGGTGTCTCTGTCGTAGAAGTGGAGGCAAGGTTAGATGGGTCTATATAAGAAGTGGATGGGCCTTCATCATTTTTTGGTACTTGATGGATTTTGTAAAACTTGGCTTCCAAATTTTTGCAATAGGCAAATGGTTCTGGATCACCATGTATTGTGACCTCCTCATTTTGGTATATGAATTTGACGCAATAATGGAATGTTGAGGCGACCACCTTCATTCCATGGATCCATGGGCGTCCTAGGAGAATTTTGTATGGTAGGTCAAGATCCAACACTTGACAAGTGGTTTCCATGGTTGTTGGCCCCACTTGGATTGGGATTCTGATAGTGCCTTGAGACACTCTTTCTTGATCATCATATGCTCTTATGGTGATTCCTTTGTTCTTGTTAATGGAGTCTTCGGAGAATCCCAAGTACTTTATGAGTTTGAGCGAATAGATGTTGAGGCTCGCACATCCATCCACAAGGACCCTTTTGACTTTATTTTTGTGAACGAGCACTTGAAGGTGAAGCACCCGATTGTGTGATGGTTGGGCGGGGAAATCTTGGCTGGAGAAGGTGAGGAGGTTTGGGGTAACGATGTTACCAACCATAACCTAGAACTACTTTGTATCAAGGGTGGTGGAGATGGTGGATGCAACTAATGCTTCATCAAGGATTTTTCTATGGGCGGTGGAAATTTTCAATAATTCCATGATGGAGATTTGGGTGGGGGTCCTCTTTAGCTCGTTGATGACTCTATAATCATAGGGAATAGCTTTTGGATTTGAAATGGGGATCTTGGATGGTTGTGATGCCCTAGCAATAGTAACCTTATCACCGCATGTGGTGACTCCATAATCAGTGTTGGCTCCTTTCACACTAATGGCAATGACCATCTTGTCTACACATATGACAATGTCTTCATATACAAGGTTGGCACTAGCGTACTTTTGCTTCCCTTTGTTGTTTCCTTCGTTATTTCCTTGATTATGATTCGAAATCAGATTTGTGTATATTTTAAGGTCCTGATTTCCTACAAGTTGCTCAACGTTTATGATCTTGTCCTCAATGAGGTCCTGGATGATGTTCTTCAACCTCATGTAATTTGCAGTTGTGTGCCCCTTGATTTTGTGAAAATCTGGTGCAGGAGCACCTAGGAAACACTAGGCATTAGGAAGTCTAGGATTCATTTTGTTTTAATGTATTTCCATGAAGGTCATGTTGACCATTGGAATAGAGTTAGAGGCTTAATAATATGCCTTGGTCAGGAGTGATCAGGAGTGATCAGTAGGTTAAGGAGGGAAAAGGTTTAATGAGTTTAGAAACTCACTTTTCTTAGTTTTCTAGGAATTGGCAAAAGTGGCCAAATGGTACATTTTGTACCTTTGCCACTTTGTAACTGACATGTCCAACCAAGGGGAGGCATAACTACCTTTTTTTGATCTATTTAGGGGTGCCTCAACCTGAGGGAAAGGTTGGAAAACATTTGGAAGTTTTTGTAATGTTAAACATTCATGAATACCAGTAAGGACAGTGAGAAGATAGTATGATTTTATGTGTTTTGTTTTGAATTAGTGTGTTAATGGATTGAACATGGCACTGTGTGTAGTGTAGGAAGTAGTGTAGTTGTTTACCAAGAATTATGTGGAAAATTAGGTGGTTAGTTTGTTCGCTTCAAGTGTTCTTTTGTAATTAGAGTGTTTCTTTTGAATTGTTGTTCTGACTGTCAGACCTGGAAGAATGGAGATTTATTTCTCATTCCAACTGTACCTAGTGTACAAGCTTTTGGGGATTGAGGCTAGAATCCATTTTTGTAAATAGGTTAGGGTTAGGATTGGTTATGAGTCCAGGGATCATGGAGAAAGTCTTATCCTAGGTGAGCTTGACAGTGCCCAGCTAGGAAAGACAGGAAGTGCAAAGCACTTGGTTTGCAGGGGTGACCTTTCCCTGACAAATCACGTGGTGGAAAGGTATATAGATGCCTTGCAAAGGCTTGGTATGAAGGAGGAGACTTTACCAGTCCATTTGATTGGAGAACAAACTAACATTTCATTGTGAGGTCAGGAAATGGCCTAAAAGAGGCCTAAATTGAAAAATGGAGGGTTATGACTGTGTACGGTTAGGTGAAGATGAAGACCTCTAGAATATTTGAGGGATGGGCATAAGTACCAAGAAACCAAAGAAAACTTTTGTGCTCTTTGGAGAATTTAGGAGAGTTAACCTATTCCCTCGAAGAAAAAGACCTAATTGGGAAGCCTAGAACTAGGGAACTAAAACCCTAGATGAGGGCTTGGTGAAGACGATGGAAAAAGGAAGCAAGGTGGAGTTTTCAGAGCTAAGTTATGATGGTGTGAACCTATAGGAATCATCCCCACACCCCTGCAAAGAACAAATTGAGAGTTGGGAGTAATTAGCCTTTAGGGAAGATTAAGGGCTAAGGGAAAAATAGGAGCATTACACCAAGGGAGACTTGGTAAATTAAAATTGAGATGATAGTGGTGTTGGCTAGGAGAACCAGGGGTACCTAAGTGAAGTTCCTAAAGGTTAAGGTGACTAAGACACCAAGGAGATATTACTAGCAAATATCCAGAGCATGGAACGGTGATTGTTCCATCCAACCCTACCCTATCAGATTGGTATCAGAGCAAGTTAAAGATTTGGGATAGAATCTTGTATGTTAGACCTTGAATCTAGTAGTTCCACAACCATGGTGACAAACATTGAGTTGGAAAAGAAGGTTGAAGATCAGGAGGAAGATCATAGGAGGTTGAGAGAAAGATTTGCACAACTTGAGCAAGCATTGAGCAATGTGCAAATCAAGGCCGATGAGGTCAATGATAGATTGGAGGGTAGGGTACCAAAGAGTGAAGAGGTTGCAGAGGAAGACAAGACCCCTGAACCTGACCCTGTTCTGCAAGAGGATCCTTTCTTGAAGGCATTGAAAGCTTTGAGTGGGAAAGCACTTGAAGGTATACCATTGTTTAGTGGCAAATTGGAGGCTGACCTAGTCCTGGATTGGATAGAAGGCATGGAGAGCCATTTTGAATGTGATGGAGTCACTGAAGCACAGAAGGTGAAGGTGGCCAAGTCTAGATTGAGAGGGCCTTGACATGGTGGAAATTCATTTAGACGGAGAGGGAAAAGGAAGGTAAGAAGCCTATTTCAACTTGGAAAGGTATGGTGGCAAAAGTGAGAGAAGCATATATACCAGATGACTATGAGATTCAGTTACACAAGAAGAGACAAAGCTTGAGGCAAAGAGACCAAGATGTGAACACTTACACTGAGGATTTTCAAAAAATTTGTATGAGGTCCAATGTTTCAGAAGATGAAAGTCTCAAGGTGGCTAGGTATCTTAATGGCTTGAAGTGGCTTGAAGTGGAACATCCAAGAGGAGATGACTCTTCTAAGTCCAAAGACAGTACACCAATGCTATCAATTAGCTATCAAGATTGAGGAAAGAAGCAAGAGGAAACATGATCAAGCTTCTAAGAGTAGAGGCAAAGGCAAAGATCAAAGGGATCAAAGAGGACATAGAGGTGGCTACCAAGGTAGAGGAAATGAACAAAGAAACCAAGGTGAATCTAAACTCACAGAGCATGGAGGTGAAACATCTTCTAGAGGAGGTTATGGAAGAGGTAGAGGTTCTCAAGGAGCAACAAATAGAGGAAGAGGAGCAGGCAGGAGCAATTCATATTTTTATACTATGAAATGTTACCATTGTGGTCAAGTAGGACATCCAGCTTATAGGTGCCCAGAGAAAGCATCTTCATCCAATACTAAGAAGAGGGTGGCATATGCTCAAGAAGACACCATGAGTACTAAATCACCAGAGGTCAGTCACATTGAATCTAAAATGGGGGAGAATCTGATGTTTAGGAGAGTTTTGATCAGACAACCAGTCAAGGAGGAGCCAAAACAAAGAAGAGCTCTATTTAGAGTGAGATGCAAGATACTTGGAAAAGTATGTAAGGTCATTGTAGATTCAAGTTCAATAGACAACATCATCTCAGAAGAGGCAGTAAAGAAGTTAAAATTGGAGAAGGTACCCCACACTAACCCCTACAAAGTAACATGGTTAAACAAAGGGCAGAGTGTTCTTGTTAATGGGCAAGTAACGGTGGAGTTTTCCATTGGAGGGTACAAGGATAAGATAATTTTTTATGTATTACCCATTTATGCATGCCATCTACTATTGGGCAGATCGTGGCAGTATGACCGAAGTGCCATGTATGATGGGAAGGAGAATACTATTTCTTTTAAAAAGGATAGGAAGACTTTTAAGTCGCAGTCACTATCAGAAGAAGAAGGACAGTCAAAGACATCAAGTGTCCTATTAAGTAATTGCAAGGAGTTCCTTAACAATCTACATCAAGGGGGTGAAGGTTATGTGATCATGTTGCAGTCCAAAGAAGAAGACAAGACTGAAAAAATAGTCATACCCGGAGTAGTCCAAAAGTTGCTTGAGAAGTATAAGGATATAGTGAGTGATGGTGCACTTGCAACTTTACCTCCTAAAAGGGCCATTAGTCATCAAATTGACTTCATACCTAAAGCATCATTGCCTAACAAAGCAGCTTATAAGCTTACACCGGATCAGAATCTAGAGGTAGCTAGACAAGTGCAGGAGTTATTGGATCAAGGATTGATTAGGAAGAGCATCAGCCCATGTGCATTGCCAGTGGTCTTAGCAACCAAGAAAGGAGGCAAGTGGAGATTATGCACTGACTCTAGAGCAATAAATAGAATCACAATCAGGTATAGGTTCCCTATTCCTAGGATTGAAGACTTGATGGATTGTCTTGGAGGAGCTCAGTACTTCACCAAGTTGGATCTCAAGAGTGGATACCATCATATCAGAATCAAGGATGGAGATGAGTGGAAGACAACATTTAAGACAACAGATGGGTTGTATGAGTGGAAAGTTATGCCATTTGGCCTCTCTAATGCCCCTAGCACATTCATGAGGCTCATGAATGAAGTGCTCAAGGACTTTACAGGGTTATTTGTGGTGGTATATATTGATGATATACTCATCTTTAGCAAGACAATATAAGAACACCTAAAGCATGTGGAGTTGGTTCTTTGAGGATTGCAAGAGGAGAAGTTAACCATCAACCTAGAGAAGTGTGAGTTTTTCAAAAAAGAGCTTGTATATTTGGGTTTTGTAGTGTCCCAAGGATCATTGAAAATGGATCCAAGCAAGGTGGAAGCTATCCTAAACTAGCCTACACCAACCACAGGGACTGAGGTAAGAATTTTCCATGGATTGGCTCAATTTTATAGGAAATTCATAAGAAACTTTAGTGGAATATGTGCACCAGTCCTAGAGACAATCAAGGGTGGTTTGAAAACTAAGTTTGTGTGGACTCAAGAAGCTGAGAAAGGTTTTGAGAAACTGAAACAAGAAGTGAAAACTCAACCTATTCTCTTATTACCAAGCTTTGAAAAATTGTTTACTGTGGAGTGTGATGGTAGTGGAGTTGCAATAGGAGGAGTGCTTAGTCAAGAAGGCAGGCCCATAGCTTTCTTTAGTGAAAAGCTTAATGAAGCTAAGAAGAAGTATTCTACCTATGATCTAGAACTTTATGCGTCGGTTCAGTCACTTAGGAAGTGGAGGCATTACCTTCTACCCAAGGAGTTTGTGGTCTTTACTGACAATCAGGCACTTAGTTATATCAACACCCAAGAGAAGTTGAGCAATAGACACTTGAAATGGATGGAGTACATCCAAGATTTTACTTTCACCATCAAGCACAAGAAGGGACAATTGAACAAGGTAGTAGATGCATTGAGTAGAAGATTGCTGATAGTGCAAGAGATACAGATCAAGAGCATTGGAATAGAGAGCTTCAAGGATATCTATGGGGAGGATGAAGATTTATTAGATGCCTACAAGGTATGTTCTGACTTTGAGAATCATTTTCATAGCCAATACTGAGAGTATACTTTGCAAAGTGGATTTTTGTTTAAAGGGAATCAATTATGTGTTCCAAAGGGGTCAATGAGAGAAAACCTCATTTAGGAAAAGCATAATGGTAGTCTTATTGGACATTTTGGCATCAACAAGACATTAGAACTAGTGCAAAGGTTCTACTATTGGCCTAAGTTGTCAAGAGATGTCAGGGGGTATGTGGAGCAATGTGTTGTGTGTATGAAAGCTAAGGGATGAGCTAGTAATGTTGGCCTATATCAACCCCTACCCATTCCTAATAGACCATGGGAGTGTGTTAGTATGGATTTTGTGGTAGGACTCCCTAAGACCAAGACTAGATTTGATAGTGTCTATGTAGTGGTAGATAGATTCAGCAAGATGAGTCACTTTATCCCTTGCAAAACCACTCATGATGTTAGCTATATAGCTCACCTTTTCTTTAAGGAAATTGTAAGGATCCATCGATTTCCTTTAAGCATTGTTTCAAACAGGGATGTGAAGTTCATGAATCACTTTTGGAAGACTCTATGGAGCAAATTAGGTACCAACCTGTCTTTTGGATCAACTTACCATCCTCAAACCAATGGTCAAACAGAGGTGGTTAATAGGGTGCTAGGTAACCTTCTCAAGTGCCTAACCAAAGAGTATGGACAGACATGGGACATGGTTATCTCACAGGCTGAGTATGCTTAAAATGACAGTGTGAACCGGACCATAGGGAAGAGTCCTTTTGAAATTGTGTATGGAATACACCCAAGAGATATATGTGAGATCAGGGATCTCGGAGCTATGGAGAATAGGATTTGACATGCTGAAGACTTCACTCAAACCATGAAAGAGATTCAGGAGTAGGTAAAGAGGACAGTCACCAAGGCTACACAAAAGTTGAAAGACAAGGTAGATATGTCAAGAAAGGATTTGCAATTTGCAGTAGGAGACTATGTCATGGTTCACCTTAACAAATCAAGGTTGCAGAAGGGTAAAATAACCAAATTGTAGATGAAAAGAGTGGGACCATGCAAGGTATTAGCCAAGTATGGGAAGAATGCATACAAGGTGGAGTTACCTGCAGATTTGGAAATTTCACCAGTCTTCAATGTAGCTGATTTGATCAGGTACAAGGGATCAATCAATGACATGGATCAAACCAGTAGAGAGATCTTTAAGGATGTAAGCAACATAGCCTTACCTACTCTAGACAAGCTACAAGGAGAGAATATCTTGGAGTCAAGGGTGAAGAAATCTACAAGGCATAAAGCGTACATGGAGAATCTTGTCAAGTGGAAGCACAAACATGAATCGGAGGCTACATGGGTGGATGAAGCTCAGTTCAAGAAGTAGGGCATAGATGTATCACTACTCTCTCCTCACATTCCTTAGAGTTTGTGCAGAGGGGGGAGAATGGTGCAGGAGCACCTAGGAAACACTAGGCATTAGGAAGTCTAGGATGCATTTTGTTTTAATGTATTTCCATGAAGGTCATGTTGACCATTGGAATAGAGTTAGAGGCTTAATAATATGCCTTGGTTAGGAGTGATCAGGAGTGATCAGTAGGTTAAGGAGGGAAAAGGTTTAATGAGTTTAGAAACTCACTTTTCTTAGTTTTCTAGGAATTGGCAAAAGTGGCCAAATGGTACATTTTGTACCTTTGCCACTTTGTAACTGACATGTCCAACCAAGGGGAGGCATAACTACCTTTTTTTGATCTATTTAGGGGTGCCTCGACCTGAGGGCAAGGTTGCAAGACATTTGGAAGTTTTTGTAATGTTAAACATTCATGAATACCAGTAAGGACAGTGAGAAGATAGTATGATTTTATGTGTTTTGTTTTGAATTAGTGTGTTAATGGATTGAACATGGCACTGTGTGTAGTGTAGGAAGTAGTGTAGTTTTTTACCAAGAATTGTGTGGAAAATTAGGTGGTTAGTTTGTTCGCTTCAAGTGTTCTTTTGTAATTAGAGTGTTTCTTTTGAATTGTTGTTCTGACTGTCAGACCGTGGAAGAATGGAGATTTATTTTTCATTCCAACTGTACCTAGTGTACGAGCTTTTGGGGATTGAGGATAGAATCCATTTTTGTAAATAGGTTAGGGTTAGGAGTGGTTATGAGTCCAGGGATCATGGAGAAAGTCTTATCCTAGGTGAGCTTGACAGTGCCCAGCTAGGAAAGATAGGAAGTGCAAAGCACTTGGTTTGCAGGGGTGACCTTTCCTTGACAAATCCCGTGGTGGAAAGGTATATAGATGCCTTGCAAAGGCTTGGTATGAAGGAGGAGACTTTACCAATCCATTTGATTGGAGAACAAACTGACAGTTCATTGTGAGGTCAGGAAATGGCCTAAAAGAGGCCTAAATTGCAAAATGGAGGGTTATGATTGTGTATGGTCAGGTGAAGATGAACACCTCTAGAATCTTTGAGGGATGGGCATAAGGACCAAGAAACCAAAGAAAAACTTCTATGCTCTTTGGAGAATTTAGGAGAGTTAACCTATTCTCTCGGAGAAAAAGACCTAATTGGGAAGCCTAGAACTAGGGAACTAAAACCCTAGATGAGGGTTTGGTGAAGACGATGGACAAAGGAAGCAAGGTGGAGTTTTCAGAGCTAAGTTATGATGGTGTGAACCTATAGGAATCATCCCCACACCCCTACAAAGAACAAATTGAGAGTTGGGAGTAATTAGCCTTTAGGGAAGATTAAGGGCTAAGGGAAGAATAGGAGCATTACACCAAGGGAGACTTGGTAAATTAAAATTGAGATGATAGTGGTGTTTGCCAGGAGAACCAGGGGTACCTAAGTGAAGGTCCTAAAGGCTAAGGTGACTAAGATACCAAAGAGATCTTACTAGCAAAGATCCAGAGTATGGAACAGTGATTGTTCCATCCAACCCTACCCTATCAAAATCACAGAGGAGATTTTCAGTATACCATGGTGGTTTTTTCATGGGTTCCATGTATTACTCAGAGTTGGAGATTTTGATGAGGTTTTCCTTAACCAGCTTCTTCATTATGGATTCAATAGATTCTCTAAGGGCTGTGAACTTCCGCTTGGGAGGGTACTTGTTTCGGGGAGGTGGTCCTCCTTGATTACCCAAGTTATTGATTTGGTTATTAGGAAGCGGTTGTTGTTGTGCCACTATATTAGTTTGCACATTATTGTGATTCTAATTATGTGGTTTATGGGTCTAGATGTTTTGTTTAGGAGAATTGATGACCACCTTTGCGTCGACCACTCTGTCATTTGTGATATTTTTGTTCCTCGACCATGTTCGAGGTTTATCATTATAATTGCTAGACGAGTAGTTATCCTATTGTGGAGGAAATTTCGATGTGTCTCCTCACGCAGTAAGGGCTCTTTCGATATTAAGCACCTTTGGGATCAATTGATCATAGGTCATGATGCATTTCATTTTTAGGTAGAATGCCAAGTTGTCATCTAGATTGGATATGATTGTGCAAACTTGTTGTTCTTCTGGCATAGTCCACTTGCTCTGATTGGCCTTGGATCGCCATCTTTGCAAGAAGGATGTGAATAGCTCTCATTTTCTTTGTTTGAGTGTTGACAGTTCCTCCAAACTAACGTCTACACCCATATTGAATGCATAATTTTTAACGAATGCTTCCATGATATCCTGGAATGTTTTAATGCCTATGGGTAGGCAAGAAAACCATTCTATGGCAGGACCAGTCAGACTTCAGGGGAAAAGTTGCATTAGATATGTGTCATCGTATGCAACCTCTATGCAATGCACTTGAAATTCCCTGATGTGATTTTCAAGGTTTCCCGTTCCATTATATTTATCGAATTTGGGGATTTCAAATCCCTTTGGGAAAGGTATCATTGTGAGATCCCTGTCAAATGGATAGGGACACAAGTTTCCCAGCATTCTGGTTGTTTTCCCTGCTTGGAGGTCCAGCACCTGCTGCAAAAGTAGTTTGATTTGCATTGCGACATCATTGTGCAGATCGGGAGGTGGG
Source organism: Sequoiadendron giganteum (assembly GCA_007115665.2). Taxonomy (NCBI): domain Eukaryota; kingdom Viridiplantae; phylum Streptophyta; class Pinopsida; order Cupressales; family Cupressaceae; genus Sequoiadendron; species Sequoiadendron giganteum. The sequence continues at coordinate 64,909,302 of CM021101.1, read as the reverse complement.
ATGAATGTGTTTTGAGGTGTTTGGGGTGTTTGATTGATGATAGGGGTACTGGTGGGAGTTTTCTGCAAGCTCTATTGTGCGTTCAAGGCCTACTAATATACCTACATTTGTGCCAACAATGCTTGTTTTCGATCTTGCTGTTGTTGTTCCAACAAAGCTTGTTGTTGGTCCTACTATCGTTGTTCCCATAAGGCTTGTTGTTGGTCTAGCTATTGTTGTGCTAACAAAGTTTGTTGTTGGTCTAGTTTTTGTTGCGCCAACAAATTTTTTTGTTGGTCTAGCTATTGTTGCACCAACAAAACTTGTTGTTTAGCTTGTTGTTGTGCTTGAAAGTCTTGTAGGGCTTGTTGGTATGCTTGTTGATGAATTGCTTGTAGATGTGCATGGTATTGTTCTTGCGCCTGTTGGGCCTGGTCTTGGGCTTGAGCTTGGGCTTGTGCTTGTTGGGCTGCTTGCGCCACTCATGTGGCTTGTTGGGTTTGTGCAATTTGTGTAGCTTGTTAGGCAGCTAGTTTCACTTGCGCTTGCTGAGTAGCCTATTGTGCAGCTTATTGGTTTTGTTGAAGTACCCTTTGATGGGTGGCCTTTTTGACTGCCTGAATCATGGTGATGAATGAATTTGACATTTTAGCTTTTGGTGGGATTGGTGGTGGATTGGGAATGGTCCCAACCATCGTGGCGAGCAGAGGGGTTGTGTTGGTGGTCGGGACTTGGGTTGTAGGTGGTGTGGTTGAGATGCTCGATCCTTGAAAATGTATGTTTTGAGGGATTTGAGGACCGGCTGATGTATTAACCGTGGTGGCTTGAGTGGTTGCCACCTGTTGTTGTGATGCTACTGGCAAAAGGAGACGATTTAATGTGATCCTCAAACTGCCTTGATTTGAGAAACTAGTGGTAGGAAGGGGGGGAAGACCCAACCCCAAAGGTGATGTAGATGTGAGTGGTAATGGAGGGAATGATGGTATATTCCCTTGGAAAAGTGATGATGAAAATGGGTTAGTGACTTCTGTTGTTCCGAACAAACCACCTTCTCCTTGTGATAAAAAAGTTTGTATGTTTAGCGGATAGATTGGTGTTGCATGGAACGAGGATGAGTCTGTTTGATTATGGAGGGTGAGTGGAACATTCGGGTATAATGGATTCACCGGGACAGAGTTATCCGATGTGGTGCTGATATTTACTTCTTTGTTGTTTACAAGGCGATGTTTTTGTAATTCACAAAACATAGCGCTTCCCTTGTTAACAATTGGTGAGGTTGATGTGAATGTTAATATGATTTGGGAAATTTCTTGAGTGATATTTGGAATTGACATTGGGGGTATGCTTGCAAGAGGCCTTTCTATACTAGTACTTACATAAAAGTTAGAAGGGAGTTGGGCCCCTCCTTCCATTAACGCACGCATATATAGAGAAGGATTAAGTTTCAGCATGGCATTGACAATTCTATGATTCTCTAGATTATGAATCATTTCAGTTATTTCCTTTTGTGTCATTCCCAAGTCCTCATGAATGATGTCCTCTTCATAGCCTTCCTCTTGAGGATTTTGTGATGGTAGAGAAGAGTTTTTTGGGGGATTGCTTGATCCCGCAAGGTTTGCTTCAGAGGTTGCTTGACTTAAGTCACTTCAAGTTGATGTTTCTTTGGTGATTTCCATGTTCCTCTTGTGTTGTGATCTTGTTTGGACCATAAAACAGAGATCATTTGATCTTAATCTTTAGGCACAAAAAAGAGAAGAACTAGGAGAGTCTAAGAATCAGAAAGTGATGATGGGGATGAGATAAATGGAATACGAATGATGTGGATGATTGAAACTCTTGAATAACTTTGGGGGAGGAGGAATGCTAAACTTTTTTTAGGGCTTGAATTGATTTGATTTTGGTAGTTTGACTAGGTGTGTTAAGCCAAACACTATGATGGTGAACATATCAACCCTAGGAAGTTGTGTTATCTTAGAGAAAACTCATACAAGAGAATGAATTGACTAAGTGCGTTAAGCCAAATCAAGGTGATAATGAACTTGTAGACCTTAGGAAGTTGCGTTATCCTAGAGGTAAATTCGTTCAAAAAGATGATATTTTGGCTAGGTTTGTTAAGTCAAATAAGGTGATGCTGATTTTGCCTTTAAGTTTAGCATGAATGATGTTTCAAAGTTCTCAAGAGTTTGTTGGTGAGGTGAGATTTGATTTTGATAGTGGTAAGGATGGATGAGAGTGATGATTTTGATCCTAGACTTGACCTAGACAAGACTCTTTCTTATAAGACCTCGGTATTGAAGAACATGCTATACTTCCTATGTGAGAAAAGAAAACCTTTGAAAAAACTAAGGATTCTGTTGATAATAAAACTCATACAAACTTGGGTTGTCCCTTGAAGCCTTCTTGTAGAAATTGTATACCAATGTTTCTCTGACTTCAAGAAGCATTTCAAGACGCTCCTCATGAGCTTTTAGACTAAGCTTCTTGAACCTTGGTTTTTGGATTTTGAATTTATGGGAAATCATTTGAGAAAACACATGTGAAGTCCAATTGTCCTTATCTTTGCTTAGTGAGCTCCTTTTACCAAAAGCACTTTGTTGATTATGATTCCAAACTAAATGTCTATGTCTCAATCCCTTTCATTTCACAAGGTCTATTATGTGAAAATCAAGGTTTCAAGAGCATAGTTCCCTAAGTTGACTTTAGTGGAAACAAATGATGATTAAACCCAAGCACTTAGAAATCTCTAAGGACATAATCCCTAAGGCAAGCAAGAGCACTTCGATTTGTCAAAGGATATTTGTTTCCTCCAAAGGGTTTGAAATTTGAGGCTTTTGTGAATGTTTGTTTTCAAATGTTTTGAGGACCCAGCAATGTATTTTTTGTTTCCAAGCACATGTACAACCCTAGGATGAAGAGACAATATTTTGTTGGGTTCCCACTTGGATAAATCCAGTTGTGCATATTCAGTGCGGATGACTAGATGCTTGACCACACAGGCTCCCCCTTACAGTGCACTCGCTTCTCAAGTCAGCCAAGCATCAGTACCCATGAACCTCCCATGGCATACTTTTCATCTCTATAACTAAACAGCATGTATAATGCGGGGCGACTTCAAAGGACATGACCTTTTACACCAACAAAATAGATAAGGATTTGGCCTTTGCTAAAAAAGGGTTTTAATTTGGTCTTTCCGTTCATGGAGATTGACCCATGCGGTGAGAGACCATTGCTTCCGTTCTCATCGAAGCCAACCGCGTGATACTAGCTTTTGTTCCAGTACCCATTTTTATATCCCAGTTGGAAATACACTTGTCCTTAGTGTGTTACTGGTTGGGTCGTTCCCTTGGGTGAGTACTTTTTCCCACAAGACAATCCTGCTAAGATAAACAAAAGTGAGTAAACATATTCGTAGTTTGATCAAACTTTGTTTAGAAACAAAGGGAGAACACACACAATAAGCTTACTCACACTCGCAAGATTGGTTCGAATTTAATCCCAAAATGAAGTGTGGAGGTAATTGTTTTACTCAACTTAAGATCACCAAAAGAGCTTTTGATTCTCAAGATCATCGTGAGGTGCGAGAGAAGCGCATACGTCCTTTTGATGATATTATTCTAAGTAAATAATTACAAAACATAACAATACTTGTTCATTTTGGACGACAGATCAATTTGCATCATTGTTACAAATTGTGAATGATGACGAGGATGGTGATCAACAAGAAGGTGAATATCAGTGTGACATGGAATTTTCTCATTCCAATAAGTAGTAGTGTCGTATATGGTTTGAGGAGAGGCAATTAAGGTGTAAAGATGGTGATTAATGGTGTGTTTAAGGAGATAGAGTAGACAACGAGGAAACCATTCATGATTGTTGGTTGGGTGATGGAGGTGGTACTGAGGCAAGATGAGTAAAAGAATTAAATGAAGATCAAATTACAGAAACCCTAGATGGCCGATGTGGTTGTGAACCCCTGTTTCATACCTGCACAAACACAACAAACATGTTATTAGATCAAAATGCAAGATGAAAGAAGGATTCCACATAAAATCCATTTACAAAACTTAGATAGAAAGTAAAATGAAGAACAATGCAATAAACCAAGTTTAATCTATCTAAGCTAAGCAAACACTTGATCCCATGGGGGAATTGGTGCCAATTGATGTGTCGAAATTAGCCCTTTCCCAACTCCTTAGTTGCAAATGTTGATGATGTGTGGATAGTTCAATCTCCTTGATGAGATTTTAGCATAACCTAGCTATGGAATTATGAAAACTATGAATACTTGAAGAGGAATGGGAAAAATTGGCTCTCAATGTGAAGAGAGTAACTTTGCATGAGATTGTGGAGGTTGAATGAAAGGAATAACCTTTCATTTATAGATCTCAATTTGGAAGAAAGAGCAAGATTTGAGAAATGTTTGACTAACCTTCAACCAATGGTCAAATGCCACTTGTCAAAATGTGAATGGTTGATGGTTGTGCAAGTTTCGATCAAAGTGCCCATAAATGCATAAATTTGAATTTTGAAAATGTTGAAATGACAAGGTGGAGAGAGAGTCAAATGGAGTTATGACCACTTGGCTCAATGCAAAAGGACTTTTTGGATGAAATAAATGCCTTGTTGGAAGGACCAAGTCCACTTGGATTCAAATTCAAGCTTGAGGGAAAATAGAGATTTAATAAATGAATTAAATCTATTTTCATGTGCAAGTTGCATTCTCTAGAGGATTTTAGTGATTGAGATTAAATTAATCAAGATTTGATCAATTTAATGAGAGATTAGATGATTTGACAATTTTGACTCAAATTTATGAGTTCATTTAAATCGAGAATTGAGAAGAAAATAATTAATTAAATAAATGATTTGATTTATTTAACTAAAGAGGATAGTGTTAGATTAAATTAAATAAGGTTTAATTTATTCAATTTAATGAGAAGACTTTAAGGACTTGATTTAAATCAAATGAATTATTTAAATAAACAAAGATATAAGGTTAATTAAATTAAATTGATTAATTTAATCAATAGATGAGAAAGACTTAATTAAATAAATAATGACTTATCTAATTAAGAGATGAAAAGTGTTGTTAAGCTGAGAGTGTGATTCAGGAAGAAAACAATGTTAGTAAATCAGGATCAAGTGTGTTGGGTCAAATTATACATTTCCAATGTCTATAGTGGTTATAGTGAAGGAAACGATATTTCTTATTGGTGAAGACAGAGGGAGGATATAAACCCATCAAGAAGAGGGAGAGAAGGGGGACGGGTTGGTGAGAAGACAACCAACAAGGAAGTGAGGAGAGGCTAGACTAGAGAGAGTCAGTTGTAACAGTCTTGTAGCAAGACTTAAGAGCCTAGAGTGAATATGTTTTAGATTTAAAAATTTACAAATGATGTATTCAAGAAGCCCATATGATTTCATGTAATTTTGTAATGCCTTTTCGAAAATAAAAGAAATCTTTTCTTTTCTCTTGCATTTTTGTTGTGCAAACCTGTGTTGTGGTGGTGAGTTGTATTTTGTAAGGGGAGTATCCTTCGTCAGTTACTATAAGTTCTCTTTGATTTTCTTTGCTATTATATAGGAGCCAATTTGCACCCCCTTGCTAATTCCCCTCTTACACCCCTACTTTAGAAAAATCAAATCCAACTAAGTAAATCCACGTCCTCATTCCATACCCCATCCACTTGGCACTTGTTTTTAGTGTTGATGGGGGAATTTCTATCTGGGATGCATGCGCGGCATGCGAAATTCCCCTCTTACACCCCTCCTTTAGAAAAATCATATTGACTAAGTAATGCCTCTATTCCTTCCAACTGACCTAAGAATAGCTCTTTCCCTCCTAAATATTCTTAAAATGTCAATATTTTATCCTCATTGGGGCCTCTACACAATCCTACATGCTAGTTTGATCTTGCTTCACAATTTTTGAGCTCCTACACATCTTCTCCTCTTCTTGTTACACTCTTGCCACCCTTGGAGTTGTGACTTGGTGTCCTGTGGGACTGCTTATTTGTTGTTGTGGCAGCATAGACCTTATCAAGCGTGTGCATCCTCCTCTACATGCTTGAGGGCACCTTGATTGAGAAAGTGACATTGTTTCATTTCTCCATTTCCATAACATTATCACTTGATTTATGTAGCATAGTGTTATTGCTATCATTTGATATCTTTTTCAATACTTTATTTTTCACACTTTCTATCTTGTGGCTATTTTGGTTGTCCGTGGAGGTGGAAACACCAAATCAGGGGTTTGACTGCAGCGAACCCCTATACAGCCCCAACATTTTTCCTTTCTTGGTTGTGTGTAGGTACATGTTTGTGTGGAGCTTTCTAGCAAGCTAGACTCCTTGTAAGTTAATCTTCATCACCTTTGCTTTCGGTCACTTCTATATCATATTTCTAGTTATTTTACTCATTTCATTAGTTATCATTTTAGTTAGTATTTTAAACCTTATTTGCTAGACCGTTAGTAGTTTTTCGTGCCTCGTACTATACTCTTGTACTTTCTAGTCGTACAGATGCCAGTTCCCTAGAGAGACACCAATATGTCATGCTATCATCCCTAACCCGCGTTGTTGTCCTTGGGTTGAGAGTATTCTGAGGTATGGTTTGAGTTCCAAATGCTTTCTCATTTATTCCAATTCAAACTATTGGGTTAGTAGAGTGACATAAGCACTTGAGAGTGCTCTTCATTCTCTATCCTCAAGACCTAAAACACCTGCATGATTGAGGTAGATCAGGGCAGCCTTCTTCTCTCATATCTCTGTGACCTAGAACCTTGGTGTGGTTGGTCCCCCTGCTCTACATTTTGCTGAACCCAATGTGAACCATTTTGGTTCCATTTAGCAGTACTAAAAGACCCTTTCCTTGTATCCTAGGAGTGTTGTGGGTGTGACTATTGTGAGGTTCTCAACCTTGCAACCCAACCTACAACCCCTAGTGGCATAGCTAGAAGGTTCCATATAAGCATTGTAGAATGAAGCCTTAAGTGGGTCACCATTTAGTTGTGAAACCCTTGGGGGCTCTGTGAAAGTTCTATCTAGTATACTTAATGGCCTCCTTTCTACATCTACCCATCCCATCTACATAACCTACAAGTGGATCTCCTGACATAACTTTCACCTCATAGGACTTGTCAATTAATTACAACAGAGAACCATCTCCCTTATACATCCCCGCACGAATCAATGGAAACACCATAATGGTTGTTCTTGTTGACCCGACATGTCGGGTGAATGTCATCACTAAGGAGATTATGCTGGTTAATTTCTTACACAAATATGGGTATGAGAAATCTAGGAGCACTATTTGTATACATGATGGGATTTTTGTACCTCTCATTGACTGCATCACCTTGTCAGTCTTAGTTGGACCTAGATCCGTAAAGGCACTTTTTGATATTATCACAGGGTCTAAGCTCTTCAAAGTAAATCTAGGTATCCCCTAGTTGGTTGCTATGAATGTAGTTCCCTCGGTAGTTCATAAGTGTCTAAAGTTATCCCATGAGGGTATAATGCATGTAGTCCACAACACTAGCTATAAACTATCAATTGCATATGGGGGCTACTCATTGGATTACTTTTGGCCTATGCCTATTGGTCTGCTTCCTCTCAGGATGGACCTCGTGTACTGAACCTATGTGAGGTACAAGAGTGGGTGCATAATGCCTAAGGTGAGATACCCTCCCTCTTCGTATACCATTTTGCATAAGGCTTGCCTCAAGGTGGAGTTTGAAAAGGCCTTGGCTCAAAAATGGGAAGAAGAGAAGTGTGTCCAAGGCCCTTCTTCTTCTTATGTTTTCCCGCCTATCACTTTCTCTCACCCTACTGTGGTGCCATCATCTTCTACTCCTAGGTGTTTGTTAGAGAACCTGATGGTGCCTACTTGGCAAAAGCCCAAGCATCCAACATTTGAACTTCCCATCTTACCCATGGTGTCTCAACCCATTTGGTATGGTAAGGGGAAGGGTCCCCATGGGGAGTCCTCTAGGTCTTGGCCTCCACGGCCTCCTACTACTCTTGCCTCTAAGGTAGTGAATGGGAAGATTCCCACCACTGAGGCGTTGGAGTTGATTCCCCTCATTGTTGTTTCATCATCCTCTAAACCTCTCCCTCCTATTCCAATCCAGGAGTCTCTCCCTCCGCTAGAAATGGTCGTGATGGATACTCTGATGGTTGAATAAGAGTCTTTCATTCCATCTCAGCCCTCGGCCTCTAGCTCCCAGAGTCATATGAACCACCTTGTGCATGAGTGCAAGCGTCGAAGAAAGGCTTTATCCGCTGAGCAAGTTTCCCTGTAGAGGGAAGGGGAGTCGGCATCTCCTTCCTTGGAACTCTCCACTGTTTCCTCCTCTCTCATCCCCTCTACTTTAGTTCCTTTAGCTTCTTAAGGATTTTTGTGCTCTTCCTTGTGTTGAAGCACCTACTTCCTCTAATTGATATTGATTTTCATGTTTTTCATCAATAATATCGGCTCATCCTTATCTTGCACTAAGTTGGGGCAAGGGGGCTAGGTAGCCTTGTCCTTGTATGACACTTTTCATTTGTCTCTTTTGGCTAGTTGATCACCTTCCATGTATATATAAGAGAAAAGTTGGGATGTGGATGGCATGCCTTAAGTTGGCTCACATGTGGCATACTTTATTCCTATGTTTAGCATTTCATTTTGGGGTCAACCCCTTATTCATGATGTAGTTTCACTCGGGAAAATATGACTTGGCATAGGGCTTTCCAAAAAATCTCTCATGTCTTTTTCTACTTTAAATCAAATGCTCACAACAATGGTGTTAGCAACTACTTTAAAGTGGGGGCATACATTGACACTCATGTTTCACTGTGTGATTTTCTTTATTCTTGCAATACATCTTTTTCTTGGTGGTATCATTGGGTTTGATCTCCTTCGAGAGTGTGATATTTTTTTGACTTGTCCTCTCTTGGAGACATTAGGCACGATGTTCCCTAAGAAGATACCTTATATGAACTAAGCAAAGTCCCTTTGAACAAACTTTTATTTGCATGTTTTTCATAAGCTCGAAGTTTCATTTTGTCGCGCCTTATCAAAGTTAACAAGAGGTATAGCTTTGGTATGGTTAGTACGTATGGGATCCAATTATAGGCATGACTTTCCCATAGCCACTTTCTTGTTTGTGTTTGATCATATGCCGACCGTGTGCCTATGTGTCTCACCTCTCTAGGGGCTCACCGAATAGATACTGAATTCCATTAGCTCATGTGAGAGTGCATTTTTTTTGCATAGTGGACATCATGTTCCACTTGTAAACATTATTTTGGACAAACAACTAAGGCTTGACCCACATTGTTTTGGATAGACTGTCAAGGCTTGATCTGCCTTTCTTTTTCCTTTTTCTTTCTTCTTTATGTCTTTTACAGTGTATGCTTGTATCTTGTTGTTGCTTCATACATCATTCACATATGTGTTCCTTTGTGCCTATGTTGGTTTTCCATAGGATCTTGATCCTAGGGGCTTGCACAGCCCTATTGATCATTGTCATCCTATCTCACTAGAATTGGTACACTTGGACCCCTCTTGATGCAAATTCATCTATTTTAGTGTGAGTTTGATGGAAGGTCTTCCTCTCACTAAAGTGGGGGCTAAATGTAGTGAATCCCTTTTCCTCACTTAATTTGGGAATAATTGATAAGATGAGTTAAGTGATGCCTTAATTTGGTGTTGTAATATGTTTTACATATTCGCATTAAGTTTTGGGCCCTTTCAATTAAAATCGGGCTTATTTATGCCCTAATTGGTCCTATTTTCCATCCACAAGCCTAATTAAATTCATTTTTCTAAGGATAATCCCGACATTTAACAAATGACAAATCATAATTTAATGTTTTTGGCTGTGTTCTAGATCTAGGGATCTGGGACTCATACACCCCTTTGGGCGTGTGGGTCCCACCTAGGTCTCGGGCCCTGATTTCAAATGTTGCATTGAACATCACTTCTTGAAGTATGTGTCCCAATTTTAAGCCTCTAGGACTCATACACCCAACCTGGCATATGAGTCCCGCTTTAACCTAGAACCTATTTTAAATCAAATTCTTGGCAGGATTTTATTATCCCTAGATTCAAATTCTAAATGTCGGCTTGTAGTGTTTTAATTTTGGGAAATTAGGCATAAAGAAGTATAAATACAAGGCTATTTAACATAATTTCATCTAAGCAATCCTAACAAGCTAGCAAGTTTCCAAGTTGTCTAATATTTTCAAGAGAGCATTCCTAAGGCAAGTTTATGAGATTAAGAGCCTTCAAGAGCACTGAAGAGCTAACTATCAAGCATTTTGGAGCATCAATTCAAGATTCAAGCATCATGTCAAGGTATTCATGCATCATGTGTGTTTGTGAGCTAACATGTTGATGTAACATTTGTGATCCAAGTTCAAGCATTCAAAGCCATATCAAGTTTCATGATCAAGATCTACATCCATTGAAGCTAATTCATACAAGTTACAAATCCACACTTCTAGGATTCAACAAAGTTCAGTGATTTGTTACATTCGTCTATTCATTCATCATTCCTTCATGTTATTTCAATTTATTTCAAATTTTAATTACTCAAAAGGGGTCTGATTGACGTATACCCCCATCCACTAACAAAACAACATTTTTTCTCTCTTGTGAAGTGTATTTTACAGATTTAGGTGAACGAGACTGATTCGCCCAACCTGGTGATTTAGTCCTTGATATAGCCTTTTAAAAACATTCGACAGTGTTAGATCTGGGTTCAGAAGATTTAAAAAGATCCTCAAAAAAACCTATAGTGGTACTAAATCCTCCAACCTGGTGTATTAGTCTCGTGATAGTTTATGATCACCATTTAATAAATCCTAATCAACTCTCAGAAGATTCCAGATTCTGCCTTGAAAAACCTAGAGTGGGACTAAATCACCCTTCCAGGCATATTAGTCCTAATGTGCTTTAAAAGGAATATTTTCAAGGTTTACATACCTTGTTTTGGCCTCTTTATTCTTCCAAGTACTTTTATATTCATTTTGTTTGTCAATCTGATTTCATACTTCAAGTTTCTAGGGTTTTGTGCATAAGTGTTTGCATTTCTCCTTTGAAAGTTCATTTAAGTGGTGAACCCCCATCCAATCACACAAGGAAACCCCTAGTCCATCCCTCAATTGAGTCACTCAAATGAGGAATCTTGGTTTCCTAATGAACTAAAGTGTGAAATTGGGGTCAAGTTCCATCTCCCAAAAGGTGGAACACCTCATTTCACATTTGTTCAAAAAGATATGAAAAAGAAGTTAGAAAATCATGAAAAGGAATACCAGAGGGTGTTAACAGATAAAGCAGTGGGGATGTGGAAAAATGTGTGGATGGTCAACTTGCAAATGAAAAAACAATAGTTGGAAGTGCTAAAACTGAAATAACTGAAGACTACAATTAACCACTTAGAAAAGGAATTAAAAGATAAGAATAATATTTTATCATCAAAATAAAAGGAGGTTAATTAATGTTGTTGAGAGAGATTTGCAATTTAAAAGATAGAAATTTGGAAAAATAAAGACAACAATGGAAGGTGTTGCTTATGAAGGAGGGCACATGGAGAGATTAGAAAATGAGCATTTGCAAGAATCTCAAGGAATTTATAAGTTGAAGGTTGATATCATGCACCTCATGGCTCAATTAAAAAATATTCAACTTACCAATAATGAACATGTTTAAAGCATATTCAAAGATCAAAAGTGAAACCTGTTGTTGCACAACTTATAAAAGTTTAAATTACACATGAATGGTAAATGTTGAAGGTTCCTTTCCTTACGCTCCTACTGTGTAAATAACAAAAGTTTTCAATTACATTAATACTATTTTATAAAATTGTAGGTTGGAAAACACTAGGTGTTATAAAACCTAGAACCCACATATTGTTGTAAAACCCTCTACACATAATAGCCCTTCACCCCTCTACTCAATTAGGTTAAATGCATGAAATAAAAATGGAATTTTCTCTGAAATCACTTGAAAAGAAGTAGACCAAAGTGAATGAGATAGATAATGTATTGATTGAAGATATTGTTCCCACTCTTGATAACTTGAGGAAGGTGTGTGTGTAGTATGTGCAATAGGAAAATGGCAATGTAGAAGTGGATAAACTCAAGAGGTTTTCTATTGCATGAGAATTTGTGCAAGCAAAGAAAGTGAGAGACGATATTATAAGTGCAGTTGACTATATGAATTCAAAGATTCTTGAGCTTGAGAATTCCATGGAACAGTTACAAGTGGAAATAGATGATAAGGAAAAATCAATATTAGATATAAGGCAAAAAAAGAGAATTGGTTCAGGTGGAGACATGAAAGTCTAATCTAAAAAGTTAGACAAGTTTTGTAAAGAACTTGTTCAAAGAACCATTTGCATTCTCTAATCATAAAGACACTTTCAAAGCTAAGAAAAAAGCGGTTGCAAAGCAACATAAAATTATTCAAGACATTCAAAACTCTATCCAGTTCAGTATTTACATGTAGAGGGTCTTACAAAAGTATGTGGGTTGCAAGTTTCATAACACCCGATGTTTTCCAACATGCAATTATATATAGAAAGCATCATTGTAATGAAAACCTTTAGTTTTATAGGCAATAAGAATGTAGTGAAGTTCACCCTCAAAATTTATAGCAACTCTTACTTAGACTAAAAATTGCATTTCAATTTCTTTATATGATTGAAAAATAAATGCAAAATATAATTGCGGGTTGGAAAACACAATGTGGGTTGCCATTTATTTCATTATGTACGTTCAATGCTAAGTGGTGGAGAGCATGTGGAGGAGTTGCAGGTGGGGGATATATAAAACTAACCAGATTGAGTTGAGGGGTGACTAACCAATTGAGTTGTTATGTGTAGAGTGTTTTACAACACTATGTGGGTTGTAGGTTTCATAACACCCAATATTTTTCAATTTCATCACATTCTTACTATCTATAGAACAAAAAAGTTCTCAAGACAATCACAAAACAAACCAAATTGAAGTGAGGGATGACTAACCAATTGGGTTGTTAGTTGTAAAGGGTTTTAAAACATAATGTGGGTTGCAGGTTTCATAACACCTAGTGTTTTGCAACCTAGAATTTTATTCAGAGTATGAATTCCTTCAAAACCTTTTGTTATTTCGAGAGTACGAATGTGATGAAAGACACCTTCAAAATTTATAACAAATCTTAGGTAGAGTAAAAATTGTGTTTCAATTTCTTCATAATGATACAAATATACATGCACTATACATAATTGCAAGTTGGAAAAACACAGTGGGTTGTAAGTAGATGATTTATGAAACCTCCAACCCACAAAATGTTGTAAAACCCTCTACACACTGAAACCAAATGAAAACCCCTTTTTGCAAGGAAAACCCTTGGAAAACCGTCAATGAATACCTGTTTTCGCAACGAATATCCATTCAATTCTTCATAGACCCTAGGTAGGATGGAAAAACGATATATATTTTTGGTAGATATACATACCTGCTAGCTAGCTACCCACGCCTATCACATGTGTTTTGGCAGGGAGAACGGTTTCTTTGCTTCGACATCCGAACACCTGCAACTCCCTTCTGAGTTCCCCAACAACCTTCAAAATGTCAGTGTCAAAAATGATGACATTATGGGTTTTATGTGGCTTTCAAAATATATAATTTAATTGCAAAACCTAGTTATAAATTTTGTATCATTTTTGGTTTCTCTAAACATTATTCAAAAATTATTTCAATTGCAAAAGAGAAATGCAGGTTGGATTTCCACAGTGGGTTGTCAGTTATTTCATTCGGCTTCCTCAAAAAGTTCTAGCGTGAACATTAAAATGGAAAAATTAAAAAACCCTCAATAGAAAAGCACATAAACAACTCTACATATCAAATGAAAACCCCTTTACGAAAGGAAACCCCTTGGAAACCTGTCAATGAATACCCCTTTTCACAACAAATACTCCTTCAATTATTCAATCCCTAGGCAGAATGGCAAAACAACATATTTCTGTCAAATGTGTTTTGGTAGGGAGAGTGGCTACTTTGCTTCAGCCTCTAAATGCTTGCATCTCCCTTCTAGACTCCCTAGCAAGCTCTGAAATGTGAATGTCAAAAATGGCAACATTTTGGGCTTTTCAAAGAGAGCATTTCAAACCCTATCAACGGTCCCACATTTTTCCAACAATGGAACACGTGACAACACTCGAAACGACATGTGTCTAAATCCCCGTCAACGTTCGTCCATCAATCTTATCTCACAATAATGCCATTGTATGGGGGATGGGGTGTTACGTTATCATGTCTATGACATGCGATTTTGTATCTTCCTGTCGTTACCCCTATTGTTTGTAGTACATTTTTTCTAATTTTTATGATGGGATGCATGCTTTAATGGATGTTACATACATGCATTTTTGTAGGCAGAATAGCCACGTCCTCCACTTTATGTATTATGTTTTCTTACACATAAAGACCTACAGACTAAATACATACTGGCATGTATACTGACCATGTCTATTAACTCGGACTGTGGATGCCTCCCTTGTTGACTACTAAATGCATCCAAATTTCTATAAAGATCTCCCACTAACCATGCTTTTCATTTATAGTCTAACACAAGGCTTTTGGACGACTTTGGTGGAGTTAAGTTGTACACATATTCTTCCACCACACGTTTGACTGATGGTTTACCTTCTAGATAGCCCATCCATTAGTAAACATTCAATACTTTTTGAACATGATAAGACAACCAAGAAAAGCTTCAGAAAATTTGTTTGCTTCGTTGGATAGGTTCTAGAGCTCAAAGACTTTGGATATGTTATACTGAAATTTTAAAGTATAATATATGCTAGATCTTGTTGATTCCAATCGAATTGTATTTTCTAGCGCCATTGATGTATGGGAGAATGCAGCTAAATACCATCTGGTATTTTAAGTTTACCACCAATATCAATGGGAGAATGTAGAGTGGTCGATACAACTGCCCAACCTGTGCACAAAATTGTAAGGTTGATTATATTCTTATACATGCTAATGGCCCCCATCAAAGCAGATTCACATACCAGACTTTTAGACTACAAATGCAACACCATCCCCAACAACAATGCCACACTCGTTAAGCAACTTTTGAACTTCGCGCTTACATCTGTGGTGAAAGAAGTTGCCCAATCTGAAATTGCTACAAAAGATGAGGTGACAGCAACAGATCCGATTGATTCAGTATACTTTCTGCGCAGTGCAAAAGGATATCTCGTATGTCGATTGCGTTAAGTGCATAAAATTAGTAGAAGAGCAAGTTTGCAACTGCTCCAATATGTCCGGCGACAGAGTAAGCTACGATGGTTGTTACCTACGTTTTGATAATACTATTCTTTATGATCAATACATGTCGATGGCTGTTACCTACGTTTTGTGCGGCGAAGTCGACGTCGCCGCTTCCAATTTATTTTCGACAACGGGTCAAAGTTTGATAAGCGATCTTTGTACTACAACTCCATGAATAAATGGTTATTTTGCTATGCAGACGAGACAAGGGCTGTCTAATACGACAATATATGGACTTTCCTTCTGTGTGCTTTCCTTCCAAAGCAATTCCTGCCAAAATTGTCTGAGTATTGCTCAAACCAAAATAAATAAGCGTTTTCCTCACTCTGAAGTGTTGGTGTAACGCCTAAATTATTGCAGCCCAATCCTCAGCCTATGTAACAGCTCAAGTGATTGATTCTTGTAACCGTCCATATGCAGAAGGTTCTTCTTTTTTTGTAACTGATCCTATTATGGGTCGCTAATTTAGTTTTCTCAGACGGTTGTTAGGAGTTCTTCCTAAGAGTCTTTTAGACTATGTTTTCAATGTTGTTGTAGATAGAGATATGGATGTATTTAGAATACAGAGAGAGTGAGAGATGTATCATTTGAAATAATGAATGAATCCCCTTCTTTGTGTATGTAGCCATATGATATGGTGAACCACGTTAATGTTCTGGTGTTCTCTGTGTGATATGATTTTATGCTTTTTTTTAATTTTTGTTATTTAATTTATCTTTCATTTCTTTAGAAATTAAAACAGAGCATAAAATCATATCACACAAAGAACACCAGAACATTAACGTGGTTCACCACATTATATGGCTACATCCACAAAGAAGGGGATTCATTCATTATTTCAGATGATACATCTCTCACTCTCTTTGTATTCTACATACATCCATATCTCTATCTATAGCAGCATGGGATTCATTCATTATTTCAGATGATACATCTCTCACTCTCTTTGTATTCTACATACATCCATATCTCTATCTATAGCAGCATTGAAAACGTAGTCTAAAAGACTCTTAGGAAGAACTTCTAACAACCATCTGAGAAAACTGAATAAGCGACCCATAATAGGATCGGTTACAAAACAAGAATAGCCTTTTGCATATGAACGGTTACAAGAATCAATCACTTGAGCCGTTACATAGGCTGAGGATTGGGCTGCAATAATTTAGGCATTACACCAACAATCTCCCACTTGCAGTCCAATCTGAGCTGCAAGAGCTACACCGAGATATCCCCCACTCCAGGCATTTACATCAGCCCCAATGAATATTTGAGCTTTGCCAAAAAAAATTCAAGAACACTTCGAATGAGTCTCCTCCAAAGCACATCGGATTTAATAACCTCCAAGGATTTTAAGCTTTCCATTTCCTCCCCCATAGCCAGAATCAGATCTGGACCTTCACCAAAGCCCCAATCCAAAGCTTTTTTTGTACACCACCAGTACTCTTGAAGGGTCTCCCCTATCCATGCAAACACAACTGCACTGTCATATCTACCACCATATGTAGTAGCATTAGGACCGCTTCGGTAACCATACCCAGCACCAATGGGCTCCATCTCAACATCAATGACATTACCAAACCCTATCTCAAAACATGAGTTTTTTGTATTTCATGCAGAAGCTTGTGTACTACCTGTAATCAATGCATTCCACTCTGCCTCTACTTCTGCAATCTTCATCAATAGATCAAATCTCTCTCTGTTTCTTTTAGAAATCCAATTCTCAAAGGCCTTATTCTCAACCTTTCTAAAATCTTCTAGCATGTCAAAATCCTCGCCTCCCAAATCCTGCGAAGGCCTTTCCCACACATACCTCGCTTGGGCAGTGCTCAGGGAATCAGGATCAACACCACCCATAAGAACATAAGTGGCAAGATCAACAACTTCTTTCCCAAAAACCTCACCTGCACCGTCACTTTCTCCTCCTTCGAAATCTGCTATTCCAGCAGTAATATAAAGTGCAGGCATTTTACTAACTAGATACTCAGCAGCCAAATAGGCAGGAGCTTCATCTATTTCCATTGGCACAATTCCACATTCAACAACAACATTTTTTTCCTCATGAAATATTTTTAACTTCTTAGCAGTGGAATTGAAATTAAAATTATAATTTCTCACCTTACGTTTTAGATGTCACTTTTGCTGTAATCTGCCCTTTTTAATAGAACCCTTTCCTCTTATAACAAGCTTGGCACCCGGTTCCTTCTTCATACATAAAATTCGCTCTTTGAGCATCAATATCTCTTACTTTAGGATCACAACTTCTTTGTTCAGACTTTATCCTCCTCTCCTTGGGAGGCATCCTCCTCATCTCGTAAGGAAAACTTCTCAGTCTCTCCTTGTTTAACCAACGATTGCTTCAAACCCTCTTTCTTATCTTCTTTTTCTTTGTCACTAGCAGCCGCAACTGCATCAAGATTCGAGAAGGAAACAAACCTAGCATCCTCCTCTTCAACTGAATCCTTCTCATTTTTCCAGCCATCCCACCAATGAACACGAAACCTTGTTTTCGGTTGCACTAGCACATTACTTTCTACCAAATCTAATCTACCGTGAAATTCTTCAATGATGGAATCAGCTTCATCATCCGAAACTTCCTCTTCAACTTGTCTCTTCACTATATAAAAGCACCCAGTTCTGGGATCAAACACCCAATCGTCTTCCATCTCTTCTCAATACTTCTCCATGGCTTTAATACCAATTGTTGAATTTAAAATAGCAACAGAAATGAAAGATAAATTAAATAACAGAAATTAAAACAGAGCATAAAATCATATCACACAGAGAACACCAGAACATTAACGTGGTTCACCATATCATATGGCTACATCCACAAAGAAGGGGATTCATTCATTATTTTAGATGATACATCTCTCACTCTCTCTGTATTCTACATACATCCATATCTCTATCTACAGCAGCATTGAAAATGTAGTCTAAAAAACTCTTAGGAAGAACTCCTAACAACCGTCTGAGAAAACTGAATCAGCGACCCATAATAGGATCAGTTACAAAACAAGAAGAACCTTCTGCATATGGACGGTTACAAGAATCAATCACTTGAGTCGTTACATAGGCTGAGGATTGGGCTGCAATAATTTAGGTGTTACACCAACACGAGGGATGGTTTGTAGATGGTGGGTGCTATTTGTGATATGATTCCAAGCCCTTTTTTCCAATCAATGTAACTATTGAGCTGGCGCCCTCCTTACCTACAGGTTAGAATTTAATTATATGAAATTCTAGAGCTTGCAAATTTCTTAACGCTTTTTTACACTTTTCCTTAGAAGCAAGTTTGAATTTACAATTTCATAAATGTAATTTCATAAATCAAGTGACGGGGACCTTTGGTCGATCACCTAAATCGCTTTTGTTTAAAATTTATGTCAGATGTTAACTTATAATTACAATGACTTTTTCACAGTTGTGGTATTCTCCATTTTGTTCTTCAGGGAAGAAGAAGGCGAGTTCTACAGTGTAGATAATAATTGGTGTTGTGGGAGGGGTATTCCTACTTGGCCTTATAACTTGTCTCCTTGTCTTCCAAAAGCAGATAATGCAACCAGGGCAGAAACAAGGTAAACTCTTAAAAGTGTGTATTTAATATATTATAGATATGGAAGTAAAACTCTTGCAAGTCAATTCAATCTTTAACTAAAACTAATATAACAAATATATGGAATAGTGGATTTTGAAGGAGCAACGGAAATGCGTGGACCAAAACTTTTTGACTTCAAGATACTGAAAAAGGCAACTAACAATGTTGATCAAGCAAATAAGCTTGGACAAGGAGGGTTTGGTGAAGTATTTAAGGTAAATTATCATTTATTTGTTGTTTATATAAGGCTTGTGTGTTAATGTATTCAAATGATGGATTACTTGATATTTGCAGGGTACATTGAAAAATGGTAAAGTTGTGGCAGTAAAGATGTTGACATTAGGTCGTTCTACTCGTGTAATTTTTGAATTCGAAAGCGAAGTAAAACTCATTTCTAATGTTCATCATAGAAATCTTGTACGTTTACTTGGATGTTGCAGAAAAGGTCAAGAAAGACTCCTGGTTTATGAGTACATTCCCAACAGCAGCCTCGATAGAATATTATTTGATTTGCTATTCCTTAACGTTTCTCTTTTGCTTCTTTCATCTATTACAAGCCTGGACATAATAGGTTTTGAAATTTTAGTGAATTGTTCTGCACGTAGGAAAACATAAAAAACCTTTGAGTTGGAAGGAAAGGTTCAACATTATCTTTGGCATTGCTCGTGGTTTGGCCTATCTCCATGAGGAATTTCATATTTGTATCATCCATTGTGATATTAAATCAAGCAATATATTACTTGACGACAACTTTGAGACAAAAATAGCAAATTTTGGGCTAGCAAGACTTCTTCCAAATGATAATACTCATGTTACCACAAGATTTACAGGAACCTTGTGAGGAAACTCCTACTTTATCTGTTGTTTTTCTAATTTCAAAGTTTTCAAAAGAAATAATACCATTTTTTTTGGCTTTTGTAGAGGATACACAGCTCCTGAATATGCTAGTCGTGGGAAATTAACAAAGAAAGCTGACACCTACAGCTTTGGTGTGGTGGTTCTTGAAATTGTCAGTGGCAGAAAAAGCATTGACTTGAAGCAACCACCTCATATGCAATATATGCTTCAATGGGTATTTTAAAATTCTAATGATATTCTTTCAATCCTTTTATCCCATCATTCTCTCCTAAAAAGCTTGATCTTTTTCTCAGGTTTGGAGCCTATACGAAGATAACAAGGTTTTAGAGGTGGTGGAAAGTGAAAAGGAGATGGAAGGGTATAGGGAAGAAGAGGTGTTGAGAGTGGTAAACCTTGCACTTCTATGCATACAAGTTTCTCCCAGTCATAGGCCATCAATGTCTGAGGTTGTGACAAAAACTATTAAGTAAAGCTGAGATTGATTTTCAGAAACCTGTGCAACCAGCATTCGTAGATATGGGATACAAAGCACGTGGAGAAAGTTCCAATTCTGATACATCTTCATCTCAATCAAATGCAACGATTACAAAATCTCTTAATGCTCGTTAGCAGTGGCTTTTTCTCTTGTTGGACACATAAAGAGTTGCAAGGAAGGATAGATTATTAAGTTCTAACTGATTTTATAATTCTTCCTTCCTATTTTCAAATAGAATTTAAATATTACACAATATATTTTTCCTTTCTATCTTTAAATATAATCATGATTTTTTTTTAAAAGAGATGTATGTCAATTTAGATGTTGGATAAATGGAAAATTGACAATTGACTCATATTAGGGAGGGAATCTTAAGGCAAATATTATAGTTGGAGTTTTGTCAGATGTAGTTATAACTGCCATGGTAGATATGTATGCTAAATGAGGAAGCATAGAAAAAAAATGCGTGAGCTGTTTGTCAGAATGCCTCAAAGAAATGTGCTCTCACGGACTGCCAAGATTGGAGGATATGCACACCAAAATGGATGTATTAAAGAGATTTAGAAAATTTCAAACAAATGCAATTGGCAGGTGTAACGCCAAATTCCACAACCTTTTCCAGCATCCTCCCCATGCATTCCAAAATGGAAGCTTTGGAGCAGGATCTGCAGATACATAATACTCTATTAGGCATGAATACAAAAATAGTGGATGCACAGACAAGGCGTGTGAACTATTTGAGCAGCAAAATGTTGAAGCATTGACAAGGCATGTGAATTGTTTGTCGTAAAAATGTGGAAGCATAGACAAGGCGTGTGAATTGTTTTTCAACATGCTTCAAGGATGTGGTCTCGTGGAATGCAATAATTTACAGGATATGCACAAAAATGGATTTAGTTAAAAAGGTGCCTTAGAAACTTTTAGGCAAATGAATCAGTGGCGCTTTTCCAGTAGCCACTCTACCTGTGCCAAAATGGGAGCTTCAGAACAAAGTGGAGGCATAGATAAAGCATGAGAACTGTTTGACAACATTGTTCAAGGAATTATGGTCTCAGGGAACACCATGACTAAAGGATATGCGCAGCATGGATTTGTTGAAGAGTCTTCAAAAACTTTCGAGCAATAACAATTAGGTGTAAAGAAAAAATTTATAACCTTTGCTAGCATCTTCGACGCCTGTGCCAAAAGGGAAGCTTGGAAGAGGGGATGGACATTCATCGAAGCATAAAAGAAAATAATTATGTCTAATGTTATAGAAACGCAACGAAATTAATTTCTCTACAAAATAATATAAATTCCCAAGCCCCATTTTTTTGTTATTATTAGTTCAGCATAAAAAGTGCATTGCAAAGCAATGGCAGATCAGACCCCAAATGAAAGAGCCTCTGAAACATTATTCACCAAGATTAGGAGGGACGACATTGAGGGTTTCAGGAGCATCCAAAGGTACAAACTCAGAGCATTCAATTTCTCATACAAAGAAGAAGAATACAGCCTTATATAAGCCATGGAACCAAAGCTTTCCTTTAACCGATAAAGGTATTGTTTCCAAATAAAATGAAACACAACAACCCTTGACACGCCCATGAACAACTTCTCATTATTATTTTTTTGATGAGATCTTGGAAAGTGACTTACCTCCAGATTTAGAAGGGAACGTTTGTTGGAATCTGGTGTATTTTTTTAAATTCCCCTCTGCACTTTTTACTCTGGTACATTTCACGTACCTTTTTCTTTTGATATTGCAGTTGCAACTTTCCTTTCTTGTTTCAGATATTTTCCTACCTCCACCGACTATAACGCTCAACCCAAAATTTTCTCATGCAAGTAAGTATTGAGAAGGGAAGTATCTGTGTCTCCAAAATGAATCTCACTCCCTCCCTTGGCCTGGTGCCTTCACTGCTATTTTTCTTTTTCAACCCCCTGTGATGTTCAGATATTGAGGTTCAATACTCCTATATTAAGGGTGGGGTCTTATGGAGGGGGGCTTCCTAAAAAATTTCAATAGGTGTTGCTGAGATTTTTTACGATTATTTTAAAGTGGGTGGTCCCATGAATTTTGAAGCATAGTTCAAACTTAAAAATTTAAGCTCCTATATATATGGAATGGTGGTCTCATGAACTTCAATATTTTGCATATACAATTCAGTGGAGTAAATAAATAAAAAATTAATTGCTAAGAATCTTAAAACCTCACGTGATTGACAAGTGGCAATGGTTGGGCAATTTCTAGCCCCACCCCTTTTGCACCAACTTAAATTTTTGAACTAAAAATTAGGGGTTGAAATGAAATGAAATGAAAGATTTTAATTACATCCACGAGGCCACAACAACCTATGGGACCCAGGAACAGCACAGGACCACCACCAAAAAGGGGGGACCCTAAGCAATTTGAGTTCTTCGCTCGAGGTCAACCCTACGCCTGTGAATTTTGATGATTTAGTTTGCTGATTTGGCCAACCTTTCCTCCTCAAACAGAGTATTTAAATTATCAACTTGTAAGGTGTCCACATAGCTGGCCCGAATATCATTATACGCTAAGCACTCCATAACAAAATGCCATTCAGTCTCCACCAATCCCGAATATCAACTTGTTGCTATTGTTGAGGAAAAGATTCTAACTTACCCTATAGCATTATTTTTTGGTTTCATGGGACCCCTGCTCCTTTAAAATAGATCATGAAGCCCCTCCCATTCAATGCGGATGTTGGCAATCGTGCATTACCTAGATCGAAGTTGAAGTAACTGGTGAGAAATTAAATGCTTTCTCAAAACTTCACGTAGTTCAAACTCCTTTGTTTTATTTTCATTATTACCCTGACAACGAGCCCATGCCTTATTAATGAAATTTCCCTTCTCCCATGCAGTGTACCATTCCTTTAAATTTAATGTTTCGCATATACTTCAGAATTAGACTTTGCATATGCATTTGATTTTATTGATGTTTCTATTGGGATACATTATAAAAGAATTATATTTAATGTCAATAATCTATTTTAATTTTCATAATATCTATATGAAAGATTAAATTACATTAAACAATAGAAAATTTATTAATCTACCTTAATATTTTAACTTTCATGTTAGATTTTTATTTTTTTGATATAATGTTAAAGTAACAATTTTTATTTATTATAGGTTTTCATCCTCCAAAATGAAACCAAAATTATTTCAATCACATGATAAGGACACTTCTTATTATAGTTACTTTTTTAAAATATTGGAATTACATACATCCATTCTAAATATGTCTTCGTTTTTAAACGGAGTTAAGTAATTACGAATAGTGACTTAATTTGCACATGAAGTTCTAATTCTAGATGAATCAACACAACTTTACATCGAAAGATATTCTCAAAGAGACCGTTTAATAAGACCAAGAAATATTTAATATGATAACGTACTAAATGTTTAAGTGGGGTTAAATACTTCATCAAAGTGGTAAAAATAATTTCATAATACCAACTCGAATTAATAAACGACAAGAGCAAAGACAACTCTTTTTCTTTATTATTATTGTTATTTGTAATTAAATATGTTTGTTGCAAGATAAGTCTTGAATCAAAACTAACTTATTCGCTACAAATTAAATATCAACCTAGATAAATGATTACTTTTCTACCTCTAATATTACATAGTAATTCACCTTTCAATTTCTAAGACATTTAAGAAATTTCATGCGCACAATGTGATTATTTACATCATGTAATAACAATCATTAAATCACTAATATAAATATATCACCGTATGGTTTACTTCAAATATATCATGCATGTCTATAGGTGGGGCATCACATTACAATCAACTTGAAATACTTTCTCAATATTAGGAAATGCTAACACTAGTTTCTCTGACACCTTTTTCTTCAGTAATTAAAAAATTCTTTGTGCTTTGAATGTCCACTTAAATCCTTTCCTATCTCCTCTCATTGTTTATGTCATGGGTGTGCAAATTCTACTAAAGCTCCTAATGAATTTCCTATAAAAACTTGTCAATCTATGGAATGATCTTACTTCTCCAATGTTCATTGGTGTAGGCCATTCAAAAAAAATTGCAACCTTCTCAAGTCCATCTTCAATCCTTTAGTAGAAATGACAAAACCCAAGTACACCAACTTTGTCTTCATAAAACTACACTTATTAATGTTTATCAACAACTTATCCTCTCTCAATCTCTGCAATACTTGTTTGATGTGCTACAAATGTTCTTCTCTAGTCTTACTAAAAATTAGAATATCATCAAAGTACACAATAATGAATTTACCCAAGAATCTCTTTAGTACTTCATTCATCAACCTCATGAAAGTTCTTGGTGCATTGGTCAATCCAAAAGGCATCACTAGTTCCACTCATACAACCCTTCATTAGTCGTAAATGTAGTCTTTCATTCATCTTCTTCACTGATCCTAATTTGATGGTATCCACTCTTTAGGTCAATCTTTGTGAAATACTTTGCTCCACTCAAACAGTCCATAATGTCATCCATCCTTGGCAATGGGAATATATACTTTACTGTGATCCTATTGATTGCTCTTGAGTTTGTACACATTCTCCACTCTCCATATTTATTTGGTGCTCTAGTACACCAGGTACCATGCATGGGCTTAAGCTCACTCTATTCAATCCTCTCCTCAACAACTCTTGTATTTGTTTGTTCAAATCCATGTTTTTTTGCAAGTTTTATCTTATGTGTCACTTTTTTAGGCAAACTTTCTCTTGGTATTAGATCTTGTAGTGTAGAAAAACGTACACCTTTACATTTTCACACAATGTTTGCATCCCCTTAATTAATTGGACTTAATTAAACTTCTAATTACCTAACTTATGCATTCCAAATCCTTATTATTCTCATTTTCTAAAAGGGAAACCTATATTAAACAAATGCTAACATTAATGTAATCAACTTAGAAATTGTGTGTCTTGGATTTAGGTCCTAGGACCCATTCTCCCAAGGATGAATGGGTCCCCTTTAAGTGTTAGGAACCAATTTTTAATATTCTTTTCCAGTGGAATTTTAATGATTCAAATTCAAGCTTCAAATCTCGGTTTGTGGAATCTATTTTTTGAGAAATTAGATAAACACCTATAAATACATAGTTATTTTATCAATTCAAATCAAGTGGCATAATCAAGAGATCATATGAGAAAATATTATTGTCAAGAGAATTTGGGAGCATATTTATCAGTCATCTACAATAGCAATCAAGATCATATCATCATGTCAAAGTTCATGTGTGTTTTGGAGCTAACATTGTGATGTAGGTTTCAAGAATTCAAGCAAGCATTCAAGAAAGATCCAATCCTTAGAGAGATGTGTTAGAATTCAGTCCTCTAAGGGAAGCCATTAAGGGTTTGGTGATTTATAGCATAGCTTTGTTCATTCATCAAATTCCTTCCATTTATCATTATGTCATTATCAAGGTTTAATTACCAAACCGGGGTTTGACTAAGACAAACCCCTATTCACCCAAAAACAAAAAAAAATCTTCTCCCTTTGTATGTGTAGATTTATAGGTGACGAAGGATTGAAGATTTATCAAAGGATAAATTTTGTAAAGTTGTCAACATTGTTGTCAAGCTATGAAAATTCGGATCTTGAATTTATTTCTGAATTTTCGACAGTCAAACTTGGAGAAATTAGAAGCCTAGATCCGAGATCTAAGGACTACAAAATCATATTTTGGACCCATGTACAAAGACCCATTCACCTTAGCGCGGATCTATCCTTCAACAAAGTTCAAAACCCACTTTTGGTGCCTAGTACATATACCATTATGCCCTTCTCAAATATGCATATAACTTGTTTCTATTTTTGCTATCATAATAATCTATATTTCAAGTGTTAGGTCATACAATTGATTTTTTTAATGCATTTAAATTTATCTCTCAAAATAGCTAATCGATCATTTCTATCATAAGAATATCACAGATCCCTCCTAATAGGGTTGACTCACCTCATGGTTGAAATTCAATCCTATCTTTGGGAGATCTCTTGTTCTAATGAAATTAGGGAAAAGGTGAGTTTTA
This sequence comes from Sequoiadendron giganteum, assembly GCA_007115665.2. Lineage (NCBI taxonomy): Eukaryota > Viridiplantae > Streptophyta > Pinopsida > Cupressales > Cupressaceae > Sequoiadendron > Sequoiadendron giganteum. Next base: position 64,883,061 of record CM021101.1, on the reverse strand, counting down.
GGTGTCCCATTTCGGTGGTCCCATTTATCTCCTTTTTTCCTACATTTCATTTTGGTGAACCTGACATTCTTACTCTATAGGCTTTTGAAATTAGAATTCCTTCAAACCTTAGATCTAGGATTCGCATTATTAAGTTTTGCATCTCATTTAGGTTTTTAAAATTACATTTTACATCATCTAAAATCTTAAAAATCCAAAAATATTGCATACATATCGAACCAAAAGAAATAGGGTATTTCACCTTTTAGGAGATGGAACTTTGGGACCTATTTCGCACTTTAGTTCATTAGGAAACCAAGATCCCTCAACCAAGTGACTCAACTAAGGGAAGGACTAGGGGTTTCCTTGTGTGATTAAATGGGGGTTCTCCATTAAAATGAAGTTTCAAAGGAGAAATGCAAACACTCATGCACAAAACCCTAGAAACTTGAAAGCATTAGATCAAATTGAAAAACAACATGAAACAAAAAAATACCTAGAAGAATGAAGAGGCTAAAGCAAGATCTAAAAACCCTAAAAAATGGTTGTTTTAAGGGGCACTCGGACTAATACACTAGGCTGGGCAATTTAGTCCTGGTAGAGGAATCTAGGCAAAATCTAGAATCTTTTGATGACAAATCAGGATCTACAAAAAATTGATAAAAGGGCTATATTGCAACTCATACGCCTAGAGGGGCGATTTAGTCCTAGTATTAAGGTTTGACTGATATTTTTGTAGCCTCTAGAGATCTTTTTTAGCTTTCATCTTGTCCGATATTCAAATCCGAAAGTTTGAATTCTGGCATGTAGGTGAGTTTCTATGAAGATGAAAACTTCTTGACAATTTTGACAACTTTCTCCAATCTTGCTCTCCAATGGATCTTCAACCTAAATCTGCAAATCACACATCAAAGAGGGGGAAAATGTTTTTTTGTTAGGTAATAAGGGTTTTCCTTGGTCAAACCCCATTTTGGTAATTAAACCTTGAAATAAAATGAAATAGCATAAAGGAATGATGAATGAACAAATGCAATGTTGCAACACACCATTTACCCTTAGGATAAAGGCTGCAAAAATTGTGTGAAATTCTAAGCATGAATATGGATCTTGACTCTTGATTGAATCCTTGAAAATTTATCTTGAATGCTTGCTTCAAATCATGAAACCTACATCACAAATGTTAGCTCAAAAATACACATGATGCATGAAGACTTTGACATGGTGCTTGAATCTTGAATGTTGCTCCAAATGCTTGATGATTTTCTCTTGAATTCTCTCGATCTAATAAACTTGCTAGGATACTTGGATACTTGAAAGTGATAGATGACTTGAAAAATTTCTAAGAGAAATTATGTGAAATAACCTTGTATTTATAGTTGTTTATGCCTAATTTCTCGAAATTACAACACTTCAAGATGACATCAGATCTAGCATAATAAAATCTTGTCAAGAATTTGATTTAAAATAGGTCCAAGTTAAAGCGAGACTCATATGCCAGGTTGGGTGAATGAATCCCAGTGGCTTAAACCTGTGACACAAATTTTGAAAAGTGTTAAGTTCAATGCAACATTTAAAATCAGGTCTCGAGACCTAGGTGAGACCCATATGCCTAGAGGGGTGTATGAGTCCCAAATCCCTAAATCTTGAACACATAAACTCAAACATTAAATTATGATTTGTCATTTTCTAAATGTCAGGATTATCCTCATAAAAATGCATTTAATTAGGCTTGTGGATACAAAATAGGACCAAATAGGGCATAGATAGACCTAATTTTAACAAGGAGGGCCCAAACAAGTGTGAAAATGTAAAGGGGTACATTTTTTTACACTAAATTTAGCCCCACTTTAGTGAGAGGAGAAACTTGCTTCAAACTCAAGAGGGGTCCAAGTGTACCAATGCTAGTGAGATAGGATGACAACGATCAAGAGGGATGATCAAGCCCCAGGATCAAGATCCTATGGAAAACCAACATAAGCACAAAGGAACATGCATGTGAATGATGTATGAAGCAACAGTAAGGTACAAGCATACACTATCAAAGACATAAGGAATAAAAGAAAAGGAAAAGGAAAAGGAAAAGGGGTGGATCAAGCCTTGGTTGTTTGTCCAACATGATGTGGATCAAGCCTTAGTTGTTTGTCGAAAAACAAAATTTACAAGTGGAACACGATATCCACTATGCAAACAAAATGCATGCTCACACGGGCTAGTGGAATCTAGTATCCACTAGGTGATTCCCTAGTGAGATACAAACGCATGTGGGTGATAAGCACCCACACAGACAAGCGAGTTTCTATGGTAAATTCATTCCTATGGTCATCTTCCATACGTACTAACCATATCAAAGCTATCAGGATACCAAAGCTATACCTCCTGATAACTTTGATAAGGCACCACAAAATGAAACTTTGAGCTTATGAACAATATGTAAGTAAAAATTTGTTCCAAGGGACTTTTCTTAGTTCATATAAGGTTTCTTCTTAGGGAACATCATGTCTAATATATCCAGGAGAGGAAAAATTAGAGAAATATCAAACTCTCAAAGGAAATCAAACCCAATGACACCACCAAGAAAAGGATGCATCGCAAGAAGAAAGAAAATCGCATAATGGAACATGAGAAATGTTGAAAGATAATGTCAATGTATGCCCCCACTTTAAAGTGATTTCTAACACCATTTTTGTGAGCAATACACTTTAAAGTATCCAATGAAGAAGACATGAGAGCTTATTTGGAAATCCCTATGAAACTACATCATTAATAAAGGGTTTCCCTCAAAATGCAAAGCTAAACATAGAAAGAAAAGTATGTCACATGTGAGCCAACTTAAGGCATGGCATCCGCATCCCAAGCTTGCTCTTATATACACATGGAGGGTGGTCAAATAGAAAAAAGAAACAAAAACAAGTGTCATATGAGGACAAGGCTACCTAACCCCCTTTCCCCCACTTAGAGAAAGACAAGGGTGAGCCAAGGTGATTAGTGATTAAAATCAGTATCAAGGTGCTTCAACACAAGGAAGAGCACCACAATCCTTAAGATGTTGAATTTTATTACTAAAATCCTTACATTCATTCACAAAATGGCCATGAACTCTATGATATGCATAAAATGAACTCTTGTAGTAAAATTTCTTTTGTGTTCTTGGAGGGAGAGATATCAAACGATCTTGAAGGAGTCTCGACAAGATACTCACTTGATCAATATTAGAAGGTGTTTTGTGACAAATATATCTCTTTCTTAGTACAAGATTCCATACTTACACAAGACTCTTTAGATTGTAAGATTTTGTGCTCTCCTTTAAAGGAGGGTGTAAAATCTAAAAAAATTGAATCATTAGTGTTTTGTGTGATGAAATTGATATTAAGCAAGGATTTCTTTGATTCTTTTATTTATTTCAAAGGAAAATAACCAAGACCACTAGTGGTTTCTATCAATTTAGGATGCACTAATGTTAAATCTGTCTTAGAAGAATCCTTTGTAAGAGTGTTGATATTGATTGAAGGCTTGTTTGTTTCTTTCAAAGGACAATAACCAAGACCATTAGTCATTTCTTGCGTGTTAGGTTCTATAGGGACACAAATACCTTTTTCTATAGCACCACATCCTTTTCCACTATAACCAAGTTGTTTCATAAGTTCATTACCTTTTCCATAAAGCTTTTCATTTCATTCGGATTCGGTGGTTGTTCATAATCAACTTCATCAAAAAAAATTGTGTAATTTTCTCCTTATTCTAAAGTGGTTGAGGTGGATGCTTTTGAATTTTGTGTTGACATTGTCACTTTTTCTTTTCCCTTGTCAAACTCTTTTGTTGTTCCAATAACTTTGTAACTTCTTTGAAATTCTTTTCTTTGTCTTTCTTTTGCACGGATTCCACTTGTAGAGTTGGTGTCAGTGTTTTCAAAGGATTTTCTTTGCGTTTCTCAATGTTCAAATAGTTGTCTGGCTCAAGGTTGGCTTTGATTGTATACACTTTGTTGTCATAGACATATTTCATTATACAATGAAGAGTTGAAGGCACTACATGCATCTCATGAAACCATGGTCTTCCTAAAAGGAGGTTGTATGAAAGATCAAGAGGCATAACATGGATTGGGGTTCGTAATTGAAAGGAAAAGTAGAGGTGCAAAATACGCTTTCCTAACGCTAAAACCTCAGAGGAGAATTGCAAAAAACCATCATTTAAAACTTTATTGCATTTAAGATGCACAAGCACAGTATAACAAGAAAGACAGAAATAAAAAATTCACAGAGATAACACCAGATATACGTGGGAAAACCCTTACGGGAGAAAAACCCACCACACCAAGCAAAGTCACCTTGTATTACAGTAAACAGATTACATACATAGTTATAGGCTTCACTTTCTGGTATTTGCTCATAGTAGAAACTCTCAGTCGACCACCTCCCAGACTACGGTTAGATACATTCATTGTTACAATCTTATCACTACATACAATGAATTCACTTGCTTAGTTACCTTAGTCTCTATACCTTTTGTTTCATTTGTTATAATCTTATAATCAATGACCAATGGGGAGTCCTTTATTACACACTTCTCTGACTAGCAATCATCGATCTTTGATCAGACCACCATGCAATCACACATCAGGCCGCCCCAACATTTAATCCCATCACAGAGAATTACCTAAATCTGGGCTCTATCAACCCCCGAATCAGATCTTACAATTAATGCATATATATCAGTTTTCAACGAATAGAGATTTTGGCCAATAATTGTTGATTTACAACAACAATGAAAAATCAATGAATGTAATTGTGCCACGTGTCATAACACCATTCGTCCATCACTTTGACTGTCGAGTCAAACCGGCCAACAAAGCCCCGAGCACCCTCTACCACGCTACCACGCCAAGCATCATAGGCACTCGCAGTATGGCAATGCCACCACGACATGACTAAAAGACCACCGTGGTATGGCGATGTCACCACACTACCGCTCCATGGTTTGCAAATACCTAAGGTAAGGAGATAACCATCTACACCGTCTGCCAAGATTTATCGTACCATGGGCGAAAGACCATCGCGGTATGGCAGTGTCACCATCTGAACTTGCACACCATCTGAACTTGTTCATGCTCACTGCCTTTGTCAATGCATCAATAACATTCTTCAGTGTATCCACCTTCTCTAAAGAGATATTTCCATCCTCCACCATATCCCTAAAAAAGTGATACTGCACATCGATATGTTTTGTCTTGGCATGGAAAGTTGGATTTTTCACCAAACAAATGGCACTTTGGCTGTCACAGCAAATATTAATCTACCCTGCATCAAAACCAATATCATAACACAAACGACTAAGCCAAACAACTTCTTTGTAGGCGTGTGTTGCTGCCAAGTATTCTGCCTTTGTAGTGGACAAAGAGACTACAGCCTTTTGCTTGCTCATCCAACTGATTGCACCACCATTTAACATGAAAGTATATCCACTGGTGGATCTTCTACTATCAATATCTCTTGCCCAATCAGAATCCACATATCCACGAATGTTGAGAGTTCTCTGTGATCCAACCAAATTACCATGGTAACACAGAGCACATTCTGAAGTTCCCTTTAAATATCTAAACACTCTTTTCACAGCATCTCAATGCGTCTTTCCTGTATTTTCCATAAATCGGCTAAGTACTCCCATTGCTTGGGCAATGTTTGGCCTTGTACAAACCATTGCATACATTAAACTACCAATAGCACTTGCATAAGGCACCCTGGTCATATCCTCCATCTCAGTAGCATATTTTGGACAATCTTCAACAGATAGCTTCGTTCCCTACAAAACTGGAACAATTAGTTCCTTGCAATCATTCATACTAAATCTCTCCAGAACATTGTTAACATACTTGCTCTGGTTGACCCAAAGCTTTCTACTCTTTTTTTCCTTGGTTATTTCCATCCCTAGAATATACCTTGTTGCACCCATATCTTTCATTTCAAACTTTGTAGACAATTGAGACTTAAGATCAGAAATCATAGTCCTACTATTTCCTATGAACAACATATCATCCATGTACAGGGTAATAATAAGCACATGATCATTTTTAGATTTGTAATACACACAATGATTAGATTTTGATCTCACAAATCCTATTGACAACACAAAAGTGTCAAAATTTTGGCACCACATTCTAGGCGATTTTTTCAAACCATACAAAGATTTCTTTAACTTGCAGACCAGGCTTTCTTTACCATTTTCAACGAAGTGTTCAGGCTAGGACATAAATTTCTTCTTCTAGCTCTCCATGGAGAAACATTGTTTTCACATCCATCTGCTCGATCTCTAAGTCATATGCGGCTGCCAGTGACAAAATAAATCTGATAGATGTCAGCTTAGCTACAGCGGGGAATATTTCTCCATAATCAATTCCCTCTATCTAGGAATACCCTTTTGCAACCAACCTTGCTTTATACTTTTCAGCACTGCCATCTAGACCAGACTTCTTCTTAAATACCCATTTACAGCCAACAGGCTTTCTCCCTTCAAGCAAAGGTACCAAATCCCAAGTTTCATTCTTTTTCAATGATTCCATTTCTTCATTCATGGCTTCCAACCAGGAATTTGAATCAAACATGTTATTTGCTTCTTTCAGAGTCCTAGGCTCATTAGTGCTAGTAATCATCTTAGTATAGGCACAGTTTGAATCCAATATAGAGAAACCATACCTATCTGGTTGATGTCTTTCATGTGTAGATCTTCTCACTAGATGAGGTTGTGGTTCTTCTTCTTCAAAGCTCTCAGATCTAATAGAGCTCTCCTCAGTTTCAGGTACACCATGTTGTTCCTTTTTTTCTGGAGTTTGAGGAATTTCAACTACATCATTCTTCTTTTCTCTTTGATTTGTCTCTAACTATGGATCAGTTTTTGAAGGCTTCAGCTCACGAAATATTATACTTCTGCTATACAAAACCTTCTCAGTATCAGGATTCCAAAGCTTGTATCCTTTCACACCAATTTCATAGCCAATGAAGATACATTTAACATCCTTGTTCTCCAATTTAGATATTTTCTCATTTCGCACATATGCATATGCCTCACAGCCAAAGACACGAATATGTCTCAGAGAGGGCTTCTTACCAAACCGGTCTTTCAAAGGTGTCTTATCAACAAGAGTAAAGCAAGGTAAATGATTTACTAGGTAACATGTTGTAGCCACAACCTCAGCCCATAACTTCTGCTCCAGACCAGCGCTGATCAACATACTCCTCACCCCTTCCATTAGCATCCTGTTCAACCTTTCAACAACTCCATTCTGTTGTGGAGTATAAGGTATCATTTTATGCCTTTTAATCCCATGGTCTTTGCAGTATCTTTCAAAATCTACAGAACAAAACTCACCGCCATTATCCATCCTCAAACATTTAATTTTCCTTCCAATCTGATTTTCTACCAAATTTTTAATTTTTTTAATATAACTAAACACTTCTAATTTACTCTTAAGAAAGTATATAAATCCCCTTCTTGAATAATCATCAATAAAAGAAACATAATGTCTAGACTTCAATAACGAAGGAACATTCACTAGACCAAACACATCATAATGAACATAATCCAGTACACCAGAAGATTTATGAGGACTCAAATAAAATGAAGCATAATGTTGCTTTCCATAAATGCAATGTTCACAAAATCGAACTCCAGGTTACAATCAACAAGCCCTTCAACAAGATTTTTATTTTTCAAGGTTTTAAAACCTTTCTCACCTATGTGACTGAGTCTATGATACCATAGCATGGTCTTCTCTGCTGGGAGTTTCACCTCCAAGTAATTTGCATCCAGAGGAGTGCCATTCTTCTTGTTACATTGAACAGGACATGCATCTAGCTTGTACAAAGTGCCAGTTCGTACACCTTATCTAGCACCATTGTGCCTCTAGCCATCTTACATCCTTTACTCAAGATAGAAACTTCCACGCCAGCATCATTAAGCTTACTAACAGAAAGTAAGTTACGAGCCAAACCTGGTATGTGTATTACATCACCAATCCCTTTCATTCTTCTGTCAGGGAATTGTATTTTGACTCTTCCATGGCCAACAATCTCCAGTGTTGAATCACTTGCCTGGTACACCTTTCCACCATCATACTTTTCATACTTAGTGAACCACTCTTTGTGAGACGTCATATGGAAAGATGCACCTGATTCAACCAGCTAGACATCATTTGATGCTTGAGTCGCCAAGGCTGCAATGAAGGCATCTGCGTTACTCTGAGAAGAGTCGTTGTCCGAAGAGTTATTATTATTCTTCTTCTTCTCCTTACAATCCTTTCAGATATGACCAAGCTGCCCACAGTTTTAGCATTTCACCTTGGAATTTTTACTAGGAGACTTTGATCTCCCTTCAGATTTGGATTTAGGCTTCTTTTCCTTCTTCTTGCCTTTCTCCTTCGATCTACCCTAAACATCAAGAGCCTCTTTGGCCATCTCTGAAGACTTCCTCCACATTTCTTCTAATAGCAACGAGGAAACCACGTCTTCCATTTTGAAATTAATTGTTGTACTTCCAATATCCATTACCAAATGATCCCAAGTGGCAGGTAATGAACATAACAAAAGCATGCAGCGATCCTCCTCCTCTATCTTCACACCCACAGATGCCAACTAAGCAACACTCATATTAAATGAGTTCAGATGGTCCACTACAGATGCTCCTTCTTCCATCTTCAAGGACTGCAACTTCTTCCTCAGGAATAAATTATTCACTAGAGACATTCCCTGATAAATGTCACCAAGCTTCTTCCATAATGAAGCTGCAGTCTACTCCTCATGGACATTCAGGAGTATAGAATCGGCCAGACAAAGTCTTATCAAACCTCTAGCTTTTCTATCTATGAGGTCCCAATCTTCTTGTTTCATACTTTGTGGCATAGTTCCTGATACAGCAACCCAGAGGTCTCTATCCACCAACAAGTCTTCCATTTTGAGTTTCCACAACTTAAAATTGCCGCCATTGATTTTTTCAATTTCTACTCTCCCTGAAGTACTCACCATCTCAAATAGTAGACTCAGTAATTGGTTCTCCCTTGGAAAAACTCCCACTGAAATAGGATTAGCACAAAAATCCAGCCCTACTAAAAAGGATAACACAACTGGCCAAGATCTAATACCACTTGAAAGGAAAAGTATAGGTGCGGAATATGCTTTCCTAACACTAAAAACTCAGAGGAGAAGTGAAAAAAACCATCAGTTAAAACTTTCTTGCGTTTAAGATGCACAAACATGGTATAACAAGAAAGACAGAAATAAAACATTCATAGAGATAACACCAGATATACGTGGGAAAACCCTTATGGGAGAAAAACCCACCACACTAAGCAAAGTCACCTTGTATTACAGTAAACAAATTACATACATAGTTAGAGACTTCACTTTCTAGTATTTGCTCACAACAGCAACTCTCGGTCGACCACCTCCCAGACTATGGTTAGATACATTCACTATTACAATGTTGTTGCTGCATACAATGAATTCACTTGCTTCGTTACCTTAGTCTCTATACCTTTTGTTTCGTTTGTTCTCATCTTACAATCAACAACCAATGGGGAGTCCTTTATTACACGCTTCTTCGACAAGCAATCATCGATCTCTAATTAGACCGCCTTGCAATCATGCATTGGGCTGCCCCAGCATTTAATCCCATCATAGATAATTACCTAAATCTGGGCTCTGTCAGTCCCCAAATCAGATCTTACAATTAATGCATGTATATCGCTTTTAAACGAATAGAGCTTTTGGCCAATAATTGTTGATTTACAATGACAATGTAAAATCAATGAATGTAATCACGACACATGTCATATTTCCATTTTTCCATCACTTTGACTATCAAGTCAGACCGGCCAACAAAGCCTCGAGCACCTTCTACCACGCCAAGCATCATAGGCACTCGCGGTATGGTGGTGCCACTGTAACATGATTGAAAGACCACCATGGTATGGCAGTGTCACCGCCCTACTGCTCTACGGTTTGCAAACGCCCGCGGTAAGGAGATAACCATCTACCTATCTGCCACAGTTTACCACGCCATGGCCAAAATTCCATCGTGGTATGGCAGTGTCATCATGCCACCGTGACATGGTTGATAGACCATCGTAGTATGGCAGTACGCCATGTAACCGCTAGTTGACCATGAGAAGCCCGCGATAAGGAGGTAAACATTCACGTTGACTGCCAAGGTTCCACTGTGCCACCACCAAGGGAGAAGAAGGACTTCGTGGTATAGCGGTAACACCGCCAGACAAACCGAAGAGCCTCACGGTAAGGTGGTAAACGGTGCAACCGCACCACCTCCAAAGGCTCCTAGCGGTAAAGCGGTAAAGGCATGAACATAAGTTAATTCACCATCTTAATCAGAGGTCCAAGCCAGCAAGTTGAGGCACCTTTTTTCCAATAGTAATGTGGCCTTTCCAACTATAATAGGCAATGTGATCACAACAAGCGATTGTTTTCCTTCATTTTCAAATCCTCAAATTGATAAGGAATCATATTTAATTATCGATTTATCTACACCAAGTTTATCTAAAAGGTTTACACTACACACATTAAGAGATGAGCCATTGTCAACAAGGGTTTTCTTTATTCCTATCCTATTGAAGATAGTAATTATCATGAAAGCTTCATTTTTTTTTTGCACTTCCAAAGGAGGTAGCTCACTTTGGTGGAAAACAATGTTCGCATTCATTCCTTGAATCATGGTTGCTATGTCATTCGGTTCCACATTGGGAGGGATAGGTGTTGGTGTAGTGAAGTTGGATCATTTCTTTGGGCATAAATGTTGCTTCTTGTCTCCCTTTCTTTGTCTCCTCATATTCCATTCAGAGGTTTATTTGGAGGTGTAATGATCTTTGAAGTTAATTAATGGTGGTTGTTTGGACACTACTGTTGTTGTGTAAAAATGTATTTTAAACAAAATTAATAGAGTGCCCCATGCTTCTAAAGTGGATGTAGTCTATATGACGAACCACTATAAATTCTTGTGTTCTCTGTGTTATCTATCTTTTGTATTTTAATTTCAATTTCTGCAATTTATCTTTCAAGTGTCTATAATGTTTTCTCAACAATTGGTATCAAAGCCTGGTAAAGAAGCTAGTGAAGAATTTCCAGAAGCACGGATGATGCAAATAATTGGAAGATTGAGAATTTCATTGAGTAGAACTTCATATTGTGGAAGGTTCAGATGGAATTGTTGCTGATTAAGTAGGATCTCTCACTTGCATTGCTTGGAAAAATCAAGGGAAAAGGTTGAATGTCGGACGAATATTGGGAGAAAATGGATATGAAAGCAAGGGCAACTATTCTTCTTTCGCAGTACAACAACATTTTATTCAATGTTTTAGTTGAGAAGACAATGAAAGAGCTTTGGGATAAACTCTCCAACATGTACAAGATAGCATCAGCATCAAACAAGGTATTCATCATGAAAATTTTATACAATTTGAAAATGAGAGAAGGTAGGATCATGTCGAATCACCTCAATGAATTTAATACCTTGGTCACCCAATTGCTTTAAGTGGGTATCAATTTAGATGATGAAATTTAATTAAGCAATTCTTTTATTATGTTCTTTACCAAACAACTAGAAAGGAGTGGTGATGGCAGTCAGCACTTCGGTGGCTGCCAAAAGTAAATTAAAATTTGATGATGTTGCAGCCACACTTTTCAGTGAAGACATGAGGAGAAAAAAACAAGAACCCTCATCCGATGATGCTTTGACTATTGTAAGCACTGGAAATAGGGGAAGGATTCAAGATAGAAGTGGAAATAATAACAAAAGAAGATACAAATCTGCTCCAAGATCGAAGTTGAGGGACATAAATGGTGCTTGTTCTTTTTGTGGCAAACCGGGTCACAAATTAAAGAATTGTTGGAATTATAAAAAGGCACAAGATAAAGTGAGCAACAATTAAGTAAATGTTGTAGATGATGGTGTTTTGGTTTTATCAGCAAGTGACACAATTGTAGATTCGTGGGTTCTCGATTCCAGTTCCTCTTTTCATGCTACTCTATGTTGGGGTGCTTTCACAAACTACCAAGAAGATAAGTTTGGTAGAGCTTTTCTAGGTGATAATAAAGGATGTGAAATCATAGGAAAGGGTGATGTGATGTTGCATTTGAAAAATGGAAATAAATGGATTTTGAAAGATGTGAGACATGTTCCTACGTTGAAACGTAATTTAATATCAATGAACCAACTTTATGCTCAAGTGTGTAATGTCAAACTTTCTTTAGATACTTGGAAAGTAACCAAGGATATTTTGGCGCTTGCAAGGGAAATAAATTGGGTAATTTATATGTTTCAAAGTGCCATGGTGAAGTGGGAGCTACAATGGCAGTTGTGGACAATGATTCAAAGATTTGGAATAAGAGGCTTGGGCATATGAGAAAAAAGTGACTTGAAGTCATGATTCAAAGGGGTCAGCTTCTAGGACTTAAATCAGTTGATTTGGAGTTATGTGATCATTGCCATTTTGGCAAGCAAAATCGGACCAGCTTCTTGAAGATTGGTCATGAGAAGAAATCTACACCTTTGGAGCTTTTGCACTCTGATGTTTTCGGTCCAATAGAGGTAACCTCCTTTGGAGGTGCTAACTATTTTGTTATTTTTCTCGATGATTGCACTCACAAAGTTTGGATTTATATGTTGAATAGAAAATCAGAGGTGTTTTCAAATTTTAAGACTTTTAAGGTATGGTTGAAAATCAGATTGGGCAAAAAATTAAATGCCTACTAACAAATAATGGGGGAGATTTTTTCTCTTCAGAGTTGGACATTTTTTGTGCAAATAATGGCATTCATAGAAGTAAGGTAGTTCCTTTCACCCCTCAGGAAAATGGTGCAATTGAGCGGTTGAATCGAATGATTCTTGATAGAGCTCAGTGTATGCTCTCAAATACCAGATTGGGAAAGAAGTTATGGGTAGAGGCTTGTAATACAACGGTGCATTTGATCAATCAAGATCCTTCATATCAATTATAATTTGATATTCTAGAGGAGAGATGGCTTGGGAAATGCATTTCTTACAATCATTTGCGTGTGTTTGGTTGTGGAGCATTTGTGCACATTCCTAAGGAGAAACGAATGAAACTCAATCCAAAATCAAAGAGATGTATATTTCTTGGCTATGGTGAGGATCAATTTTGATTTCATCTTTGGGATCCCAATGCGAAAAAAATTCCCGCAATCAGGATGTTGTCTTTAATGAGAAAGTTTTCCTAGCTTTCCAAAAATAGAGGTCATCTTCGAATGAATTTATTGAGGTTGATTTGTTTGATAATGGAACTAATATGGTTAAGACATGGGGAATTATTCCCACTATTAGTTTTCAGCCATCAAGTTTTAGTTTTCAACTTCCTCCAATTTCATCATAGCCTCATACGTCTTCATCGCTACCTCCTCGAGCTATTACACATCCTTCTATTGTTTGTTCGTTGCCACATACTATGTCATCACTGCCTGTGGTATATACATAGCCCTCTCAAAGTAATACTCAATCTTTATTTGATTTGTTTCCTCTTGGTAATGTGCCTCCAACTTATTCATTGCTACCATCAATCACTCATGTCCAGTCACCAAATATTTCTACGTAGTCGTAGTCTTTTAGCGTCCTTCCTCATACTTGCCTACAACCTTTCAATATTCAAATGCAGTCTTTACAGCCACATTAATTTGTGTATGGTGAAATCTAGTCTTCCCAAGGTCAAATTTCCCCTCTCTATATTGTTACATGGGGTTTTCACAGTCATATGTGGCCTCCTCATGTTTCTACGCACCTATTTGATAGTAATGTGTTGCCCCTTCAAACTCATGGCTAGGCCCGTCAAGTTTTTGTTAGTGTAATTAATATTTAATTACACTTGCATAACTTTACTTAGGTTTTCCTTAGGTAATAATTAGTTTACTTAATTAATAAGTAAGCTTTATTTAGTTGAGCTATTTTTAGGTCAACATTAGGGTTGCATACTTTGCTTTTATAAAGCAAATCATCTCATTGTAATATTGAATTCCTGAATATATCATTTTGCAAATTCGCATGCAAAGCTCTGATTTTTTATGTTTTCTCTTCTGTGGAAGGTGTTTAGGTTTGCATGTCTGATCTAGGGTTTCTAACATGGTATCAGAGCCTTGACATGCAACACCTTCTCAAATTCTGGAGAAAACCATTGCAGAGTTCGTTCGGGGTTCCTCAAGGATTTTATGCCTTGAGTTCATTTATGCAACATCTTGGATCAGATCGAGCCTCACCATTGGATTCAGAGCGTTGGAAAAAGTCAGGTTTGGCTTTCATTTTGTAGATTTTGGTCATGATTTGCCAGATCTGTGAGGGTTTCAGTTTTGGTGATTTTTTGGAAGCTCTGGAGGTAGCCATTTTTTTGGAGCATTTTGAGCAGAAACAGAGGTCACCATTGCATTCGCAGTGGCCAAAAACCCTAAGATCGCCTTTTGTTTCATCAATTTTGGCGAAGTTGGTTCGGAGGGCAAAATTTTTTTGTCAGGGAGGCCGTTCGACCTCCCCAACACACATTTCGAGGCAGTTTTTCTCACAAAAATCGAGAAAAAATTAAACTCTGCATCATTTTTTGTGCCTCCAATTATAATGGAAGGCACCGCCAAGCAGCCACCAAGCGGCCACAGGTCCGTCGCCGCCACCGGTGGCTCCCCCATCCGGCCATCGGCCCAACCCCCGCGGGCCCGTTCGCACTCAGCCCCGGTCATATGGAAGACCGAGGGCTACTCGCCAGCCCCTGCGGGCTTCTTATCTGCGGCAAAAGGTCACAAGGGCGACCAGGGGCTCCTCCCCAGCCCCCTATCCACCAGCCCCTGGTCACGCACAGGACCCCAGGGGCCGAATATTTTTAGCCCCCTGGGCTGCCTGTAGGCCATATTGGCCATTCTGGAGCACCTTTGACAAAATCGGGCGTAATTTATGCGTACGGTGTCCATTTTTCGCAAACGAGATACCGTTGGAAAGCTGACTCCAATGCCAATCTAGTGGTGTTGGTATTTTTTATTTATTTTTCTCCCGTTTTTGTTTGCAGGTCCTTTAACTCAGAACTTATGTTTTTAACTCAGAACTTTTGACTCGATGATCCTTTTTTCGCCATTCTTGCGGCATTGGAAAGCTGGTTCAGTCCTCTACACAGATCTGAGGTCTTTTTTAATTTTCTATTTATGCATTTTTAGGCATTCTATCCTTTTTCAGTCATTGAGGATTGTAATAAATGAACTGATATAAAGTTCCATCGGGGGGGGTTTCTTGCATAATAATCTTCATTGTGTTTTGATAACTACTTGCATGGGTTGTAATCTGGTTTCTTAGTTTCGTTTGGCCATATTTTGTCTTAGATTGACACATGTTAGATTCATATTGTTTCACACTTTAGATTGAGAGCCTATGGTTAATGATCCGCATCGGATCTATCTCAGTTTGAGGGCCACTAAATTTGTGGTTAATGTTCTAGAGTCTATATGGTACTTTTTCCCATGGAAGAGTTTCAGTCTCAGTTTTGACATCGACATCGAGATTCACGGCTTCCAGATTCTGTCATCATCATATCATTCATTGTTGCTTTATGGATTCCAGGGTTGTTCCAATTTGGAGTGTTCAAGTGTTCTGTGGCATCTGATATGGTTTCTTGTAGACAGAAGAATCTTTCCTTGCTTGCCAGATCGTGGTTCCAGTGTTACTCCATAGTGTTCTTCCAGTGCTTCTTTGCAGTAGTCATCTCATTGTAGGGGGGGTTGTCCCACTGGGTTTTCCTTCTCTACCTCATTATTGCATTTGTACATGGGTACCTGATCAAGCCTTATTGTTGGGACCCATTCATGCTTTCTTGCATTCATCTTAGTTTTAGGTGCATGCTTATCTAGTCTCCCTAAGTTGCACTTATGGGGGGGTGTTGGTGTAATTAATATTTAATTACACATGCATAACTTTACTTAGGTTTTTCTTAGGTAATAATTAGTTTACTTAATTAATAAGTAAGCTTTATTTAGTTGAGCTATTTTTAGGTCAACATTAGGGTTGCATACTTTACTTTTATAAAGCAAATCATCTCATTGTAATATTGAATTCCTGAATATATCATTTTGCACATTCGCATGCAAAGCTCTCCTTTTTTATGTTTTCTCTTCTGTGGAAGGTGTTTAGGTTTGCATGTCTGATCTAGAGTTTCTAACAGTTTTTTCACAAGCTAGACTTGGGGAAAAAGAATAGAGTTGTGTGCAGAAACATGGGTGTTTTGATCTGCAAAGGCGGGGCATTAGAGAAAATCTACATTTTGATATAGCCAATATCTAAATTCAATTACAAAGATTAAATTTGGAAGATGCATTGCAGCAACAGGCTCTTCCATTAAGGAGGTCTACCCGGGAGAAGAGGCTTCCAACAAAATATGATGATTATGATCTATTACTTTTCAATCAGTCAAAGTCTACAACATTTAAATAGGCTTGCAAATATGAAAATTGTGTGCAGTGGATGGAGGCAATGTAAGATGAAATGGAGTCTTTGAGAGCGAATGATACATCGGATTTGGTTACTCTTCCACCAAATTGAAAACCTCTGAAGAATAAATGGGTGTATTGCCTGAAAGAAGAAGATGGAGGTCATAAATGATATAGGGCCAGATTGGTTGTGAACGGATTTGATCAGAAAAAGGGGATTAATTGTAATGAGATTTTTCCACTAGTTGTGAAAATGACAATTCGAGTAGTCTTGGGTATGGTAGTTGTTTGGGATCTTCAGCTCAAAATATCTTGATGTCGAAACAACATTTCTTCATGGGGATATTAAAGAGGAGTTGTATATGGAGCAGCCTGAAGGTTTTGCTAAACAGGGTCGGGAGCATTTATATTGCAAATTGAAGCAAAGTTTGTATGGGCTCAAGCAAGCCCCGAGGTAGTGGTATCTAAAATTTGATAGCTTCATTACTCAGCAACACTTTACTCATTGTGAATCAGACACTTGTGTTTATTATAAAAATCTTGCTAATGGTGAGTTTGTCATACTTTTTCTTTATGTTGATGATATGTTGATTGTTGGCACTAGTGTGAAGATTGTTTGTGAATTAAAGCAACATTTAGCTCAATGATTTTCCATGAAAGATTTAGGGGCAGCAAAGAGGATTCTTGGGATGGATATAATCAGGGATAGACAAAAGAGAGATCAAATTATCTCAAGAAAAATATATTTCCAAAGTTTTGGATAGGTTCAATATGACAAATTTGAAGCCTATTAGTACTCCATTGGCTGATCATTTTCGATTATCCTCAGCTATGTGTCCAAAAACTCAAGAAGATGAATAAAAAATGAGGGTTACTCTATATTCATCAGTAGTTGGGAGTCTCATGTATGCCATGGTTTGTACTTGTCTAGATATTGCTCATGTAGTGGGAGTTGTAAATAGATTTATGAGTAATTCAGGTAAATATTATTAGTAGATGGTTCCGTGGATTTTATGATACTTGAAAGGTGCCTCTAATCATGTTTTATGTTTTGGAGGTAAGGAAACTCAACTGTGAGGTTATGTTGATTCGGATATGGATGGAGATTTGGAAAAATGAAGGTCTACTATAGGTTATGTGTTTACATTTGGCAGGGCAGTGATTAGTTGGGTTTCACGGTTGTAATAGGTGGTTGCACTCTCATCTACCAAGGCTGAATACATTGCTCTCACTGAAGGAGCAAAAGAGATTATATGGTTACAATGGTTATTGGATGAATTGTGGTGTAAGAAATCTATTTTCACTTTGTTTTGTGATAGCAATAGTGCTATTCACTTGGCCAAGAATTATTTTATCATAATAGGACCAAGCATATAGAACTAAGATATCATTTTATTCAACATTTTCTTGATGAAGGTAAGCTACAGGTGGAGAAGATTGATACAAAAGTGAATCCGGTGGATGTATTGACAAATATTGTAGCATGAGAAAATTTTGAGTTCTGTAGAGCTTCTCTCAGCCTTGTCTAGATGTGACCATAAGCCTGAAGCGTGGGAAATCTCTAAGTAGCTCTCTTGCAGCATTGATTGGTCTTCAAGTAGGAGATTGTTGGTGTGGTGAATCCCAATCATTTTTTTGGGCATAGTTGCTGCTTCTTGTCTCCCTTTCTTTATCTCCTCATATTCCATTCGGAGGTTTATTGGGCAGTGTAATGATCTTTGAAGTTAATTAATGGTGGTTGTTTGGACGCTATTGTTGTTGTGTAAAAATTTACTGTAAATAGAATTAATAGAGTGTCCCCTACTTCTAAAGTGGATGTAATCTATATGACGAACCACTATAAATTCTTGTGTTCTCTATGTTATCTATCTTTTGTATTTTGATTTTAATTTTTTCAATTTATCTTTCAATTATCTCCAACATTTTCTCAGCACTAGGAACTTGTTGTAAAGCACTTTGAAGCATGTTATGATATCTATGTGAGGCTTGAATAAGGTCCCATAAGGATATCTTAGAAGGAGTATTATTTAGTTTTTCAACAAGATCATACTCCTTTCCATTATGCAAAGGAAAATGAGGGGCACTACGCAAGATAGGTTGAGGCAATGGAAGGGATGTTGGATTTTTTGTCTCGGTTGAGGATTGTTTCTAGTGTTATATGTATGAGAAATGGTATTAAAACTTGGTTGTTGTGAAAAATTGTCATTATCAAGTTGTCTTTTAGGTGGTTCTAAGATAAGCACAGGTTTATTTTGAACTTGTGGTTGTTATGAGGGTGGATAGATGGTGAGAAGTGGCTCAGGAGACCACTTCAAGGGATATCTAATGTGAATAACCTCAAAATTCTTGTCCTTATTTCATGATCTCTTGGTGAATGGGAGTCTAATGCCACTTCATCATCTTCATCTTAGGAAGTCTCATCACTATTGTTTGAAAGACATGTGCCAATTTTCCCATTTTCTTCCACCACGATATCTTCCCTAGTAGGAGAGCTTTTAGGAGAGCTACAAACTAGATTTTCATGACATTCAATTTTTGGTTCTTCTGAAATAACTTCATCACAAGTAGAGGAATCATCAATGGTTGGTTTTTCTTATTTATCAATGATGGAATTCTCTTTTTTAATAATTTCTTTCCTAGGGGAAGAGAGACAAATAGGACTCTCATAAATCTCATTGGTTTGATATTCTAACACCAAAATATCTTCTTCGCAAATAGGAGAGATATTAGGAGAAGAACAAGTATGATTATCATGGTTATCTATGATTTCATTCCTTTTTCCCATAATTTCTTCCAAAATAGGAGAGGTAGGGGAAGAAAAATAAATAGGGTTGTCATGGATCTTAAAGATTTGATCATCTAACACCAACATATCCTCCTCACAAATAATGTGATTGTCATGATTTCTTACAATTGCATCCTTTTTCACTAAAACATTCTCACAAGTGGGGAAGATGTTGGGAGATGAATGTAGACTAGTTGAGGTGGCATTTAGGTAGGTTCCAATGGTCTCTTCTTGTTGTGTTATGTGATCATCATGATTACCTATGGTTGTGTCATTTTGTTCAACAATGTCTTGCCCAATAAGATAGGTAGGAGGAGAGGAAAAACTAGGATTCTCAAAACTCTCACTAATTAGTCTGTCTAACACCAAAATATCTTCTTCACGAATAGGAGAGATAGTGGGAGAAGAACGAATATGATTTTTATGATTTCCCAAGATTGTATTCTCTTTCATTAGAATAATCTCACTCATAGGAGGGATACTAGGAGAGGGATCAATGACGAACAAAAAGAGAGGGGAGCGGACCTCATATTCATATGCACATAACATAAATTTCTTATTGTACTCAACAAGGTCTAAAAATAGAACATGAAGTATGATAACCATATATTTTGCAATGAAAACATGATGTAATAATTGTCCTACGAATTTGAAATGCGACAATAATAGAGAAAACATGCAAAAGAATAATGCAAGGACATGATAATTGATTGATTATGCTATGTAAAAACCTGAAAATGATATCTTTTAGTTCCATTTTTTTTATGTTTTCTAATGCACTTTAAATGAAACCAATTTTGAAAAGATTGATAGTAACAATAATTTTGCAAACTAAAACAAGGATCTGATAGCAAGAAACAAAAGCACAGAAATGAAGTTTTTAATGTTGTAAAATGTAGATTCAGACCTGATTTGGGACTAAATCACCTAGATGGTTGAATGATTCCCAATTAGGGTTTCTAAAAGGTTCAAATACTGAAAAATAGAGAAAATAAAATTCCCAAAAATCTAGAAAAACCACCTGTGTAGGGACTAAATCGCCTAGGTGGGCGAATGAGTCCCAGATTAGGGTTTTTAAACTAGATTCAACAAATATTGAGTTGGTTTTAAGGTGTCTAGGTTGTTTGCTCAAATGACTATTTGTAAGTACAGTTTTCTAATGAAATTGAATGATGCAAAATACAAAAATGCAACCTATATGCACTTTTCACTAATGCAAGGTTTTAGGAGCCCTAAATGCAATTCAACTAATGAAAATATAATGCAAAGTTGACCTAACTCTAGGACTACAATGTTCTCTAAATCAGATATACAACGATCCAAAGGTCGGGTTTACCAAAATAAACACAAGGGAAATGGGTGTCCACCTTTTAGGAGATGGAATTTGGACCTATTTTGCACAAAGGAACCCATTAGCCCTTCCCTCAATTGAGTCACTTGGTTGAGGGATCTTGGTTTTCGAAAGAACTAAAGTGTGAAATAGGTCCCTTAGTTTCATCTCCCAAAAGGTGGAGCCCATATTTTCCTTCGAGATCATAAAGGAACATTGAATTTCATTGGAAAATTATACTTACTAATAGTCATTTGAATATACAACTTAGAAACCTTAAAATCAACCTAGAATTTGTTGAATTTAGTTTAAAAACCCTAATCTGGGACTCATTCACCCACTTCGATGATTTAGTCCTTGTACAGGTCTTTTTTTCCAAATTTATGGGTATTATGTGCTCTTTGTTTTTCACTATCTGAACTTTTAAAAAACCCTAAGTGGGACTCATACACCCATCAGGGTGAATGATTCCTTGGAGACCTACAAAAATCAACTTTTCTAAGCTTTCTAGTGATTTTTTGTACTTCCTAGGCTTGCTAGTAACCTATAGTATCAATCTGGAAACTTTCAAGAAGTTCTATTTTATGCATCTAGGTCAAAAACATACATTTAGTGTAGTCATTTTTGAATCATTCCAAAAATCATTAGATCTAAAAATGTTTACATTTCTGAAATTTTGCATTTTTGTATACACAATGTTTATACTCATGAAACTTTACATAAGTTGGATAAACTTACTTTTTACATACACAATGTTTACATATATGAATCTTTGCATAAGTTTGATAAAAGCTCTTTTCATTTTTGGATACACCTTGTTTGCATTCTTAAATCTTTGGATATACATTGTTTACATTCTTGAAGCATTGCATAATATGGTTAGAAGTACTTTTAATTTTTGGTCAAACAATGTTAGTAACATACCTTTATAAGCATGTTAATAAAAATTTCATCTCTCCCCCTATAATAATGCTTTAGTGAAAGAGAACACAATGGAAATTCATGACAATAAAATTTGGTATTCTCCCAATATCTCTCCTATTTGTGAAGAAGATATTTTGTGTTACAAGATCAAACCAATGAGAGTTATGAGAGTCATAATATATTTGTCTCTCTTCCCCTAGGGAAAACATTATTGAACAAGAGGATACCATCATTGATAATCAAGACAATCCAATTGTAGATGACTCCCCTACTTGTGATGAATTTATTTTAGAGGAACCAACCTTTGAATGTCTAGTTTTTTGCTCTCCTAAAAGCTCTTCTACTAGGGAAGATATCATGGTGCAATAAAATGACAATATTGACAATAGTGATATTGTTTCCTTAGATGAAGGTGATGAAGTAACATTAGACTCTCCTTCACAAAGAGATCATGAAAATAAGGATAAGTCTTATGAGGTTATGCACATTAGATATCCCTTGAAGTACTCTCTTGAGCCTAAAATTATCCTTTACCCACCCTCAAACCAACCACAAACTCAAACCAAACCCATCCTCATCCTCGAACCACCTAAGAATAATGTTTAGCATCAATCAAATTATAATATCATTGCTCATACATATAGCACTAGAAATAATCTGCAACCAAGACAAACAAGGGCAAGGGGATGGGTGAATGGAGGTGTCCAAGGAGTAGTAGATTTGTAGAGTTACTGAGAGGCTTTGCTCAGGAAAGAAAATATTAGCAGAAATGATTGATAGGAGAGTAAAATGCAGTGGGAAGCAAGATGCAAGGACATTTTGAGCAAAGACGGAGATTTTTGGGGAGAATGGTGAATGCTTGAGCAGATTTGAGGCACACAAATTTGGGCGAGAATATACAATACAGAGAGAGGTTAAAGGAGCATGAAGAGAGGGAGAGGGAGGCAGAGAATAATGGATGGCACTGCAAGTGAAAAAGAGGAGAATGGTGTGAGGGTAGACAAAACGCCTAAAGGAAATGGGGTCATCAACTATAATGGTGAGCAAGAATTGCATGAAGCATATTTGATGCAAAGGCTTTAGAAACTTTCGAGTAAAGATAGACCATAGAAGTTAGGGTATGGTCTGTGATGGAAATGGCTATGATAAGGGGCCAACATGGAGCTAGCTGAGAAGATTTGTGTGCCTACATCAAAAACATTTTCAATATTTGCTAGAGTTGAGTACCCTCCTTCACCTTTGCTTTCCTAAGATAGTATTTAATTGATTTGAGTTTTCTTCTATGAAATATTAGATAAGTTCTCCCATTTCTCGAGTATGTTCTACATATATTTAACATTTTGTTAAAATTTTAAGCTCCTTTTCTAATCATAGATTGTCATTACAAGGGATCTTTGAGAATTTATGTTAGCCAAAATATTTAGTTCATTAAATACTTAGTTGGATAGTGTGATTTAAAGTCACTTTATTTAAGAAGGCATGTACATAATTTTGTTCATTGCATGTTTATCTAAGATGATAATGAGAATGCCACTATAATGCATCAAAACATATGGTTTATCAATATTAATTAAAATGAAAAATATTCATGAAAATGGTAAAATTAATCTTGATCAACCCATTTGGATTTTGGATGGTCGAAATTCTTATTAAATATGTACAAATTCCTTGTAAAAATCATTATTAAGCCAATAAACTTGTTCTTATAATGGTTATAAAATTATCTCAATATACCTGATGGTGTTGTGGTTTACCTTTGACTATAAAATTTGTGTTCCTTAATCATTTAAAGTTGCATGTGATTTATATAAATACAAAGGTCCCACCTTACTCACTTTGGCCTCATGTACAAGCCTTAACATGGTTGATAATAAAGGATTAAGGCCTATATGTAATCAATAGATTGTATTAAACGAAACACTAAACTAATATTCATGCATGCAAGACACATTGGATATCCTCATAATGATAGGAACATGAGTTTAAATATCATCACCCTTTCTTTATGGATATAGATAAGTTCATTGTCATGGTTTTACAACCTATAAAGTATTGAAGCTCTAGAAGTCAAAATATATATAATCCCCTTATTAAATGGAACCTTTAGTTGTCTCTAGAAATATTAATATAGTAAGTGACCATAAGCCATGACATTAACTTGTAAGCATGGTATTTCTCCGAACCTAGATATAATGGTATGCTAGCACTTGAATATATATCAAGTACTTAATCATATGACCTATTGCCTTCTATATATATTAGGCATGCAATATATGCAAAATTGTTACTACTAATTATATTATTGAGTGTGCATTAACATATGAGGATAATTCCTTTATTGTGTTAGTTGTCATGAGTATGACACCATCATTGAGCATGTTTAAATCCTTTTTATAACTAATGTGTTTTGTATTTCAAGGTTCAAAAGGGTATATGTGACCATTTGAGAAATTCTATTGCAAAAGAAATAGGAATAATAAGGTCCTTTAATGTTTTATTTCCCTTGAGTATTACAATAAGACATGATATACAGTTCTAAGATGGTATTGGTTATTGAGGTAAATGCCTTATATGATTGCACAAACATTTATTACCCCTAGGGTATGGGAACCTCAATTGGAAATCGGGCTTATATCCTTAATATTATTATATCTTTCCAACCTACTATGAATTTTTCTTCTTAAATGAAACCTATAGAGATGCTATCAAGATCACTATTTGACCCCTTATCTTAACATGTGTGTGTGATAAGTTGAGTTGGAAATTACTCTATCAGTCAGAGTAGGGAGAGTTATAAGTTAATGGTTGTAATATCATCATACAAGTCCCAATATAATTTATTGTTAAGTAACAAGCCTATACCCTAGATCGATGAGATGAACCTAGAAGAGAGTCGGGGTTTTCAAATAAGATTATAAATCAAATGGGTCAAGTTTAAGACCTTGATGTCCTTAAATGAAAGTGTTATAGTATGGGTTGTTAAATAATATACTTAATTACATTCTCCTAATTAATGTAAGCATTAATAATGGAAGACAAACATTAACGAAACCTTGATTATGGGGAACTTGTGTGTATGCATCCCTTGAGAGGATTTGTAAGGATAACTACATGTGACTTTGACCCATTCAGAAGCATACATAATCCTCTATTCAATCCATACCTGTAGGCTGCAATCCACTTGGGGGTTCATTTTTTTATCGTTCCTCGTCTATTGTGTGGCTAGGTGAAGCTCTTTCTCAGTGGTATGCTTTGTGGATGACATGCTACAAATTTATAGCCATTCTTCATATGTTACTTTTGAAGGGCTTGGATTCAATATCAGTTGAATAGAGGGTGGCTTTAGGAAATGTGAATGGCTTGCAAGTCTTTTTATTGTCAATTCGTATTACAATTTTTGGTTTCCATATCCTTCCTATTTCAAATTCATAAGAAGAATGTGAATGTAGTTCTACAAGAGAGAGAATACTCAAAAAAGGATATGCTGGACGTTGACCCTATTTCAAATTTATAAAGGAATAGAAATGAAAATCGAATGAAACTAAGGCTGTGGAAATAGGTGAATATTTTCACTATTGGTCTCTATAAATATTCTATCTGTATTATGAATCTCTATTTGCATTATGTGTTTCTCTTTATGGTTGGATTGAAGTCAATGAAATGACATGATTTATAATCATTCTGGGTATATTTGTATTACAACAAAAGAATGGACAAGGTTGTATGCTAGTGAGGTCTGGCATTCTATAATAATTCACTTCATATCACAGTTGTAACATGTAAGTTACAAGCTTGCATTTTTGAGAGCCTTAGTGAACATTCTTTTCTATGGTTCTTACATTTTAGTCTAACACCTACAATAATGCATTTGGTCTCTAGCTCATAAGAGTCTCAACCACATAAAAAAGTCCATTTTGTTATGCTTTGATGGGTGTCCCTTTGTTATTACTAGATATCTGATGTAGTGCACATTATTAAAGTGCAAGCCTATTTTCCAGATTGTTTCTTTTAGCACCACCAATATTCTCCACAAGAACATTGACCCTGTTTAAAATGATGGAAATGGTTCAAATTTCTTAGAATAATTTCTTTTCCAATTGTTTGCATTTACTTAATTATCCTAGATTTATGTAAAAATAGATTGTTTCATAATTGTTATGGCTCTCATGGATTTCCTTTTACAAACCTAACACCTTTTCCCCATCATGCAAATATTTTCCTATATTCATGGGAATGTTTTCCAATGATTAGTCCCTTCTTCTTTGTTATGTACCTCCATCTCACTGTCAATATTAGCTTCAACAACTATAAAAGTGGCTTGCTCCGTCTCTCTAGGAGATGTTGTCATATTTGTAAATTGCTTGCTTGCAAAACATGCTTCTAGTAGTTGGCAAACTATGGGAATGCCAGGAACTCCAAAGAATTGATGGATATAGATTAAGGTTATTCCTACAAGAGTAGCAAGAGACCTTGTCCTACAAATATTGTGAATGCACTCAAGCATTCTTTAGCTACAAGTATTAGGAAACACCCATGTTTAACCTTCAAGTAGTTGCACTTATTAAATTAAATATTAATATATTATGGATTCCGTATCAAAAAACCTAAAAACTAAAACAAATTCTCAATCATCTATATTTTTAGAAAATAGAAGACTAAATTTAAATCCCAAAATAACACGGAATATTAGCTATCCCTGGGACTTAAACATGCCTTATAATGTTGCCCCAAATATATTAATAAGTTATAGAAAAGTTTAATGTAAGAATGAATGGATTTCCTCATATGCCTGAAGCAAGATAGATCTCCAAGTTTTGTTGTGCAACTATGGATCTGATGTTACCAAATATATAAGGTTCAAAATTCAAAGACCCACACCCCAAAACAAGGAAATGCTTCATATTGATTATTCCACTTGTTGTAGATTCAATATGCATGAAGTTTTGGAAAATAGGTATATCACTACTACTTTGTATGAATGCAACTACATCAAAGCTACTAGAATTTCTAGCAAATTTGAATGGCACAAGAAAGGTTTTGTTTTACCTAAATAGTATAGAATTAACAAAATATTTTGATTTGACTTCTCCTTCTAATCCATGCTTCTAGTCTCTGTAAAATCAATTGAATATTTTTGCTTTCAAAATCGAGAGTTTCTAAGGTACAAAAACTACATACAAGAACAGTGCTTTTCCTGCTAATGATAATTATCAGGTTCAAAAATAATAGAAATCCAAAATTCTCATAAATTGGTTAAATATCCATAGGAATTGAAAATTTTGGACCAAATCGGATAAATTCGGCTGGTCTAGAAATCTAGATGCAGCCAGATCTGGTAACTATACTTCTAATATGCAAATCAGATGACAAAATATGTGGGTGCAAATAAGTATGGAATTATAAATTCCCTGGCAGAAAGCACTAGTGAGGACAGGGAAAATTACTTGAAAACTTTAGAAGAAAAAGAAGAGAACAATGATAAACAAAGATAGTAACATATGTTTGCAACCAGGTATATATTTGTTACAAGTAAAGGTTATTAGGTAGCCTATGTATTTCTACAGATAAATGTTAGCTATATTTTTATTACCTAATACTCACCTATACTAAATCTTAGAAATATTGAAATATTAATGATGTTGATTCACCATTTTGTGTATGAGAAACATTCACAAATCAAGTGCTCAAATAAAACCCATTTAAAATCAATTAAATCTGCAAATGGTTTCCAAAATTGCTAGAGATGTCCAATCTACCTAAACATGGACTTTTTGAATGACAATATGATCAGAAACTTTTCTAGTTAGAGAAATTGTACAATGTAGATTGCCTATGTTTAAAATATATGCAAACAAGTAATCACATTTTACAAAATTCAGTTGTAATGAAGTCAATAATGCAAAGCTACTAGAGAACATGCATAGCTTATCCAAAAATCTCCAAGCAAAGAGTTGAAGTATTATTTTGTCAAGAACATGACCACCAATTCTATAAATCTCTTGACATACCTGAAAAAGAAATGCAGTAATATATAGAGAAGGCATAGATGGCAGGGATATCTTAGTCTCTAGTTGACCTCCACCCTCATGCTCTTGTTTTAATTTAGTTTCTTCCCAAACCTAAAAATCACAGACTAATAAATGGTAATCCTTGAAATCATGGAACAAAAAACTACAAGAGACAGAGCAAGCATACAACATTAAAATTGTGACTTGTAACAGTAAAAGAAAAGAAGCAGTAGGCAGTTTGATATATAATTAGAAAAAGGCATTTTATGAGGCTGCCTTAAGGAAGCAAATTAAAAATTAAATAAAATCATGCTTCAAATTCCATTTAAATGTCCAGTTGTACAGTAGATGTCATCCTACTTTGTTTGAGAACTCTTACTGAATCCCCAAAAATAGAAGTTCCCAAATGACACCAATAGATATTATAAATAGAAAACAAACAACAATATTTTCATATAAAAACAACAAGAGCTGATTCATAGGCCCTATAAAAATCTCTAACTATTTGGATCCCCTTTGATACTTTTCTACATACTTAAAAATTACATCTCCATGATTAATATGGACTGGAAGTGTTGAAAGGGCACATGTTAGTCTTTTCCATTTCTTGGGCAATAAAGAGTCTGAAGTGACTGAAATAATCAAATGTAGCTCTTTACTCTAGATGCTTTATTTTCATTCAATTATTAATATATCCAGATATAAACCATGATGACTTATATCATAACTAGAAGAAATCTCATGAAAACTACAAGAAGAGATCAGTGATTAGATGAATCATGGAAATGAAACCAACTCCATAAGCCATAGCAAATAGAATATGCAATGCAAATGAGAATACAAACCTTCAAAGGAGTTTTCATGGATAAATAATCATCCTCCCTTAGATCTCTGGTGAAAATGCCTAAAAGCTCTTCAATTCTCCACAATATTTGCATGTTATGAGCTCCGATACAAAGATTGTGTATAGTTCTTCTTAGTTTATTCAATTTGGTGCTATTATTTTTATCCTGTGATTCAGGCTTCAAACCAACCCATCTCATTAGTATTTTTCTTAAAGAACTGTCTAAAAGAGGGTAATCAAAATTAGTACTAGAATATCTGAAATTCGAAGATCTTTTCCCTGAAACTGGAGATTTGTTCTCGACAAACCAAAGCTAAGATGAGCCAAGAACTAGTGGAAGGGAACTTGAATGAAAACTGAGAGCAACTAAAAGCCTTCCTAAGAAAAGTTCCCTTTCCACTATAATTGTCAGTTCTAGTGTCTCCTTGTTCATTCTTTTTACATCTCCTCCTTTTTCATTTCTTGATAAAGAGCTTATGAAAGATGTGCAAGATGTTCTTCAATCTCAACAATCAATGTTGAGATAAAATGGAAGCATTTCTCTTGCAAATAAGGTGCTAAATCATTTATCCTTGAAGGAAATTTATGTGCATGAAGAAAACTTAGGAGGTCTTCCAGAATATTCTTGGACCCCTCATCTATGGTATCTTTTATTTGACTAACCTTAGTTCCAAAATAAGTGTTGATACGACCAAACCAGTCTTCATCATTTGTCATCATAAATATAAAACTCAACCCAGGTAAATTGACACTTTTTAGGTCCCTTGTTTTGACAAGCCAGCCCTCACTAGTAGTTAATTTGTGCAAATGAGTTTCAACATCTTTGTAACTTTCCAGAGATGTAACTATGGCTTCAAGGCATTTACCAACATTAACTCTCTCATGCAGATCTATAACTCCATCAGTTATTATTTGTTTCATCCTATTAACAAATAGGCTTTCAAAAAGTTCATCCCACAGACTCTTTGAGTGCTTCAAAACAATCTCACACATGCATTGCCACGAAAACTCAACATTGGAACCAAAATCCATTTTTAGCCACTCCAAGCTCTCTTCAAATGCATCCAAATTGTCCAATGTTTCTTTGATCAATGTCTCATTCTCTGCAAGTTCCTTTCCACTTTTCACAAGATCAAGCAAATACTTTCCCCCAAGCCTATCTGCGGAGAGAATATCATTTGCACATGTCTTAAGCCACGCTAAGCAAGACTCTAATATAAATTCACTCAAAAAAATCATCATGGTAGCTTGTAGCTTCTCTCTATGAGATTTCCACAACTACACCTCATTTTCTGGGTTTGTAATCCCACCAAACAATTGTGATCCAGGTGGCACTTCCAACATAGTCTTATAAAAAAGAGGCAAACTGTTTAGAATTGGTGCAGGAGCATCTGATGGACTATATGCCTCCATGAGGAAATTTTGTAAATTTTGCTTGAGTCTTGTGTTGTGTTCATGTAATAAGGTCTAATAGACCATGTCTAACTTGTTTGAGTCTGTTTTAGGTCCTAGAAGGTCATTTTGAGGTCATATGTCAAATATTGTAAAAGTTGTCATATTGTTAAAAGTTGCAGAAAGTGGAAGATGAAGAGACAAGGTTGTCAAAAGGTAGTTAGAGAAGTTAGAGAGGTTTTAATAGGCATAATTATGCCTCCCATGAGTCATTTTGTATGGTGAAGGTGGAAGGAGGAAATGGTGAGGATGAATTCAAGTGGGAATAAAATACAACCTCATTTTCTTTGTGTTTTTCCACGCCCTATCACTGTTCTTACACGTTGTATAGTTTGTACGGACCCTTTCATGGTCTAAAACCAATTGGGAATGAAAGTGCCTTGATTTTACTACATTTTTCAATTTGTTTCATTCAATTTCATCAAGATGGATGGAGATATTGCATTTCCTTTACAGACAGTTAGAAACCCTAGATAGGGTAATAGTGGGTGACTAAAAAGATGTTTTCTCATATTTCATCTAAGGGAAAATTCTGAAAATCTATGAAATGATGTGATTGTGTATATGTTTCCATGTGGAAAATTTTCAAGGCTAGAGATTGAATTTTTCTTATGTAATTTTGATGCCCTAGGACTATATTTATGCATGTTCAGACTAGCACAAAGAATAAACAAAGGGTTTTGTTGTTGAATATAACGTCTGCCATAAGTGGAAGTGTTTGGGAATAGTGTCAAGGTGTCTTGGGAACCCTTTTCAATTCAGGTTTTGTCAAACTAATCAAGATTGGAGTATATATATTCATTAAGCTATCATGACTGTGTTTCCTCTATGGCAGGCTGGTAAAGAAGGTTAAGTAAGGGTTTTGAATGCTTATTTGTAGAATCTAGTGACCACTATCACTGAAAATGTTTGGAGTTGATATTAAGAATTGTTGTGAACCTTATTCAAAGTTGGGATTTGATGAAATTAAAGGTGTTGATCCCATTTGGTCTACTACCCTATTATGACAAAGTTGACTGTTGAAGTAAAACTATGTTTGGCAAGATTTGTAGTGCTCCTTATTGTATGGTCTTAAAACCCTTGAAGGTCATCTATGTGAGTGTCATGAATGTCTCTAAAGCAATGATGAAGGTCAGTGTGTTCCAATTGGTGTGAGGGCCAAATTTGGCAAGTTTGAACCATTTCAAGAAGCCTAATTAGGCCTAAAATACAAAATTACCAGTCCATTGTTGGGGTGTTGTTATAAAATAGCTTGTGAAGGAAAGTTGGATTGTTCAAGTGTTCAAGTGGTTGATATGGTATTGAAGGATTTCATTGGTAATTTTTACCTTGTGTAAGGTCATCCAAGTGTTAGATAGGGTGTTGTGTTGTTGATTCCTTATGTTGAGTTGTTGCCAAGTAAGCCCCAAGAATGCCAAGAAGCAAGAAAAGTGAGAACATTTCCTTGAGATTTGTTGAGTAACTGAGAAGTTTATGTTTTTCCTCCTACCTCTACATCAAGAACCTCCAAGAAGAGTTCCCTAGCCTGACATAGTGTTACCTGTATGACTCTTACCACATTATAGAAAATTGAATTAACTTCTCCCACCTTATTGGTCTATCGATGGAGCTATGAGGGGAGTTCCCCCAATGTAGTAATGTTAGGTTCATAGTGTCCCTATTTAAAATGATGGAAATGGCTTACATCTCTCACAACAATTTCTCTTGAAATAATCTTGGAGATGAATTTAGATGCAGTGTGGCAATCAAAACATACTTGAAGGTTCTTTACTGTTGGACTCAAGGGAACACTAAGAGGGGGGGGTTGAATCAGTGTTCAACAATATTTAAACTCCATTTGTTCAAAACATGAAACCATTTCACCATTGTATTAAAGAGAAGATGTATGCATTCAAAG
This sequence comes from Sequoiadendron giganteum, assembly GCA_007115665.2. NCBI lineage: Eukaryota > Viridiplantae > Streptophyta > Pinopsida > Cupressales > Cupressaceae > Sequoiadendron > Sequoiadendron giganteum. Next base: position 64,851,379 of record CM021101.1, on the reverse strand, counting down.
TAAACATTCAAAACACCATGAAACACAAATTTTTGTGTGGAAACCCTATTAGGGGAAAAACCAAGGTGGAGGTTAATCCACAATTTGAGTACTCAAATATAATTGTTTACAAAAGGAATGCACTTGCATTCAGGTGCACTACCTAGAGCTCATTACTCAAAGAGAAAGGCTTACTGCCCTACAAAACTTAGATTAAAACCATCTAAAGGGTGAACTGAGATAATAGCATCTATTCATGCCAGGTAACAGTTTCGATGAGGCTCATAGATCTGATTCTGGATCTTCTTTTTGATTTTGTACTTTGCTCTACCCTATTCTGCTTTTTTCAGCTCTTTGCAACACTTATGATCAAATTCGCACAACTGTACTATTGGATCTCATAATTCGTACTACTAATTCATCCTTCCTTTTTTCAAATGATAAAAAAAACCTCTTATATATATCCACAATCAAAGACTTATTCATCCAAAAGTCGACTTGCAAAATATTAAGTCACTTTTGTCTTGTCAGCCAAATCCACCACTAAATATTTATGTGCATCCTCCAAAGTCAATTAATACAAAGAGAGGACCCAAATAACACTTATTCCAAAATGAAGACTTATAATTTATTACATCTTATACATCTGTGATTTCCATCTTTGTCAGGTCGGGCTTCTAGCATAGATAATCAACAAATTACTGCACTGTATCTTGTAGATCACTTACTACTGAGTGTGCATCAGTACCAAGATACTAAAAGCCTCAACAGACCTTCCTCAGAGATCCACAACCCAAAATATTTATCCAGTGGGGTGTTTAGATCAACTTTTGTGCCTTTAATCAAATACCCTATTCTTTACTCTGTTCTATCAGTAGGAGCCAAAATTGTGTTGCTCTATTAGATGTAAGACTTGAGTTGCTTGACTTGGGTTGCCATCAATGAAAACACTTACAAGACAATCTCTTCATCCATATGCCAAAAATATCCCCCTTTGGCATTAATGGCAACACTTAGTGAAAAATGACTAAGTGTCAGAATCATTATGGGTACACTACCAAACTGCTTGTTGCACTTACTCCCCCTGAGATTTATAAGGCATTATTAACTGCATTATCTCCCCCTTTGACATCAATGACAAAGAATAGATTCCATATGCCAAAAAAAAAGTGACAAAACATGTGTTCAAAATCACCAATCCTTAACAACACATATATGCTTATAGTTCTTTTTGATCAAAATTGCAAAAACTTGAAGACAATTTATTGCCATCTTCAGAAGATTATCTTATTGTTTTTCATCAATTTTGGAAGGAACTTCTTCCAACTATCAATTTTAATTCCAATACTGATGATCAAACTATTGTTCTTGGAAGTTTTGTTGATAATCTCAATGAGAGATTTAGGAATTGTAATTGCTTCCTCCAATTTCTCACCACTTTTTAAAATTTCCACCATTTGCTCCAGCCTACATTCAATTAAGTCCTTTACCTTCCAAAACTTATCCATAAGAACATTATTGGACAATTGACTTTTTGTTTGTGTTTTTTTTAACTCTCGGATTCTTCTCCTGATAATGCCATCTAGATCTTGAGACATGTCAAATCTTTTACCAATGTCATTCAGTTTTGTCTCAATCTGATCCAACGTCTCCTTGTAATTGTTGACTGCATGGGGCCAACGGATGCAATCGTTTTAGATGCCTGTGGTTGATTTAATGCATTACCTTAACTCATTCATTTTATTTTTCAACTTGAAAATAGATAGTCTGAATTGTTCCTTTAGATGAGAGACAACTTCACCTTCTTCTTTGCTTTTCACCTCAGAGCCTGTTGATTATTTGCTACACTCAATCATCTCTTCGGGTAGAATGTCCTTCAGACTTTCCAATTTTATCTTGCAGTGCTCAACATGAGCATTTAGAACTTCCAAAATCAAATCTTTATCATATGATGATCTGACTAACCATAACCTTGCAATTTTATGCATGCCACCTACACTTTGGATAAGTTGTAGCTTTTCTTTGGTTAGATCTTCTTCATCCTTACTACCTTCTTCTTGACCAGATTCATTTGCTAGTGGATTCTCAAGTTATTCATTAGATTATTCATCTGGAATGTCCACAATTTCCTTTCCTTTTCCTTCAATCTTGGGAACTTTGCTTTTTGGAGAGTTGTATTCAATAATTTTTTGTCCTCTTTTCTATCCTCTATCAATGCTACCAGAAGAGGAACCAACTTCCATTGTTCTTACCAAAGGGGAAATATTGACTGATCCATATTTTACAAGCACATTCTTATAGAAATTTTCAAATTCCAAATCCCAGTTATTCAAATTCTTAGTGTGATCCTAATAAAATGCTACTCCTAATGTGACATGCTAGATAAAAATTAATAGTGCAATGAGAAGAAGTAATAAGATAAAAGGGCACCTCAATAAGATTAGCCTAAGAAAATGGTGAAACAAAGGAGTAAGATAAAAATAAATAATGATTGAAGTGTGTTATACCTTTCCTTTGCTGCTCCTTCCTTGGTTGGCCCTTTGATTCTTCAAGAATTGTGTGCTCCTTGGATGGCAATGAAGTTGAATGGATGCAAGATGAATTGATGCAATATGGATTGATGATGTAAGTGCTATGATGGATGAGAGCTTGAATGGAAATTTTGCAAGACTTTTGTTGCAAAAAAGTTGATCCTCCCGATTGAGGGAAATGAAGGGGTATTTATAGGATAATTGGAATTCTCTAGAGAATTCAACGATTGAGATTGATCCAACAAGATCAAGATCAAGGGCTATGGTGAGTTGAGGACTCACAAGCCCTCACATCTTGACATGTGGAATGTGAGATGTCTTAGGGTGGAGTGATGTGGAAATGAGGTGGAAGGGAATTACATGAGGTGGATCTTGGGGGATGAGAAGATTCCTTGGAGGAATAAAAGTGAATTAAAAATTCACAATGATTGGAAGAATCTAGTGGATAAGAGAGGGTCTCCAAAAAGTTGGAGATTTGTCACATGTGGGTGATGTGACAAGTCCAAGGTTCTAGAAGCCTTGGGCACATGTAAAATGACAAGTCACATTTGTATGGGGATAGGGTAAACCTTGGAAGAATAAAATGTGAATTAAAAATTCACATGGGGAAGAGAGGAACCTTGGTTAAATAAATGTGAATTAAAAATTCACATGTGGAAGGGAGTCCAAGCTAAAAAGGGTAAGTGGGAAGGTTGACCAGAAAAGGTAAGCCAAATGTGGCTAATGATTTTGATTAAGGTTGTGCAAACACAAGATTAAGATAATTAATGAGAGATTAGAGGCAAGTGGGAGATTATGGAGGATGTGACACTTAATCAAGATTAAGTGGTGCACATCCTAATCATAGATTAATTAATTTAATCTGGATTAAAAGAGGGTTATGGAGAATGTGACAAGGAGAGAGAAAAAAGGAATTAAAAATTAGTTTTAATCCAAATAGGTTAAATGAATAAATTAAATAATTTGTCATGTTTATTTAATTTAGAGAGGAAAAGGGATAAGGTAAAGTATTTAATTTATTTAATTATATACTTTAGGAACGTTAGGCAGAAAATGAAATAATGATTAAATAAATTATTTAATCACTATTAATGAAATAGATGAATAGAGTAGACGATTTAGATCATATGGAAGTGATCAAATTTGGATGTCTACATTTTGCTCCTCTTCGAAGTACCGTTAGAATAATCGTGCTTCGAAGAAAAGAAAGTGCAGATGACTCTATAGAGGAATTAATCAGAAAATGATGCCCTAGCATGGGGAAGAGGATTTGAGATGTCTAATTAGTGGGGAACGGATGAAGATGCCCCCATCCTGGAAAGGGTTGACTATGTCCGAGAAAATTGGTAAATGTGAAGGGTATGCCCCCTCGAGAGGGTGACGGGGAAAAAGATGGGTCTCGGGCAACATCTTGATAAGAAGAAACGAATGATATTGTTGAAACAAAGGCAAAAAATTAGGCAAGTTTTCCTTTTGAACGAAGTCAATCAGACAAACGGGGTGTAAATGGCGGCCTCGGGAAGGGAAGGGATTTAGTTGGAGGAAAAAAGGTAAAAAAAATTTTAAAAATATGGAAAAAAGATGATTCATACGGGGGTGTGGGCGAATGGAGTTGCAGGGGTGGGTCCACCCCGCTGCAAGGGTGGGTCCGCCCCGGCCAGGGGCGGGTCTGCCCAACAGCACCGCCTAGCAGCCAGCGGCGACGACGCCACCCCGGCTGGCGGCGTCGCTTAGCGGCCAATGGCAGTGACACCGCCTCGGCTGGTGGGGTCGCCCCAGCTAGGGGTGGGTCCACCCTGACCAAGGGCGGGTCCGCCCCACCGTAGGGGCAAGTTCGCTCCGCTGTAGGGGCGAATCCACCCCCTACCGGGCTAGGAGGAAGGGGGAAAAGAGAGAGAAGAAGATGGAAAAAAGAGAAGAAAGAGAAAGTCCCAGAACCAGGAAAGGTTTGACAAGATAAAAATTCTGATGAGGGATGAGATGATGAAAGGGGATATGATGATGGATAAGAAATGATGATAAGTGATGGGAGGTAAAAGTGAGCACAAATAGACTCAAGGATAAATATGACAGTGCCCCCAGTCAAGCTACAAGCCAGGTTGGGCGGATGGTGGATGGAGCGTTGTTTGATAAGGACATGATATATCCCAAAACAACACAAGGATGGGGAATGACACATCCTGATGAGGATGAGTGTTGTTGATGAGGGAATGATACATCCCAAAACAACATGAGGATAGGGAAGGATACATCCAAATGAGGATGAGGATGAGTGTTGTTGACGAGGGAATGATACATCCCAAAACAACACAAGGATAGGGAAGGATACGTCTAGATGAGGATGAGGATGAGTGTTGTTGACGAGGGAATGATACATCGGGAATTAGGGTATGTAAACCAAGACGGATTAATGTCTAATGCATAAAACAAACACAACAAACAAGAAGGTTATCCCAACACCCTACAATCGTGAAGACATTGGTCGGCCCAGGTATTGGGATAACCACAAGCACAAAAGGATGCCCCGGCATAACACAAGACCGCAGGGATCTTGGTGGGTACTACGTGGGACAACCAAGAAGACAGAAACAAAGAAAATGAGCAAAATATGACCCTATGTTGACTAGTCAAAGCACACCGTGATATGAGGGATCAAGTCGACCATGAAAAGTGATGATAGGGAGCTCAAATGATAAACAAAAGCCAAAAGCATGAAAAGATCACAATCAATTTCAAATGTCCTTTTCCATAAGATCAAGATGATGGATGGGGTTGATGAGGTCTGTTAGGAAGGATACATCCTATTGAGACCGATGATGCATAGTATTCGGATCACATTTCTGGCATGCCCGGTGGGACCCACAAAGGGGTCTCTTTCTTTTATGTTTTTTGTTGTTTACCTTGTTTGCAAATTCAGGCCGCAGAGGGGCGGACTTGCCCTCCCGGGCGCTGCAGAGGGGCGGACACGCCCTTGCTGTTCACTGTTTTTGACTATTTTTCTACAAAAGTGCGGACACGCCCTTGCTATTCATTGTTTTTGACTGTTTTTATGCAGAAGTGCGGACACACCCTTGTTGTTCATTGTTTTTGACTATTTTTCTGTAGAATTGCGGACACGCCCTTGTTGTTCACTGTTTTTCTATAGAAGTGCAGACATGCCCTTGCTGTTCACTATTTTTGATTGTTTTTCTGCAGAAGTGCAGACACGCCCTTGTTGTTCACTGTTTTTGACTATTTTTCTACAGAAGTGCGGACACGCCCTTGCTGTTCACTGTTTTTTACTATTTTTTTGCAGAAGTGCGGACACGCCCTTGTTATTCACTATTTTTAACTATTTTTTTGTAGAGAAGTGCAGACACGCCCTCCCAGTTCAGCGTTTTCTAACTGTTTGTCATAGAGGGGCGGATTTTCCCACCCGGTTCAGCATTTTTCACTGCAGAGGGGCAGATTTTCCCTTAATAGCACATTCGAGAAGGTAAAAAGTGGCATTTTAGCTTCGTTTTTGTCTCTTTCTTTTGTTGTTTTGTGCTCTAATCCTCTAATCTTGTTTGTTGGTGAATGAAGACAGATTTCTTGCTGATATCTTCAGTATTTTGCTGCAAATCACAAAGGGCAAAAGATAAACAACTAACATTTGCTTGCAAGGCCTTTCTTTTATTCTTTGAAAATCTTTCCTTACTGTTTTATCTATTTACTTAGCATAAATAAGGGAAAGTAATATTGGCTACTTGTTGTGTTTGTTTTATTTGTATTACCCTAAAGGGGCATTAATTCATTTTCATCCTCTCCCTTTGCACTTTTGTGCGGATCCGAAAGGGGTAGTTGGAAGCGGTTAGTGTTTTCTTCTTAGAGGGACCTACTTGGGGATTTCATCACCCCAAGGGATGATCCCAACCACGTGTATCGGTAGGGTATATAAATGGGGGAGAGCCAAAGTTGTACCCCAATCCAGATGCATCGTAATTGGCAAAACGTTGAAGCTAGGGTGATACCTAGATAGACGTGAAGAGTTGGTCCGAGCCTTTCAATATCTCGTTGGGGTTCTCGACTCACACTTGTGACGGACTGGTGTTCACGGTTTGTGCCTCACGTATCGAGCGTATATCGAGGACTCCTTAGAAACTTTGTTCATCTTAGAGTAAGACCTTTATTGGCCATACCCCTTAACACTAATCATAGGATTGTGCTTGTTTAAAGTGTCTTTCTGTGAAGAACCAGTAAATTTTGATAAGTCAAACTGTCATTGAATCATTTTAAGTCCTTGCCAAAATCCCTCATCCAAACCAAGTTGCATTTTCCACTGCAGAGGGGCAAACTTTCCCCACCGTTTCAGCATTTTCCACTGTAGAGGGGTGAACTTGCCCCCTGTTTCAGCATTTTCCACTACAGAGGTGCGAACTTGCCCCCTTGTTTCAGTATTTTCTGCAGAGGGGCGAACTTGCCCCCCTGTTTCAGCATTTTCTACAGAGGGGCGAACTTGCCCCCTTATTTCAATATTTTCTGCAGAGGGGCGAACTTGCCCCCCTGTTTCAGCATTTTTTTGCAGAAGTGCGGATACACCCCGTTGAACAGACAGTTTCATCCATTTGACCATTCCAAACCTCCGTTTAACCACCCCAAGTCTCTGTTTGACAATTTGATCATCCTAAACATTCATCTATCCAAATCCAATCAAAATCCCATCATCCAATCAAATCCAATCCAATCCAAATCATCAAACTGATACATCATCAATTGATCCAACAAATTCAATCAATTCAATCCTCATCTACATCATCAAGTTGATTCATCCACCAATCCTCATCCAAATCATCAAATTGATACATTCCAATTATCAATTTTGAAGGTTTTGACTTTTATGCAAAAACTTCCGAAAGCCATAACTCGGATGTGGGTTTTGACTGAAATTTTACGAGTGTTTGCATTATGAACTGGCATGTGGATTCCCAACCTATCTTGGATAGGTTGCACCCCTTTTTTAGCACATTTTCAAACCCCCAAAGTTTCATTTTAACCCTCAAAATCACAATTTACTATTTTTTTCAATTTTTGAAAAAATATTTTCGTTAATAACTCTGAATCACTGTCTCAGATTTGGGATCTTAGTTGGCAAATCATCCAATCTTAGTATTGGGTATTTCTTGGAAAAAACTTGGACTCTCAAACGTACTCCTATGAAGTTTCCTAAAATGGCAAAATTTGACAATTTTTGAAAACTGCCAAATTTGGCAAAAATCTGATTGTCCACACCTTACGTCCTCTAGTTAAAACCCATGATCTTGGTTTCAAATCAATCCTATCGTATCCTTCAATCCAATCCCAATCTAAGCCCCAATTCAATTCTAATTTATGCGTTGATCCCATCATCCTAATCTGAGCTTTCATCCAATCCCAATATGAGCTTTCATCCAATCCCCATATGAGCTTTCAATCCATCCTAGTTCTCTATCCATCATCTATTCTTTCCTTCTAATCTATATCCATCATGAATCTTTATCTCCCTCTCACATGACCAATAATAGTAGTCAAGGGGAATCCTAACTCCGTTGATGACGATAACGAAAATCTTGTTGATCATGAAGATTGTTATATAGATCCTCTTGACGCTATCATTGCTAGTAAGCTCTCTCCAATCGCCTCCCAAAATCCCACTAATTCTTCAAACTATCCCACCATGCCTTCATCCACATCTAATAACAGTTCTTATGCTACCCTTGACAAGGGATATCCAACATCCTAACCATCGACATATTCATCATGTCCTCCCTTTCAACCTCTATCCTATCCAACATCCACTTCCTCTTATCCTCATCATCATCAACAATCCCAATACCTCTACCTTAATCCCACATCCCAATCTTCTCATCCTAATCCAACACTCACACATTCCTATCACAATCCCCCATCCCAATATCCTTACATTAATTCCACATCTCCCCATTCTAATCCTTCATCTACATATTCCTACTATCATTCACCATCCCAATCTTCCCAATCTAATCCAACATCCACATCTTCCTACATCACTCCCCCTTCCACCGCATTATATCTTAATCCTTCATCTAATCATAATCCTCTATCTCCTCCAACCACTCCTAGTTCCCCATCTAGTCCTATCCACTCACCTAATCATAATCCTCCATCTCCTCCTAGTTCTACATCTAATCCTCCAATTCTTAATCCTAATCTTACATCCAATCCCATACCCACATCTAATCATAATCCTCCATCTCCTCCTAGTTCTACATCTAATCCTCCAATTCTTAATCCTAATCCTACATCCAATCCCATACCCACATCTAATCCTAATCCTCCATCTCCTCCTAGTTCTACATCTAATCCTCCAATTCTTAATCCTAATCCTACATCCAATCCCATACCCACATCTAATCCTAATCCTCCATCTCCTCCTAGTTCTACATCTAATCCTCCAATTCTTAATCCTAATCCTACATCCAATCCCATACCCACATCTAATCCTAATCCTCCATCTCCTCCTACTCCTCCATCCAATACCATCCCCCCATCCAATCCTAATCCATCAATCCCTAATCCTTCATCCATTCCCATCCCTTCATCTAACCCTAATCCTCCATCAATCCCTAATCCTTCATCCATTCCCATCCCTTCATCTAACCCTAATCCTCAATCTCCTCCTAGTCCTCCATCCATTCCCATCCCTTCCTCCATCTCCTCCTAGTCCTCCATCCAATCACATCCCCCCGTCTCATCCTAATCCTCCATCCATTCCCATCACTCTACCTAATCCTACATCCCTTCCAAATGTCACCCAAGGACTCATGCAAGAAGAGCCACCATGCCCTCCCACTCTATCATGTATTGTCACTAGTGATGAGGCCCTCCTCTATCCTACACCTATACCTCCCATCACCATTCCTGACACCGTCCAAACGATTGAGCCACTCAAACCCATTGAATCCATTCAATCCTCATCTTCTACTACTAGATCCACCCAATCCATTGAAGACATCCAATCCCCTCCTCCTAGTCCTAATATTCACAAACTTCAATCCCATGACCTTCATGAATCCTCCATCCTCCTATCTCCCCCAATTGAGGAGTCCCTCCAACACTCTTCCATCATCATACATCCCACACAAGATGAGTCATGCCAAGATTGATCCAAAGCATACAAGCATATCCCCTCCTCCAAATCAAGATCACTCCATCCCATCTACTCCATCTCAAGAACATAGTCTTCCATCCATTTCATCTCATGATCCATATCCTCAACCAAGTCATGATCCTATCCTCCCATCCACCCCATCTCAAGATCACACTATCTCCTCCACTCCATCCCATGATCCCCTTTGCATTCAAGATCCAATCACCCCATCTCATGAGCCATTATCATCCACTGCCATAAATCTAGATACCATTGTACTCCCCAATTCCTTTCATGATCCCTTATCACTCATTCCTCCTGATATTGCTATCCTCTCATCTCCATCGCATGATCCTTCATTGCCATCTAGTCTTACCATCCCAATGCCAGTTTTGTATCACCTTGGTCACATTACACTTATCCGTGGTGGCCTTCTTACAGACACAAAACAAATTATAGGAACCACCTTTCCTCCTCCACCTGCTAACACACTCGCATCATGCTTCCAAAAGAATAAGCATCCTACCATAGATCATATGCTTGAGAACATGAACTATCAAGGAAAAGGTTTAGGCCTTCATGAGCAAGGTATTTTAGAACCCATTCAAGTCCAAGAACATTCGGGCACACATGGTCTTGGATATGTCTCCCAAAACTCACACTCTAAAGATGTTGGTACAACTTTCGTACATCCTAAACGATCCTCTTCTAAAGGCACAAGAGCTACTTCCCATCGTTCTACCAAGTCACATGCCGCCATCCCCCCTCCTCCATCATATTACCTAAAAGCAACCATCCATCTTCCTCCCTCATCCTCTCAATCCATTTTGGGTCCTTATGTCCCTCCATCCATCATTGCTCATCCTCCATCTACTATGGGTTCTTATGTCCCTCCATCAAAACCCACACATCCTCCATATACATAGTCTATTTTGGGTCCTTATATCCCAAAATCACCTCCTCCATCTTATCCTATTCATCCTTTCATTCATCCACCTCCTCTCCCTCGTACACAACATAAAACTCCTACCTTCATAACTCCTAATCAGGATCAACAAAGGCACATACCTACGCATTCTCCATCTACACGTAATCCCTATAACCCTACCTCCATCGCTCCCCATCATCCATCTCCTCGCATCTATCCCCTTGTTACTAAACGCACTTTGGATGCCAAAGCAACAATACATAAATCCAAATATCCACATGAATCTAAAGCTCCTCATGTCCCCTTCCACAGACATGTTGAAGAACAGAAAAATCGAATCCGAAATCCCAATCAATCCAAAAGGCCACAAAGGCCCACCACAGCAACACTCAAAACCATGTGGATCCAAAAGAAAAAAGGTACCATACCAAATGAAACGTCCATAATGATATCCAAAGTTGCTATTCCCCCACAAAATCATTTACATCCTCCATCTCCTAAATCTGTTTTGGGTCCCTACATCCCAAAATTCACTATCCCAATGCCTCCATTATCACCACACTCTCCACCCATGCATCCACCTATCTTTTTGCATCCACCATCACATGTGCCAATGTTGGTCTTGAAAACCTTCCCCCATCACACATCCACTCCATCATTCCATCCATACACTTTCCAACATCCCACCCACTATCCCCTCTATCTCCCCCATCAAATCCCTTTAATCCATCCTCTTGCATAATTCATTTCTTCTACTAAGGTTGTACCAACATCCACTGGTCACTTTACATGTGGGCTCTTATTACCTCATATAGAACTTGATGCTTGAGTCCTTCATCCATCTCCTTATCAAATATCCTCCAAATCCGCATATCCATATCCCTATCTTTATCCATCTTCACCCACATCCACATCCTCATCCGTCTTCACCCGTATCCTAGTCCAAAAAGTCAAAATGTCAAAAAAGAAAAAAGAAAAAAGAAAAAAAAGAAGGAAAAAATCATTCATCCAATGGTGAAAACCTGGCAAACAAGCGCCTTGGATTAGTACCATGATGAAAACCTATCAAACAGGCATCATGTGTAAATCCCCCATCTAGTCTCCTTCCACGATTGGGGGCAACATCCACTTACACATTCCTTTCCTCCATCTCCTACATCTAGCTATCTTCCACATCTTACCCACCATATTTCGCATCCTATCTAGTCCCTCCATCTTCCTTGTGATCTTGATAAAAATAGGGGCAAACCTATATACATGCGGTGGACATCTCTTGGCATATATTCCCCCCATCCATACACTATCATATTCCTTCCACACATCTTGCTATCCCTCTTGCCTCGTCATGCATGACACATCTAGAGTGGGGGCATCTCATTCTTTGCAATGAAGTCCTTGGAGACATCTTCCATCCATCCCTCCAAGTAATCCTTTCCATCTCTCCATCCTGCCCATCCTTACCTCCCCATCCATTTATCCATCTACCAAATCCTTATCTTCCTATACTCCCATCCTACTACAATCCATATCCATTCGCTCTTTTATTTTCCGATCCTTCTATCTTCCTTCCCTCTTGCCTCATCACACATGACACATCTAGAGTGGGGGCATCTCCTTCTTTGTGCCTTAGTCCTTGAGACATCGTACATCCATTCCTCAGGAAATCCTCTCCATCTCCCCATCCTACCCATCCTTCCCCCCCATCCATTTATCCATATAATAATCCCTGCCATCTCCTGATGAGCCTAAAATATGCTCATTATTTGAGTGTCATGATGTATTTTTGAATACCTTTACTCTTTCTAATGGTTCTTTTAAACTCTGTGGTTATAAACTTTTCATGTTAATGGGTAGTATTCTATGACAATGCATTCCTATATTCCTATAGCTTAATATCTCCATATGACTATATTCATGGACCTGTTTAACCTCCCAATTGACTGATATGATACGTGTGGTTTCTGGATAAATGAGATGAATTTAATGTGTGTGATTAATGATAAGTATCATGCTATTATGCTTTCTTTTGCCTTTGTTGCCATGTGTTCCATAGGTTGTTGAAGATACTATGAACAAGTCAATGCGCAGCGAACGTCGGTTCTGAAGTGAAGATCATTTCATCATGGCACCAAGCATGTTGTTCCTGCGAAGATGCTCTGCCCAGGTCTTCGGGAGGAGATCTAAATGGTCATCAATCTAGGAAGAGTGGAGCACTGGATTCTTTCCGAATTAGTTGGATAGATACACTTTCATTATGAAAATATGTTCCTTAGAATTAGGAAGCATCTACATCTACATCTTTCTCTAATAGTTAGTTAGTTAGTTGTTTCTCTTTAAATAAATGTTCCTCCTACGCGAGTGAAAGAGATGATAGAGAAGAGATTAGACTAGAGAGTAGAGATAGAATAGAGTGTATTGAAGTTACTATTATAATAAAAAGCAGAGCTTTGTGTTAAAGTTTTCTTACAAGCAGAATAGCCATGTATGTGATTTCGAGTTCATGAATAAAAATCCAATGACGTTTTGAGTTCAACTCTTGTTTAAATTGGTTGATGCTTGCTAAGGGGGGCCACTTAGTAAGTATCTATAGTTAGTTGTTTACTTCCTGTTGTTTATCTGTTAGAATTTTGATCTAGTAATTTTTAATGCAAACTCAGTCTTAAATTGTTCCTGCAACATAAGGAATCCATCCCTGTGTTCTGTTCCTGCAGCATAAGGCCAGTTCATGGTTTATTTTCCCAGTAATGGTTATTGTGATTCCTGCTTTAGTTAAGTGATGCTTAAGTTAGTAAGACTTTGTTTCACGTTCTTGCATCAAAGTTAGAATTCCTTTGAAGCATTTATTTCTAATAGGTTGTGGCTAAAATCGGTTCTTAGTGCACATACAGTGTCGCTCCATTTCAAGTATACATTCCCTGGTTTGACAAGTAAATGAATGACCATGAGAAGATGTTAGTCACCTACTGGAATGTCCAATTCCCAAGTTAGGATTTTCCGTGACTTTTATATCCTTTTGTGGGCGACAACCATTTTTGGCGCTGTTGCTGGGGATGGTGTCAAGCTAAGAACCTGTCATAGTCATTGTTAGCAGTAGCTTAGTGTATTTACTTAGAAATTTTCAAAACCTTTAATTTTCAATTGAGTCTGTTACATGCATAGAAGAAGAGACACTCTAGGGTGATTCTTACCAAACCCTTCCTTCACTGATAACGATTTTGAACCAGCTTATAATCTATTTGAGGAAGAAGGAAACCAAGATATCAATCCATTTGCTGAAGACCCATTCGCTGAATTTCCCTTTGACCTTGCTAACGAAGAACCCCAGGAAAATCCATTTGCTCTGATGTTTCATCAAGCAGATATGGCACAAAATCCACCTAATCGACCTCCTTCTTTTGAATTCCCTATTATTGCCTAGCAAGATAATGATAACCTCCAAAATATTCCTTCTTCATTACTTCCCAAGTTCTATGGACTAGTTATTGAGGACCCAGACACTTTCTTGTTTGAGTTCGACATCCTCTGTCAAAGTTATGATTATACCACAAATGCTCATAAGCTGAAGTTGTTTCCTGCTACTTTGAAGGAGGGTGCTTTAAGATGGTTCATGAGTTTGGGGAGGAATGTTATTAATAGTTGGGCACTCATGCAAACTAAGTTTCTTGAGAAATATAAGGAATATTGCAAGAGTGGTAATAAGGGTGATGATCTATTCCGAATTCAGCAGAAGGAGGATGAAATCTTGGAAGACTATGTCTCAAGGTTTATGTTTTCCTTGAAGAAGAATTCAGACCATACTCTCAATGAAGAATCTCAGAAATTAATTTTTCTGGGGGGAATCAATGATTCCTGTATTGATGCTCTGGATCTAACGGGAGGAGGAGATATAACCCAAGTGCCTTGGGATGATATTAAGGGCATATGTTGCAATTACTCTCGAGCAAGTGTCAAGAAGGGAAGAGGTCATCAGGCCATAATGGGAAAATCTTCTAATAATGGAGTTTCATGGATGGAGATTTCAAATTTGTTGTCTAATTTCAAGCATGATATCATAAATAATATGGCTACACAGTTGGATACTATGCAAGCTCGAAAGAAACATGAGGAAGCTGAAGCAATCTTGGCCGAGTTCTATCCACATTGTCAACAAAAGAAGCATGACTGCAGATGTAAGATGGTGGCTAATATGGAGGCTAAGCAATTACCTACTGACTTTAAGGCAGTAGAAGGTGATGATGACCAAGTATTCTACATTGCACAAAGGCGTCCATAGGCTCAAAGACAAGGTATGCTTCAAGACCCTCTAACTTTTGGAAATCCTTACTCTAATTATAGTAACCAATGGCAACCAACATATGGCCCATCACCATCATGGAATACCTCTCGGCCACAATGGCCTAGCTATCCAAATTGACAATGGAAATCTCCTCAAGGAGGTTGGCAGCACCCACAAGGTCAATGGGCTCCACCCCAAGGTAACTGGCAGTAGAATCTTTAGTGGAGAAGCTCTCAACAATGGCAGAACCAATCCCCCAAATTCCTGCAGCCACAACCTCCGTCTCTTATGCCACCTCCTGCTGCATCTCCTACAAATACTGGCCCTCCAAAACCAACGCCTATGCCTGCTCAGCCATTACCAAATCCTAATAATAAGCAGCAACAACACCAGCCTATGTATTTTGTAGAAGCTAATCAATATCCAACCTATTCCCTGAATATTAATGATATCCATCTCAGGTCTGGAACCACCCTACCTGCTCCACAGCCACCAGTAATTATTGAAATACAAGATCCTCCCTCTGCTGAAAAACTGACTGGTCCTGCAAAATAGATACCTATATCAGAAAATACCTCTAAGGAGCCTATCCTATAGTATCTAGTAAAACCACCTTTTCCTCAGAGATTGCAAGACACTACACCCAAGTCCATGGAAGAGCCTACTTTGATATTTTGGATCAGCTAAAGAATGTACATATCCAAATTCCCCTCTTTCAAGCCATAAAAGATGTCCCAATTTATGGAAAAGCCATTAAGGAGGCCTGTTTGAAGAAACCTGGAAGAAAGAAAAAGGATCCCCAAACTATCCATGTTCTTGAAAAATTGGCAGATATTATGTTAGGGAAGGTAATCATGCCAAAATATGTTGACCCTGGAAGTCTTGTGGTACAAGTCAATATTAATAGTCAGATGGTAAAGAATGTTTTGATTGACCTAAGTGCAGACATTAATGTAATGACCAAGCATACTATGGAATATTTGAATATCCTAACCATTAGGTCTACACCCACCATCCTACAGCTTGCTAATAGTTCCACTGTAACACATGACGGCCTGGTGGAAGATATAATTATCAATCTTGAATCATGGGAATACCCCGCTGATTTCACCATATTATCCACTAAGGCAACTTTGGGGGGATATCCTATCATCCTAGGTAGACCATGGTTAGCCATAGCTGATGCCTTTATAGGATGTCTTTCAAGAGACATGACAATCTTTGATGGTCAGTCAACAAAGAAATTGGCTTTATACCCGCCTGCCCAGCCTCAGCCAGACTTGTCTAAACCAATTTGGCTAGACTTAGGAGAAGAAACAGAAGATGTCAACTCATTGGCCCAGCTAGTGATGTTGCAAACTAATCTGTTTTCTCAACTTCAGAGTGAAGATGACTTGTTTTTCCAAATTTTGCAGTCAAATTTTGATATGAGTAACCCATCTAAACCCAATAATTGTCCTTAGCAATCTTTCCTGCAGCAACTGAGTCCTAAGAGCTTTCCATTTAAAATCCCTATAGTTTATCAACATTTGCTTCCACAAGAAATACAGACACCACCTTCACCAGTTGATTCCATCAATGATCTCACCAAACAAATTGAGTTGTCTCCAAGCCATAATATTTTAATATCAACAATAAGCTACCTAAAGCTCAACAAACTTCCCTGGTCACAATGCTGCAAGATCAACACAATGCTTTTGCATGGGACTATGGGGATATGAAGGGAATAGATCCTCAGCTTTGTACTCATAGGATCTACATTAAGAAAGATTGTTCACCTATTAGGCAGCCTCAAAGAAGGATAAACCCAACACTCAGGGAAATAGTTAAAAATGAGCTCCAAAAATTGCTTGATGCTGGTTTCATCTACCCTATTTCAGATAGTCAATGGGTATCTCCATTAGTGATTGTTCCTAGAAAAGGTGGGAAGTGGTGAGTTTGTGTAGATTACAGGGAGCTGAATACTGCCACTAAAAAGGATCACTTTCCACTGCCATTTGTTGATCAAGTATTAGACTCATTGTCTAGTAAAAAGTATTTCTCATTTTTAGATAGATATAGTGGGTATAATCAAATTAAAATTGCCCTTGGGGATCGAGATAAAACAACCTTTACTTGTTCATGGGGGACTTTTGCTTACTCTGTCCTACCTTTCGACCTGTGTAATGCTCCCGCCACATTTCAAAGAGCAGTAATTAGCATTTTTGCTGACATTTCTCATGATTCTATGGAGATCTACATGGATGACTTCACCACTTATAGAGTAACTTATGAAGAAGCATTATCAAATTTGGAGAAAGTTTTGAAAAGATGTAAGGAGCATAATTTGTCTTTGAATAGTGAGAAGTGTTTTATGATGATGCAAGAGGGAATTGTTTTAGGTCATCATATCTCTCCAGCTAGAATTCAGGTTGACCCTGCAAAAATAGAAGTTACTCTAACATTACAAACACCTATGAAACAAAAGGATGTTAGAAGATTCTTAGGACATGCTGGATATTATAGAAGGTTCATCAAAGATTTCAGCAAAATAGCTAGTCCATTGTATGCCTTATTGACTAAGGATTCAGAATTTCATTGGACTGAGGCCTGTGACAAATATTTCCTGTAGCTTAAGGACTTACTTACTAAAGCACCTGTTCTTCAAGGACCGAAGTGGAGTCTGCCCTTTCATATACACACTGATGCTTCTGATTATGCCATAGGGGCAGTGTTAGGATAGAAGGAGAATTCCATAGAGCATGCCATCTATTTCATCAACAAAAATCTTCAAGGACCAGAATTAAACTATACTGTCACAGAAAATAATTGCTAGCAGTTGTGTATGCTATGAACAAGTTTCGGCATTATGTCACTGGTTACCAAATATTTGTTCATATAGACCATGCAACAATAAGGCACCTTATGAATAAACCTGCCCTATCTGGTATATTAGCAAGGTGGCTACTATTGTTGTAGGAATTTGATATCACAGTTATCGACAAGCCAGGCAAGGCAAATGTGGTGGCTGATTTCTTGTCAAGACTTCAAACAGCTACACCTACCACATCTGAAATAATTGATGATAGCTTTCTTGATGAACATATGTTTTCTATTGCTGTTAGAACTCCATGGTATGCAGATATTGCAAATTACTTAGCCACCAGCAAAATACCAGCTCACTTCTCATCAAAGGATAGGAGGTTGTTGATTGAGAAAAATTTTAACTTTTCATGGATTGCAGACTGTTTGTTTTATACAGGGCCTGACCAAGTCATGTGAAGGTGTGTCAGATAAGATGAGACATATGACATTCTGCATGCTTGTCATGATGAGCTATGTGGTGGGCACTTTGCATCTATAAGAACATCAATGAAAGTGCTTAATACAGGGTACTATTGGCCCACACTACACAAGGATGTTATAGCCTACACAAGGAAATGTAACAGATGTCAAAGAATGGGGAGATCAATGAAGTCTGATGAAATGCCCTTGTATCCACAAGTAGTGGTTACTCCCTTTGATAAGTGGGGAATGGATTTTGTTGGGCCAATTGATCCTCCATCCAATGGAAAATCCTACATTTTAGTTTGCACTGATTATGTGACAAAATGGGTGGAAGTAAAGGCAATGACACATGCACATGACAACAAGGTTGTTGAGTTCCTTTATGAACAAATCTTCACCAGATTTGGAGTCCCGAGAGAAATTGTTACTGATCAGGGAGCTCAATTCACTTCAAACCTGATCACTGCATTTATGAATGACTATAAGATTAGACACAGAAAATCAAGCCCTTATCACCCTCAAGCCAATGGTTAGGCAGAGGTAACTAACAAAGAACTAGAGGCCATCCTTACAAAAATAGTCAAGTTACACAAGAAAGACTGGAGTAGTCATCTTCCAGAAGCAGTCTGGGCTTATAGAACAACATGGAAAACAACTACAGGGTTTACCCCTTTTGAATTACTCTATGGAAAAACTATCATGTTTCCAATTGAGTTTGAACATAAGACTTTGAGGACTGCTCTTCAATTACACATTGATCTTTCTGAAGCTCAAAAGGAATGTCTCCTCCAATTGAATGCATTAGATGAGATGCAGAAGGCTGCCCTGCAGCATACAGAAGCAATACAATAGCAAAGGAAGAAATGGCATGACCACAATATCCACACAAAGCATTTCTCCATTGGTGATTGGGCCCTACTTTACGACTCCAAGTATAAAGAGAATCAAGGTAAGCTTACAACAAGATGGCTTGGTCCGTATGAAATTGAAAATGTATTTGATAATGGTTCGGTTCAGTTGGCAATAATCAATCTTGTTCGATTCAAACTATTGGTTAATGGACACCGTCTTCGGTTTTACCATAAGCCTGCATCAAAAGAATAATTCATGCAGCAATTTATTTCCCCTACGGCCAGTGATCTTCATCCAGCAAAGGGCTTCGGTCTTCTTCCTGCAGCATCTCTTTGCAATTATGTTGGTCCATAATAAAGGTTTTCTTTTCACGAAAACCACTTTCTCCATCACCATCCATCACCATCCATCATTTCACCTTTCTTGTCTACATCACCCATCCATGTCACCCATTTTACCGTACCACCACCATTCATGATCTCTTTTCCAAGCAGTCATTTTCGGCTGTGTTGTAATATCTTCCAACATCCGCAAGCATTTAATACAAGGTAGGCGATATTCTTTTCGTTTGTCACATCATTCAATTGTTTTATTTATTCATTTATTACAAGTGTCTATCAGTCATTACTACTCATCCTTTGCCTATCCTTTCACACATGTGAGGACACATGTCAAATCTTAAGTAGGGGGCGGAGATTGTTTGTTTCAAACCTTGTTCTTTTGCCAATGCCACGTTTGATAAAAATAATTTTTAATTGTACTTCCCAAGAATGAATGCGAATGAATGCATGTTTTTTCCTTATCAGCAAGTAAACTACTTAATTAGGTAGTGTCTAAAAATCATTGCATGTAATTGTCTTTTATATCATTTTTGGCGAAAAGAAATGCAAACAAACCGAAAAGGAAAGAAACAGAGCAGGAAAAAGGTGTTTTTCAAATTCTTAGAAGAGGTTAAGTTTCAGGGTTTTCTTGAAGAATCAGTTTTTGGATATGGGTGGTCAGCTGGTAAGACATGAGTCGGCGGCTCATGAAGTCTTGACACAGGACCCTCAAATGGTTCAGACATTTCACCCCCCTGTTTTGTTGTGGCCATTGTACCCTTATCAGGCCACAGATATCGATGAAACTAATGAAGCTCGCAGGTATGAAAGGTTGCAGAAAAACAGAGGCTTTTACTACAAGTTTGGGACTGCAATGCAAGGCCATGCTACTTCTACCAACTTCAAGGAAACAACCAGGAAGGTTAATGCTGGAGGACCAGCATTAGCATAAGTAGGGGGCAAATGATGAGCCTAAAATATGCTCATTATTTGAGTGTCATGATGTATTTTTGAATACCTTTACTCTTTCTAATGGTTCTTTTAAACTCTGTGGTTATAAACTTTTCATGTTAATGGGTATTATTCTATGACAATGCATTCCTATATTCCTATAGCTTAATATCTCCATATGACTATATTCATGGCCCTGTTTAACCTCCCAATTGACTGATATGATACGTGTGGTTTTTGGATAAATGAGATGAATTTAATGTGTGTGATTAATGATAAGTATCATGCTATTATGCTTTCTTTTGCCTTTGTTGCCATGTGTTCCACAGGTTGTTGAAGATACTATGAACAAGTCAATGCGTAGCGAACCTCGGTTCTGAAGTGAAGATCATTTCATCACGGTACCAAGCATGTTGTTCCTACGAAGACGCTCTGCCCGGGTCATCGGGAGGAGATCTAAATGGTCATCAATCTAGGAAGAGTGGAGCACTGGATTCTTTCTGAATCAGTTGGATAGATACACTTTCATTTATGAAAATTTGTTCCTCAGAATTAGGAAGCATCTACGTCTGCATCTTTCTCTGATAGTTAGTTAGTTAGTTGTTTCTCTTTAAATTAATGTTCCTCCTGCGTGAGTGAAAGAGATGATAGAGAAGAGATTAGACTAGAGAGTAGAGATAGAACAGAGTATATTAAATTCACTGTTATAATAAAAAGCAGAGCTTTGTGTTAAAGTTTTCTTACAAGCAGAACAGCCATGTATGTGATTTTGAGTTCATGAATAAAAAGCCAAGGACGTTTTGAGTTCAACTCTTGTTTAAATTGGTTGATGCTTGTTAAGGGGGCACACTTAGTAAGTATCTATAGTTAGCTGTTTACTTCCTGTTGTTTATGTGTTAGAATTTTATTCCAGTAAGTTTTAATGAAAACTCAGTCTTAAACTGTTCCTACAGCATAAGGAATTCATCCCTATGTTTGTTCCTGCAGCATAAGGCCAATTCATGGTTTGTTTTCCCAGTAATGGTTATTGTGATTCCTGCTTTAGTTAAGTGATGCTTAATTTATTAAGACTTTGTTTCACATTCCTGCATCAGAGATAGAATTCCTTTCAAGCATTTATTTCTAATAGGTTGTGGCTAAAATTGGTTCTTAGTGCACATATAGTGCCGCTCCATTTCAAGTATACGTTCCTTGGTTTGACAAGTAAATGAATGACCATGAGAAGATGTTAGTCACCTACTGGAATGTCCAATTCCCAGGTTAGGATTTTTGATGACTTTTATATCCTTTTGTGGGCGACAACCATCTCCCAATCCTTATCTCCATATACTCTCATCCCCTTGTCATCCCATCCATTTATCCATCCAATAATCCATTCCATCCCTCCAATTGTGTATCCCTCTATCCATCTATCCTTGCATCTTTCTATCTCCCCATCTTTATCCATCCATCCATTTCCTTCTATCTCATCATCCCTTGTCATTGGTATCTAGCTATCGGCTACCCCCTTGAAACCCAATGCCATGTTATCTCACTATCATCATTCCTATCCATTTCTCACATCTTTACAATATCATATCAATCTTCATCTCATCTATCCACCTATCCTAGCATCTTCTTATCCATCCATCCATTTCCCTCTATTATCCCTTGTCATTGGTATCTCGCTCTAGGCTACCCGCATGCAACCCAATGCCATTCATATCCTAATTCATCCCTCCTATCTATTTACCACATCTTTCTCACATCTTCATCACTCATCTATCCATCGTCTCACCTTTCGAATTCATATTCTAATGATCTAAAAATAACCAATCCCATCCCTGAGCTTCACATCCTAGATATCTTACACATATCAACCATCGTCCTATCCAATCCTGCAAGTCTATCTTGTCTCATCATATCGACTCCATCCTTTTTTCCATTTATCTTGGTCATTTCATCATCCCTTATCTGTTGTCTACCTAGGGTCGAACTACGTTGCCCCTGCACTTTCACGTAGGCAAGGTCGATCATTTGATTCGCCCCTGAGGTTTTGTCTTTTGTTTGTCTTGTCCTCTTCCATTGACTGTCTTTGGCCTTGTGTCACACTACGTTTCCCCTATGCTTTCACGTAGGCAAGGTCAATCCTTTGGTCCACCCCCTGGGCATTTTTTTCCATCTGGTCTTTGTCATCCATCGAGGTCTTCATTTTCCTCTTTTCGCTCTTTTATCATGGTATTTTCTTGAACTACGAGGGCTTTGTGCTTTCACGTAGGCAAGGTTGATATTTTCATCAACCCTCGAGCCCCTAGGTCTTTAGGGTGTGTCTATTTTGTCATCTCATCATTTTATCATCTTGTCACCTTATGTCTCATCATCTTGTCGTGTCGTCAAGAATGTCCCTATCCTAGCTGGTGCTTAGAAACAACGGTCATCTGTATCACAAGATCCAATCGGTTTCTTATATCCTGCATCATATCGATCTTTTAGTTCTATCCATTGGTCTCAATAGGATGTATCCTTCCTAACAGACCTCATCAACCCCATCCATCATCTTGATCCTATGGCAAAGGACATCTGAAATTGATTGTGATCTTTTGATGCTTTTGTTTATCATTTGAGCTCCCTATCATCACTTTTCATGGTCGCCTTGATCCCTCATATCACGGTGTGCTTTGACTAGTCAACATAGGGGAATATCTTGCTCATTTTCTTTGTTTTTGTCTTCTTGGTTGTCCCATGTAGTACCCACCAAGATCCCTACGGTCTTGTGTTACGCCAGGGCATCCTTTTGTGCTTGTGGTTATCCCAATACCTGGCCCGACCAATCTCTTCGCAACTTTGGGGTGTTGGGATAACCTTCTTGTTTTTTGTGTTTGTTTTATGCATTAAACATTAATCTGTCTTGGTTTACATACCCTGACACCTGATGTCTTATGCTATAGCAAAAATTAGTGCTCCAATGATGGCAAATTGCATTAGGATTGCATTTCATTTTTAATTCCATCATCTTGCATGTATCCTTCATCCTCTCATCCATCAAAATCCCTCCCCATTCTAATCCTTCATCAATATCCCTCCCCTATCCATCCAATCTCTTATCATCATCTCTTCAATCTTCTTAGAATACTATCAATTGGTTATTCTAAGCATCTTGTCCCCCATCATTTCATTTAACCATCTTGCCTCCCCATCTGATCCTCATCCATTCAATCTAGCACAAATCATCTAATCACACTCTTGGTCTTGTTCCCAGCCTTACATGTCCGAAAAAGTATGTAAAGTAGGGTGTATCCGCACTTCTATAGTAATCAGGAGGGCGTATCCACACTTTTGCAGCAATCCAGAGGGTGTATCTGCACTTCTGCAGCAATCCGGAGGGCATATCCGCACTTCTACAACAATTGGAGGGCATATCCGTACTTCTACAGGAATCAGGAGGGTGTATCCGCACTTCTGCAACACTCAAGAGGGCGTATCCGCCCTTCTGCAACAATTGGAGGGTGTATCCGCACTTTTGCAGCACTCAAGAGGGTGTATCTGCACTTCTGCAGCAATTGGAGGGTATATCCGCACTTCTGCAGCAATCCAAAGGGCGTATCCGCACTTCTACAGCACTCAAGAGGGCATATCCACACTTTTACAGCAATTGGAGGGCGTATCCGCACTTCTGCAGCACTCAAAAGGGCATATCCGCACTTCTGCAGCAATTGGAGGGCATATCCACA
The DNA here is from genome assembly GCA_007115665.2 of Sequoiadendron giganteum. Lineage (NCBI taxonomy): Eukaryota > Viridiplantae > Streptophyta > Pinopsida > Cupressales > Cupressaceae > Sequoiadendron > Sequoiadendron giganteum. The sequence goes on along the minus strand of CM021101.1, from coordinate 64,827,439 downwards.
CTTCTGCAACACTCTAGAGGGCGTATCCGCACTTCTGTAGCTTGACTGGGGGCAACATCATCTATGTCATCAACTCCACTTTTTCTCATCTTTACCTCCCATTATTTTTTATCATCGTTATTTTCATATCCCCTTTCCTCATCTCATCTTTCATCCTTTCCCCCATCTCTTCCTCCTTCATCACTCCCCTCCCCCCCTTTTTTTTTCGGGTTGAGGTGGACTTGCCCTCGCAGTGGGGCAGACTCACCTCTATAGTAGGGTGGATCTTCCCATGCAACGGGGTGGACTTTCCCTCGCGGCGGGGTGGATACACCCCCACAGCGGGGTGAACTCGCCCATAGCCGGAGGCAGCTTCGCCGGTCGAAGTTGGTGTCGCCACCGCTCGTCGTGGGGCAGACTCGCCCCCGCAATGGGGCGGATTCACCCCCATGGCGGGGTGGACTTGCCCCTTCTTGGGGTGGATCCGCCCTCCTGGGGTGGACCTGCCCCTTCTGCAATGCGGCAAATCCGCCCCTCTGCAGACATTTTTTTCCCTTTTCTTTTCGGGGCTGCCATTTGCAAACCGTGCGTCGGATCGACTTCATTCAAAAGGAAAACTTGCTTATTTTTTTGAACTCTTTCCAACCATACCCTCCATTTCTTCCTATTGAGAATTTTTTTTTTGGACCCCTCTCTTTTTCCTCCCCTTTTAAAAATTTATTTTAATTTTTTATTTACCTTTTTATTCTTCTGACTAATCCCTTCCCTTCTTGGGGCCGCCATTCGCACCCCGTTTTTCTGATTGACTTCATTCAAAAAGAAAACTTGCCTAATTTTTTTACCCTCTTTCCAACCATACCATCTGTTTCTTCCTATCGAGAAGTCGCCCGGGACCCCTATTTCTCCCTCGTCATCCTCTCGAGGGGGCATACCCTTCACATTAATCTATTTTCTTGGCCATACTCAACCCCTTCCAGGATTGAGGCATCTTTATCCATTCCCCACTAATTTGACGTCTTAGATCCTCTTCCCCACGCTCGGGCATCACTTTTCGATTAATTCCTCTATAGAGTCATCTGCACTTTGTTTTCTTCGAAGCACAGTTATTCTAACGATACTTCGAAGAGGGGAAAAATGTAGACATCCAAATTTGATCACTTCCATATGATTGAAATCGTCTACTCTATTCATCTATTTCATTAATAATGATTAAATAATTTATTTAATCATTATTTCATTTTCTGCGTAAGGTTCCTAAAGTATGTAATTAAATAAATTAAATACTTTACCTTATCTTTTTTCTTCTCTAAATTAAATAAATATGACAAAATTATTTAATTTAGTCCTTTAACCCATTTGGATTAAAATCAATTTGCAATTCCCCTTTTTCTCTCTCCTTGTCACATTCTCCATAACCCTCTTTTAATCCAAATTAAATTAATTAATCTATGCTTAGGATGTGCACCACTTAATCAAGATTAAGTGTCACATCCTCCATAATCTCCCACTTGTCCCTAATCTCTCATTAATTATCCTAATCTTGTGTTTGCACAACCTTAATCAGAATCATTAGCCACATTTGGCTTACCTTTTCTGATCAACCTTTCCACTTACCCTTTTTGGTTTAAACTTCCTTCCCCGTGTGAATTTTTAATTCACATTTATTTAACCAAGGTTTTTTTCTTCCCCATGTGAATTTTTAATTCACATTTTATTCTTCCAAGGTTTACCCTATCCCCATGCAAATGTGACATGTCATTTTACATGTGCCCAAGGCTTATAGAACCTTGGACTTGTCACATCACCCACATGTGACAAATCTCCAACTTTTTGGAGACCCTCTCTTATCCACTAGATTCTTTTAATCATTGTGAATTTTTAATTCACTTTTATTCCTCCAAGGAATCTTCTCATCCCTCAAGATCCACCTCATGTACTTCCCTTCCACCTCATTTTTATATCACTCCACCCTAAGACATCTCACATTCCACATGTCAAGATGTGAGGGCTTGTGAGTCATCAACTCACCATAGCCCTTCATCTTGATCTTGTTGGATCAATCCCAACCGTTGAATTCTCTAGAGAATTCCAATTAGCCTATAAATACCCCCTCATTTCCCTCAATTTGGAGGATCAAGTCTTTTGCAACAAAACTCTTGCAAATTTGTCATTCAAGCTCTCATCTATCATAAGCACTTACATCATCAATTCATCTTGCATCCATTCAACTTCATTGCCATCCAAAGATCACACAATTCTTGAAGAATCAAATGGCCAACCAAGGAAGGAGCAGCAAAGGAAAGGTATAACACACTTCAATCATCATTTGTTTTTATCTTACTCCTTTGCTTCACCATTTTCTTAGGCTAATCTTATTGAGGTGTCATTTTATCTTGTTATTTCTTCTCATTGCATTATTAGTTTTTATCTAGCATCTCACATTAGGAGTAGCATTTTATTAGGATCACATTTTTTAAGGTTCCTGAAGTATGTAATTAAATAAATTAAATACTTTACCTTATCTCTTTTCTTCTCTAAATTAAATAAATATGACAAAATTATTTAATTTAGTACTTTAACCCATTTGGATTAAAATCAATTTTTAATTCCCCTTTTTCTCTTTCTTTGTCACATTCTCCATAACCCTCTTTTAATCCAAATTAAATTAATTAATCTATGATTAGGATGTGCACCACTTAATCAAGATTAAGTGTCACATCCTCCATAATCTCCCACTTGTCCCTACTCTCTCATTAATTATCCTAATCTTGTGTTTGCACAACCTTAATCAGAATCATCAGCCACATTTGGCTTACCTTTTCTGGTCAACCTTTCCACTTACCCTTTTTGGCTTAGACTCCCTTCCCCATGTGAATTTTTAATTCACATTTATTTAACCAAGGTTCCTCTCTTCCCCATGTGAATTTTTAATTCGCATTTTATTCTTCCAAGGTTTACCCTATCCCCATGCAAATGTGACATGTCATTTTAAATGTGCCCAAGGCTTCTAGAACATTGGACTTGTCACATCACCCACATGTGACAAATCTCCAGCTTTTTGGAGACCCTCTCTTATCCACTAGATTCTTCCAATCATTGTAAATTTTTAATTCACTTTTATTCCTCCAAGGAATCTTCTCATCCCCCAAGATCCACCTCATGTACTTCCCTTCCACCTCATTTCCACATCACTCCACCCTATGACATCTCACATTCCACATGTCAAGATGTGAGGGCTTGTGAGTCATCAACTCACCATAGCCCTTCATCTTGATCTTGTTGGATCAATCCCAACCGTTGAATTCTCTAGAGAATTCCAATTAGCCTATAAATACCCCCTCATTTCCTTCAATTTGGAGGATCAAGTCTTTTGCAAAAAAACTCTTGCAAATTTGTCATTCAAGCTCTCATCTATCATAAGCACTTACATCATCAATCCATCTTGCATCCATTCAACTTCATTTCCATCCAAGGAGCACACAATTCTTGAAGAATCAAAGGGCCAACCAAAGAAGGAGCAGCAAAGGAAAGGTATAACACACTTCAATCATCATTTGTTTTTATCTTACTCTTTAGTTTCACCATTTTCTTAGGCTAATCTTATTGAGGTGCCCTTTTATTTTGTTACTTCTTCTCATTGCATTATTAGTTTTTATCTAGCATCTCACATTAGGAGTAGCATTTTATTAGGATCACACTTAGAATAAGAGTATATATGAGTGCATATTGGTTTGTCTGATTTCCATACTACATTGTCGATTTTCAGCAACCAATTCAAAAAATACATAACCAGAAATGTAATTAATGTGCCAAACCTAAATGGATAGTCTGACTCCTTTATTAGTTGCACATTCTCCATCATCTGATCCTTTAACAACCCGCATAGGTCAAAGTCCTGACCATCAATTATCATTTTGTGAGCAATGTATATTGAGCAAGTTGATGTAGCTCCTTCACAATTTCTATAGAAGATTTTATAGGTTATGTTGTGTGCAATGTACTTCATGACAGGATTCTTGATTGTTGCTATCAAAAAGGCTCTTTGATCTCTGATTATTCCAGTTAGGGTTTTGACCTCTTTGTGTCGGATAGATTTTTTTCTGGGAACATCTCTTACTTTGCAAAAACTAGTTAATTTATCGATTGCCTCTTTTGAGATGATGTAAGGTTTGTCCAAAGTTAGAACATCATCATGTAATCTGCTTAATATGAATTTCACGAATTCTGAATTCTCAAGGTATGGAAACTCATTCCACATATCCTAATTTCCATGCTTGGCTTTGCTCATTTGTTTTAGTTCATTAGGGAGCAAAAAATTCCTCATAGACCTAATCTTTTCATTTTTATATTCATCTAATGTGATCGAGCCTTTAATTTGTTCCATTTTTCCTTTTCGCGTTTAGCGTTTTCAACTACACACCAATTTGTATGAAAAATTTGAGAATGACTTGAAATACCTAATAGATTTTACGATCTATCGGTGAGATTGATTTAACTGCTTCGAAATCCGATAGTCGAGCACTCTCCTTCTTCTCTCCGGCACTACAAAGTAACAAATGACGACTCGAACTTGAATTTTATAGCTTGCACATGCATAAAAAATTTATTTTCCCTAAGTTTTCTGGAGACTGATTTTCCAAGCAACAACAAAAAAATCTTTTACAAACCTATGAATTGCCTGAGTTTCCTTTGCTAAAATCATCCAAAACTTTTGTACACTATGAGTTCACTTCCATGACTATTCTTTGTGTTCTGGTACCATCCATAGATAGGGGAGGAAAGATTTTCTTGTAAAACTCCCCCTAGGCCAGTGGTCACCGGAAGAATTACCGGAGGTAGGTTTCGATACAAAACCATTTCTAGCATCAGAATCATTTTTCCTTACCCATGTCCTCTTCATTTGATCTTTGATTTCATCCACAGTAACCTTTTCTTTCCCTTTATCATTTTTCTTTGTATCTTTGTCTCTGTATACCGAACCTCTTTTGTTTGTGTTCTTATTTCTACAGAATCTTGCAATATGACCATACTTATTATAGTTATAGCACACAATGTTTCCTTGTCCTGACCAATCATTCCATTCACTTCTTCTAGATCTGCATTGATTAGCAATATGCCCAAACTTCCCACATGTATAATATTCAACATTTCTTCTGTCAATAAAGTGACTTGTCATATTTATGCATTCAATTGATTTATGACCAGGCTTTTTGCAATTGAAACACTTACCAGAAAATGATGAAACTTTTGACCTCAAATTACTTCTACATTGGGTAGCCATATGACTGAACTTATTGCAAGAAAAACAATATCCATTACACTTTTGTGCATTAGGTTGTCTTGCCGGAAATCTTCCATTTTTGTTTTGTCTGAAATTATTTTGTCCTCATCTAGAACTTTCTCCTTTTTCATAACCAAGACATCTCTTATCATTTCCACTCTTTTGTCCTTGAGTTAGCTCGTCAAGATTTACTGAACTAATCTTAAACTTTTCTTTATATTAATTTGCAATGATAAGATCATTCCTAAGAATATTAACCTACTTACTAGGTTCTTCTTCATTGTTTCCGGTTCTTTGTAATTCACTTTCCAACTGAATGAATTCTCCATTTATTCTGTTGCATTCATCAAATTTCTCTTTCAAGGTTTGACAAGGTTTTCCTCATTTTTCTTCCTTTCTTCTATCTCCTTATTCATCTTCATCATCATAGATTCCATCTCATGCTTTAGGTTTGTATTGTCTCTAGCAATCTTTTCACATTCTTTGGTTATCTCTTTCAAGGTTTGATTCAGGTGAGCATCATCCATGTCTTCATTCTCCTTTTTCTATATCTGATCACATAGATCTTTCCTTTTTACCCTAGATTTAACTATTTGATCCTTCAATGATCGAATGAATTTCTCAACATCTCTAAGATTTTCTTTCATTTCTTGAACTTCTGCTTTAGACTGATCAAGTTCATCAAGAGCCACCATAAGTTGTTGTTGAAGGCTACCAAAGTCCATCACATTCCAAGATCTACCTCAAGCTACAAAACTTCTTCAAAGGAACTCACTCTGATACCAATTGTTGGACTCAAGGGAACACTGAGAGGGGGGGTGAATCAGTGTTCAACAATATTTAAACTCCATTTGTTCAAAACATGAAACCATTTCACCATTGTATTAAAGAGAAGATGTATGCATTCAAAGTAAACATTCATAACACCATGACACAGATTTTTGCGTGGAAACCCTATTAAGGGAAAAACTACGGTGGAGGTTAATCCACAATTTGAGTACTCAAATATATTTTTTTACAAAAGAAATGCATTTGCATTCAGACGCACTACCTAGAGCTCACTACTCAAATAGAAAGGCTTACTTCTCTACAAAACTTAGATTAAAACCATCTGAAGGGTGAACTGAGATAATAGCATCTATGGATCTGTTTCTTGATTTTGTACTTTGCTCTGCCCTATTCAGCTCTTTTCAGCTCTTTACAACACTTATGATTGAATTCGCATAACTATAATGTTGGATCTCACAATTTGTACTACTACCTCATCCTTCCTTTTTTTAAATGATAAAAAATGTAGAAGTTGTCAAAACCAACTTCAGACTCCAAGATCACCTGCATGCAAATGGATACCTGTCACAAAGAAGAGAATGAATGGAGAAAACAAACAAGGGTTTGAAGAAATATTCAACCACAGAGAAAGTATTGATTGATTGATATATGAATTGATGGATGATTACAAAGAGAACATATGGCTGATTATATAGGCAAGTGCTAAACCTAAAATGCAAAGGATGTTGTCAAGTGTTCAAATCACACTTCATGTGACAACAAGAAACCCTAACCAACTACCTAGGGAATGATAACAAGATGGAGATAAGTTCTAGAAAAGACAGCTCATCTTCTAGAAGGGAATCTTATCTCAACAACTTTATTAAATGATTAAATGCAACTTAGGACTAATATGATTAATTAAAACCTAAGTTAACTTATGCTAGTGTAATAATTAATTAATTACACTAACACCCCCCCATAAGTGCAACTTAGGGAGACTAGATAAGCATGCACCTAAAAATAAGATGAATGCAAGAAAGCATGAATGGGTCCCAGCAACAAGGCCTGATCAGGTACCCATGTACAAATGCAATAATGAGGTAGAGAAGGAAAACCCAGTGGGACAAACCCCCCCTACAATGAAATGACTGCTACAAAGAAGCACTGAAAGAACACTGTGGAGTAACACTGGAACCGCAATCTGGCAAGCAAGGAAAGATACTTCTGTCTACAAGAAACCATATCGGAATCATAATAATACAACAGCAGACCCGATGCCACGGAACACTCGAAAACACCAAACTGGAACAACCCTGAAATCCATAGAACAACAGTAGATGATATGATGATGACAGAATCTGGAAGCCGTGAATCTCGATGCCGATGTCAAAACTGAGACTGAAACTCTTCCATGGGAAAAAGTACCATACAGACTCGGGAACGATAACCATAAATTTAGTGGCCCTCAAACTGAGATGGATCCAATGTGGATCACTAACCATAGGCTCTCAATCTAAAGTGTGAACCAAAATGAATCTGGTATGTGTCAAACTAAGACAAAATATGGCCAAAAGAAACTAAAAAACCAGATTACAACCCATACGAGTTGCCATCAAAACATGATGAAGATTATTATGCAAGAAACCCCCCCTGATGGAACTTTATATCAGTTCATTTATTACAATACCCAATGATTGCAAAAGGAGAGAATATGCAAAACATGCATAAATTAAAAACAAAATGCAAACCTACTGCATGCAAACAAAAAAGAGTGCATGCACAAACCAATGTTTACATCTGCCTCCATGATGAAAATAACTTCAGATTTGTGTAGATGACCAAATCTGAAAATATGGCCTACACCAATATGAAGTGCTCGAAACAAGCTTTTCGTCAATATCTCGTTTGCCAAAAACGAACATCATGGCCAAAAGTTATCAATTTTTCAAAACTTGAATTTAACTTGCAGGAAACGAATTTTCTAGCAAAAAACGTTTATTTCTAACTTGATTTCTGGAAAATCTACTTAGTGTTTGTAGACAAAAATAAAAACTCAGAAATATTTTGATGCTAGAGACAAAACCCAGAAATCATTTCTTGATCCAACAAGCAGAAGATTTAAAAAAAGATTTTTTTTAACTTTCAGTCAGGAGAAAAATGACGCCTGACGCTTTTTGAACTGCGATTTTCTCCAGATCTATGTAATATATGCAAAATCTAAAAGATACCCAGTTCAGATCTCGACGTTGGCTACAAAACCCAGAAATCGTTTTTCCTATAAATGAGTGAAAACTGAATTTTTGAAGCAAATATGATGACGACTCCAATAAAAAACGGCATGCAACAAACCCTTGTAGCTCCAAATAGCTCCAAACTCTTTAAACAAGAACAAGCATGCAGCAGGAAAGCTCTGATACCATGTTGAAGTTGTCAAAACCAACTTCAGACTCCAAAATCACCTACATGCAAATGGATACCTGTCACAAGGAAGAGAATGGATGGAGAAAACAAACAAGGGTTTGAAGAAATATTCAACCACAAAGAAAGTATTGATTGATTGATATATGGATTGATGGATGATTACAAAGAGAGCATATGCCTGATTATATAGGCAAGTGTTAAACCTAAAATGCAAAGGATGTTACCAAGTGTTCAAATCACACTTCATGTGACAACAAGAAACCCTAACCAACTACCTAGGGAATGATAACAAGATGGAGATAAGTTCTAGAAAAGACAACTCATCTTCTAGAAAGGAATCTTATTTCAACAACTTTATTAAATGATTAAATGCAACTTAGGACTAATATGATTAATTAACACCTAAGTTAACTTATGCTACTGTAATAATTAATTAATTACACTAACAAAAACAACCTCTTATGTATATCCGTGATCAAAAACTTATTCATCCAACAACCAGCTTGCAAAATATTAAGTTACTTTTGTCTTGTCGGCCAGATCCACCACTAAATCTTTATGCGCATCCTCCAAAGTTGGTTAAGACAAAGAGAGAACCCAAAATAACACTTATTCCAACATGAAGACTTATAATTTATTATATCTTATACATCCACAATTTCCATCTTTATTGGGTCAGCCTTTTAGCATAGATAATCAACAAATTACTGCACTGTATCTTGTAGATCACTTACTAGTGAGTGCACATCAGTACCAAGATACTACAAGCCTAAACAGGCCTTCCTCAGAGATCCACAGCCCAAAATATCTGTCTGGTGGGGTTTTTAGATCAAATTTTGTGCCTTTAACCGGATGCCCTATTCTTTACTTTGTTCTGTTGGTAAGAGCCAAAATTGTGCTGCACTATCGGATGCAAGACTTGAGTTGCATGACTTGGGTTTCCATCAATGACAACACTTACAATCTAATCTCTTCAGCCATATGCCAACATTAACAACTCTAATAGTTATCCTAGGGGCCATTTTTAACAAACCAAATGCAATTGCTAACTTTTCACTATAGTGGCAGATAAATAATTATTTATCCTTGATGCCCTCATTTGCCAAGCCAATTTCTCCTACTTTGCATAGCTCTACCATGTTTGTGGATGTGATCTGTCTCCTACACAAAAAATATGTACCAGTTTACGGCCTTCAATCCAAATACATCTAGGTATCTTTTTAATTCCTCTATCTTTCATCAATCTCTTTACTATTTGAACCTTGTACAAATGTTTTAGAGAAGAACATAAGTTGTAGCATTTTTAGGATCCAGCTAAAAAAGTAGTGTTCCTGGAAATACTCAGCCTATATTCATATATCATCCACATGTACCATAGATTTAACTAGCATATTGGCCATTGCTCTGTCCCCAAGTCATTTTTATAGAGATTGAATTGGCTAAAGAAACCAAGTCGAAAACCTAGTTGTCAATGAAGATGTTGCTTATTTTTGGCTTTATTTATTCCAAAAGACAAATTATTTTGGGATTATTAACTAATTTTGTGGGATGCTGACAATTTTTTTTTGTCTATAGTAATTCTTGAAACTATCTTCTTATTATGAGAGAATGTCTTTGTAGAATCCCTGTAGAATTCTATCAAGGATTTTTTACTGCAATTCATTAGAGGCCTCTCTCTTTCATTTTATGTGGGGATTGTAGAAGCCAATTTATGTTACTTGAGTATCTCTTCTTTCAACATTTCCTACCAATTGAGATGGTAGCACATCTTTCCTTCAAGAAATTCTACAATGTTCAAATCCTCCTTGCATAGTAGCATTCCGATTACTTTGGTCATCATTCCTTTATTTTTGATAGACAATAGCTTTCTTAGTAAGAAGATAAAAAATACACATTTAAGACACTTGGCAGTTTCCATGAATACTGAATAAAGCCAACACTACTTTTTAGGATAGATCCTTTCACCCACCCATGCTTATTATTTTGTCAAGTAATGCTAAATTCACCCTTCAATGGATAACAATGCCATTTTCAGATGATATGGATGTTGGTATCATCATAAGCTTATTCTATTGAATAATCCAAAAAATGTATAGAATGCAATGAATTATCCTTTTATCTCTTGGTTGATTATGTATGAAGCTTTCATTAATGTGATGTTCTATATGGGAACAAAGAATGTGTTTGATGACTTTGGATTAAGACAAACCTAAGGATAGTGCATGATTTGTTGGCTAACTTTTCATTATTCACTTTTTCTAAGGATCAACGAATATTTTTTTTGATACAATGATAACTTGGTTGCACTACAACTTTGGATGAAGGCCTAAAGTAGGAGGGAGACATTGCATGTGGATCCATAGATGATGGATATGCTAGATGGAAATAGAATCTTCTGTGTAGATGGATATGCAGTGTGGCACTCAAAACATACTTGAAGGTTCTTAACAACTCTAATAGTTGTAACAAGGGCCATGTTTAACAAACCAAAGCAATTGTTAACTTTTCACTATGGTGGCAGATAAATGATTCTTTATACCCTATTGCCTTCCTTTGCCAAGCCAATTTCTCCTACTTTGCATAGCTCTACCATGTTTATGGATGTGATATGTTTCCTACACAAAAAACATGTACCAGTTTACGGCCTTCAATCCAACTACATCCAGGTATCTTTTTATTTCCTCTATCTTTCATCAATCTCTTTACTATTTGAACCTCGTATAGATGTTTTTGAGAAGAACATAAGTTGCAGCATTTTTAGGATCCAACTAAAAAAGAAGTGTTGCTGGAAATAATCAGCCTATATTCATATATGATCCACATGCCTCCACACTCCACATAGTTAATAAAACTTGAGTTTGTGAGATTGCTTTAGTTTGATTATTCTATAAAATTGGTTCCATGAACCACTGTAGTTGTCAAAGCAGAGACAAGCACTAACAAGTGGGTTTGCTAAATATTTTATGGATGAACTATGTGAACACCTTAGAATCTTTTGCCCTGTGTCTAAGTGAGCTATCTTACACATCATCACATAAAAGAATTTTGGTAATAATAATAGATCATTGTAAGGTTTTAGATGAATCAAAAAAAAAAAGTTTGTTAAGATGTTTATGGAGTATTAAAAGTAAAGTGGGATTATTAATTGAGAAGCTCACATATAAGGCTAATTAATTTGTTACAAGCATTAAATTGTATAGAAATTTACAAACAGGGAGGGTACTGAGATGACTTATTTTTTAAACATATTTTAAAAAATTAATCCATTCAATTTTCATCTTCAATGGTCAAAAGTAAAACCATCAGATGAAAATCCAAACATTAAGTAAAACATTCTATTAATGATCAAATAAGTGATTAGTATTACATCAAACCTATTACTGTTAAAATTATCTACTTTGTAATTTTTCCTTTTTATATTTCTTTTTTTTTTGGTACAATCATCCCCTTTGTTGTCTGCTTTTTCCTAGGATTTAAAGGCCCAAATTCTGTACGTCCACTTTCTTGCTCTCTCCAAAATGAGACTTAATGGAAATAACATATTGCTAAATCCCTACAGATATCTATTTACTATTTTTTCTTGCCTACCCATTGGAGGGAAATAACTTTTACTTTGGAGTCAAGAAGGTACTACCAAGTTGAATTAGTTCTTTCTAGAAGTTGCTAACAAATTTTAAATCTTGGTCTCTCACCTGTATATAGCTGACATATATTGCATGGTTAATTGGGAAGAGTAATATGTGAAGCATATAGATTTTTTTTTAAACATACCTAGTCAGCCTATCAACCACAAAATACATGAGATCTACCATTGTTTAGAAATTGATTTGTCGAGTTTGAGCCTTTTCTAGTTTTTCCAAAGTGCTTCATTAATTCAAATATTTTGAGAGGTTCCTTGCAAAATCCATTTTGTGCACATTCTGCAATCAATCATTTCATTCCATTAGATGACATCTCTTTGAGGCATTTTGTTAAACAATTCAGGTGTTTTGTCTATGATTCCACATCTTGCATATATGTCTACCAGAGCATATCCAACTATAACATCTGACAAAAATTCCCCTACCAATTATGCTTTGGTGGATGTTCATAGCCCGTCCCAAAGCTCCCATTTTGGCATAGAAGGGAGGACTTTGGGAAAAAAAAAATGGCTTTATACTTGCCAATTGCATTTGTTTGAAAGTTTCAAAAGCCTTTTCAACAAACATTTTTTTGCAAAACCTTCAATCATTGCATTCCATGAGATGACATCTCTTTGAGGCATTCTATGAAACAGTTCATGTGCCTTGCATGTGCTTCCACATTTTGCATGCATATCTACCAAAGCATTTCCAACCATAATATCTGACAGAAATCCACCTTTTTTTATGCATTGATGGATGTACATAACCTGTCCAAAGCTCCCATTTTATTATAGGTAGGGAGTATGCTGGCAAAGGTTGTGGAATCTAGTTTTACACCTAAACTATTACACTATAGTCTTGCAAGATATGTGTTTCAACAATATTTGGTATGACAATTTGGGTCCCTCTATTAGAAAAGCATATATTATATATGTATGTCTAGATTTGTGTCTATTAAGTTAAATAAAATGCTTGTTCAAATTTTATGTACGTAATACACTTGTGCCTTTGACTTTAGCAAACGGATTGCTTAGTTTATACTTGATTCATTTGTATTGTTTGATAGTTTTGCACTACTTATAGTTTTGGTATACAAACATGTCTTTGGACAGTTAAAAATTTGATTGACAGAGTTGTTAATTTACTTAGCTTATGCTTGGTTTTGATTGGTTGAGTTTTTTATTATGATTGTTGATGTTGCAGGTTTTGAATGCCAATTGGTTTCAAAGACACCCAAATGGGAATGACAAGGTAATGAGCTTGATTGCTGAGATGATTAAGTTGTTTTCATGTCAATTGATGTCTTCATCTAGTTTTGAAGCTTGAGGAATTTTGAGTAAATGGATCAAATGCTAAAAATATATGCTATTTGTGAGATTTAAATGATGCAACCAAACTTGTGAATGTTATGGTCTCATGCACTGGTGTCGAGGCTATTGTAATTGGTGGTGGATACATAGGCATGGAATGTGCTGCAACATTAGTTACCAATAAAATACATGTAACAATGGTGTTTCTAGAGGAACACTTAAGTAAGCTTTCTTTCTTTCCTATCCATCTTGTATATACTTAGTTTCATCTTTCTCCATTTTATATGCATGTAACAATGGTCTTTCCAAAGAAACACTGAAGCAAGCTTTATTTCATATCAATCTTGTATATACATAGCTCTATTTTTCATCTTCATATTATTGTAAAATACCACATGCTAATGATTCTTGACAATCACAAAGTATTTATCATTATTTATGATTCCCATTTTTAATGCATGTTGATTCACTATTCATTTGTACATTCGGGTTTATAACATAGTGCAATGATGGTGATAGAATAATGCTTACAATTGTTTTTTTAATAAATATTGGAGATTCACCTTCTTTAGGGCCATGATTTGAGTGGCCTAGTTATTTACATCAGAGTTAGCAACTTTCTACGAGGACTACTATAGGAGTAAAGGTGTCCAGTTCATTAAGGGAACTGTAATGTCATCTTTTGAAAGGGATTCAAAGGGTGAGGTAAGAAATTTTATTATTATCACCACATTTTAGATTCATTTTATTAGCCATAAGTCCCAATATAATGGGGAAAAAAATGTCACACTTGTAATTTTTGGTTTTGAACTAACTTATTCATTTGGTGCACACAAAAAATGTCTTGTGCAAACACAGCTAGTATCAATCTAATAGTCGTTTGCTTTGAAAAGCTCCAGGAATAAATACATTTATAATTTGAATTTATATTTTAATCTGACTGTATTATGGTCTAACATGGAGAACATTTTGGAAAGTATGATAGTGAAAGATGGTTTAGCCATTGCATGGTATTAGCACAGAATTGCAGGTTCATTTACTTTGTCATATATAACTTCAAGTCATTGTGTTTTAAAATAGAAATTTGTAATGTCACCATATTTACCCAGGGGAATTTTCTAAGTAGTTTGATTGAATTTTAGTTGCTTGCTTTAGTTATTTTAAATAAATGTTTAGAAATTGATTTGCCAAGTCTAAGCATTTTCTAGTTTTTCTAGAGTGCTTCATTAATTCAAAGATTTTGAGAGGTTCCTTGCGAAATCCATTTTGTGCACATTCTGCAATCAATCATTTCATTACATGAGATGGAACCTCTTTGAGGCATTCTGTCAAGCAATTCAGGTGTTTTATCTACGATTCCACATCTTGCATATATGTCTACCAGAGCATATCCAACTATAACATCTGGCAAAAATTACCCTACCATTATGCTTTGGTGCATGTTCATAGCCCATCCCAAAGCCTCCCATTTTGGAACATGTAGGGAGGACTCTGAAAAAAAAATTGGCTTTATACCTGCCAATTGCATTCATTTGAATGTTTCAGAAGCCTTTTCAACAAACAATTTTCTGCAAAACCTGCAATCATTGCATTCCATGAGATGACATCTCTTTGAGGCATTCTATCAAATAGTTCACATGCCTTTCTTGTGCTTCCACATTTTGCATTCATATCTACCAAAGCATTTCCAACCATAATATCTGATAGAAATCCACCTATTTTTATGCTTTGATGGATGTGCATACCCTATCCAGAGCTCCCATTTTATTACAGGCAGGGAGTATGCTAGCAAAGGTTGTGGAATCTGGCTTTACACCTACCAATTGAATTTTCTTGAAAGTTTCTAAAGCCTTTTCAACAAATCCATTTTGTGCATATCCTGTAATATTGTAATCTATAGACCACATTTCTTATAGGGATACTGTCATGTATTGTCTATGCATTGTTTAAAATCTCCCATTTTGGCACAGGCAGGGAGGATGTTGGCAAAGGTTGTGGAATTTGGCTTTACACCTGTGAATTGTATTTGCTTGAAATTTTTTAAAGCCTTTCCACCAAATTCTTTTTGTGCATATCTATTGTAGATGTCCTTAAGCTATATGATAAAGGTGTATATACAATTTTAGATCAATTGATAAGTTGAGACATGTAATGTTGATTTGATTTACATTTTACTTAAGATATAATTTCATTGCATTGCTGAATTTCATAGTTCAATAATTGGGATTCTCAATGATCTTGTATACCCAAAGTGTATGTGATAGAAAGAAATTAGGCAGTCATGTTGATTAGTTTGACAATTTGAATGATCTCGAGTTCATAAGTACATAGTGATAAGTTTTGACAAATAATATAATTTCTGGTTGCATTTATCATAGAAACAAAGGCCTCTTTTGATTGTAGCAGAGGATGTAGAGAGTGAAGCATTGGCTACTTTGATCTGTGAAATTGATGATTTTTTTACTAAATTGATAATGTTTGAAGTTCTTTTTCTTTCTTAGATGTTGAGTCTAATTAATAAGTTTAATGTTGTGTTGCAACTTGCAGGTGAGTATGTTGATATGGTAAAGGCTAGCATTATCGATCCTCTAAAAGTTATCAGAATTGCATTAGTTGATGCAGAAAGGTAAAACTATTTATCTTTATTATAATTAATGGAACTTGCAACTACAATATCTGATAAAAATCTACTTCCAAATATGCTTTTGATGGATGTTCATATCCTCATCCAAAGCTCCAATTCACACACAGGCAATGAAACTTTCAAGCGTATCAATTACAAATTTACAGTTAATAATCAAGCTATCGATCAGTTGTTCAGGAATAAGGTAGTTGTATATCACTAATTGAATATTGTCTATTTGTTTGTTGTCTTGCATGAATTCGTCTTTTTAAAAATTGTAAGAGATAACTAGGAAACATTATATCTAGCACCTAAGTTTAGGGTGCCATAATTGGAAAAGGAAAAGAAAATGTTTTAATGTTATCCTCTGTATTATTTGACTTTTCTAAGTTTATGATGTGAAAATTTTGAAACCTTATTTTCAAGTTGCAGCTCCAAATTGGAGAAGTGAAAGGTGAATACCAGCGAGGAAGATTTTGGAGGAGTCGAAACCAATAGCGGTGGGAAAGTTGTGGATTTGCAAGGGAATTAAATGGGTCGAGCCCCTATAGGAGGCCGCTACCCTTCCAAAAGGACTATAGTTAAGGAAGGGGAAAATAGTATAAGTATATGAAAATAGGAGTATTATGTTTATATAGTGTCTGTAAGTTGTACAGTGTCACTGAGACATTGAATATAACCAATGAGATTTTGATTTTCCAATGAGGCTTAATGAATTAAATTTTCAGAGTGGTTTTTTCTCCACTCATAAATACTGTGTTGTGGCTCCTCTTGATTTGTAATATGTTTGTGTTTGTGTCTGATCAATCATATTTGTTCAAGCATTTTAGTCTTCATTTCATGGTGTTTCTTCAACATTTGAATATATATGGTGTTTCCTCAACATTTCAATATCTATGATACTTGAAGTTTATATGCATAAATTTGTGAGGATTAATTAAGTTAGATTTGATTTATAATGACTAAATATATGACTAAATTAATGACTAAATTAATGACTAAATTAATGACTAGATATATGACTAAATATATGACTAAATGTATGACTAAATTAATGACTAAATATATGACTAAATTAATGACTACCATGACTAAATAAATGACCAGTTAACAACAATCAATGACTAAATATATGACTAAATAAATCACTACCATGACTAAATAAATGACTAAATCAATGACTAAATCAATGACCAAATCAATGACCAAATTAATGACTAAAATCAATGACTAAAATTGTTTAGTCATAAATTTAGTGGTGCTATAAATGACTACAAATAAACTACTAATAGTCACGTGACTAAAGTTAGTCATTTATATGCAATTTTTAGTAGTTTATTTAGTCATATATTGTTGTTTGTCTACTAGTGAGTGTAACTCTTTTGGATAATATTGGCATAGATAAATCAAGAATTGAACCTGATTCCTTATCGATTTGAGGATTTTATAATGTAGGAAAATGATCAATTGGTGTGATCACATTACCTATTACAATTGGAAATTCCACATTACAAACCTCGATCCATGTTATGCCTCATGAAATTTTATATAATCTCCTTTTAGGAAGACCATGGATTCATGAGATGCATGTGATGCCTTCAACTCTTCATCGTATAATGAAGTGTGCCTACAACAACAAAGTGTATACAATCAAAGGCGACCCTAAACCAGATAGTTGTTTGAACATTGAGAAAAACAAGGAAAATCCTTTGAAAACATTGACACCAACTATACAAGTGGAAACCATGCAAGAGAAATACAAAAAAAAGCATATTGAAGAAGTCACAAAGTTATTAGATGATGATTGGGGTTCCTTAGATTTCACACCAACATTCATGGGTGAACACAAGATCATAACAAAATAATTTGACAAGGGAAAATAAAATATGGTAATGTCAACACAAGATTTGAAAGCATCCACCTCAACCACTTTATAAAGAGAAGCAAATTACTCAAAAAACTTTGATGAAGTTGATTATGAGCAACCACTGAGTCCAGAAGAAATGAAAAAGATTTATGGAAGAGGTTATGAACTTATGAAACAACTTGGTTATAGCAGAAAAGTATGTGGTGCTAGAGAACAAGGTATTTGTGTCCCCATACAGCCTAACACACAAGAAACCATTAGTGGTCTTGGTTATTGTCCTTTGAAAGAAATCAAAGAATCAAAGAAATCCTCGCTTAATATCAATTTCATCACCCAAAACACTAATGATTTGAATTTGTTAGATTTTACACCCTCCTGTAAAGGAGAGCACGAAATCTCACAATCTAAAGAGTCTTGTGTAAGTATGACACCTTATACTAAGAAAGAGATATCTTTTTCAAAAAATAAACGAACATCTTCTACTTTTTATCAAGAGAGTATCTTGTTGAGACTCCTCCAAGATCACTTGATATCTCTCCTCCAAGAACATGAAAGAAAATTTATATCACAAGTTTATTTTGTGCATATCATAGAGTTCATGGTCATTCTACTAATGAATGTAAAGCTTTGAGTGATCAAATTCAACATCTTAAGGATTATGGTGCTCTTCCTTGTGTTGAAGCACCTTGTTCCTCTAATTGATACTAATTTTCAAGTTTTTCATCAATCATCTCGCCTCATCCTTTTCTTGCACTAAGTGGGGACACGAGGTTAGGTAGCCTTGTCCTCATATAGTACTTTTCATTGTCTATTTTGGCTAGTTGACCACCTTCCATGTATATATAGGAGCAAGCTTTGGATGTGGAGGACATGCCTTAAGTTGGCTCGCATGTGACATTCTTTTCTTTCTACTTTTAGCATTAAATTTTGGTGGAAACTCCTTTTCATGAATTAGCTTCATTTGGAAACATATGACATAGCATAGGGCTTTATAAATAGGCTCTCATTTCTTTTTAGTAGTTATCATTTTCTACTTTAAATTAATTTTTCACAGCATGGTTTTTAGCAATTTCTTTAAAGTGGGGGCATACATTGACATTATCTTTCGAAATTGGTCATGTTTCATTGTGTGGTTTTCTTTCTTCTTGCGATGTGTCCTTTTCTTGGTGGCATCATTGGGTTTGATTTCCTCCGAGAGCATGATATTTCTTTGATTTTTCCTCTCTTGGAGACATTAGGCATGATGTTCCCTGCAAAGATCCCTTACATGAACTAAGAAAAGTCCCTTTGAATAAATATTTACTTGCATGTTGTTTATAAGCTTGAAGTTTCATTTTGCGGTGCCTTATCAAAGTTATCAGGAGGTATGGCTTTGGTATGGTTAGTAAATATGGGAGATGACCATAGGCATGACTTTCCAATAGCCACTTGCTTGTTTTGTGGGTGCATACTGGTCGTGTGCATATGTGTCGCACTTTTCTAGGTGGCTCACCTAGTGGATACTAGATTCCACTAGCTCGTGTGAGCATGCATTTTATCTGCATAGTGGGCATCGTGTTCCACTTGTAAATGTTTCTTTGGACAAACAACTTAGACCTAGTCCACATTGTTTTGGATAGACTTTTGAAGCTTGATCCACCCCCTTTTTCTTCCTTTTTCTTCCTTTTTCTTTCTTTTTATGTCTTTGACAGTGTATTCTTGTATCTTGTTATTACTTCATACATCATTCACATGTGTGTTATTTTGTGCCTTTGTTGGTTTGCTAAAGGATCTTGATCCTGGGGGCTTGATCATCCCTCTTGATCAATTCTATCCTATCTGACTAGCATTAGCACACTTGGACCCCTCTTGATACAAATTTATCTACTTTAATGTGAGTTTTATGCAAGGTCACCATCTCACTAAAGTGGGGGTTAGTTTCAGTGTAGAAAAATGTATCCCTTTACATTTTAACACTTGTTTTGGTCATCCCTTTTAAAATTTGGCACATTTATGCCTTAGTTGGTCCTATTTTATATCTGCATGCCTAATTAAATGCATTTTTATAAGGATAATCCTGACATTTAAAAAATGGAAAATCATAATTTAATGTTTTTGGTTATGTGTTCTAGATCTAGGGATCTGGGACTCATACACCCCTTTGGATGTATGGGTCCCACCTAGGTCTTGGGGCCTGATTTCAAATGTTACATTGAAAAAAACACTTCTCAAAATTCATGTCTCGACTTTAAGCCTCTGGGACTCATACACCCAACCTGGCATATGAGTCCTACTTTAACCTAGGACCTATTTTAAATCAATTTCTTGGTGGGATTTTATTATCCTTAGATTCAAATTCTGAATTTCGGCTTGTAGTGTTGTAATTTCAAGAAATTAGGCATATACAAGTATAAAAACAAGGTTATTTCACTTAGTTCACCTAGAAATTTTAACTCAAGCGTCCTAAGATTTCACAAGAGAGTTCAAGAAGGCATTCAAGGGAAGGTTTGTAGAAGATTATTGCAGCAATCAAGATCCATTTCATCTTGTCAAAGATTTAGTGCATCATGTATTTTTTTGAGCTAATGTGATGATGTAGAATTCGTGATCATGTTCAAGCATCCAAAGCCACTATCCTATTCAAGTTTCATGATCAATATCTACACTCATTGAGGCCTCTTCATGCTATTTTTTAAATTTAAAATCCAAGGCTTCGACAAGGTTTGGTGAGTCATTACATGCATTTTTTCATTCATCATTCCTTCATGCTTTTCTATTTAATTTCAAGGTTTGATTACCAAAATGAGGTTTGACCAAGGCAAACCCTCATCCTCTAACAAAATAACATTTTTCTCTATCTTGTGATTTGTATTTTGCATATTTAGGTGAATAGGACTCATTCGCCCAACCTGGAAATTTATTCCATGATATAGCCTTTTGACAACATCCAACAGGGTCAAATCAAGGTTTGGAAGACTCGAAAAGATACTAAAAAAAAATAAGAGTGGGACTTATATGCCCAACTTGGTGTATTACTCCCATGACAGTTTCTAATCACCATTCAACAGATCCTAATCAATTCTCAAAGAACCCCAGATCCTACCTTGAAAACCCTAGAGTTGGACTAAATCTCCCAACCTAGTGTATTAGTCCCAGTGCAATCTGAGACAACAATTTCCAGGGTTTATAGACCTTGTTTTGGTGTCTCCACTCCTGCTGGTACTTTTTGTTTCATTTTGTTTGTCAATTTGATTTCATGCTTTCAAGTTTCTAGGGTTTGGTGCATAAGTGTTTACATTTCTCCTTGAAGCTTTATTTAATTGTGAACCCCCGTACAATTACACAAAGGAACCCACTATCCATTCCTCAATCAAGTCACTTGGTTGAGGGATCTAGTTTCCTAATGAACTAAAGCATGAAATAGGTCCCAAAGTTTCATCTCCTAAAAGGTGAACACCCATTTCCTATGTGTTCATTATGCAATGGTGTACAACACCATATCCCAACATAATTTTTTTCCCATATAAATAGGTGACATAGCACATGGCTCATAATAAGAGAAAAATGAATGTGGAGATGCCATATGGTGAGATGCTCCTAAATCTAGAAGTCATCTTCCTAATCCAAGACCTATAGAAGCATAAAGAGCTTGTCCTTTAGTTTTAGTATATGTAGTAACTAAACCAATTTATGGACTTTCTCCTTATTAGACTATTTTACAAAGAAGAAGTTGAATTAGACATTTTGGAAGGTAGATCAATGTGATTATTTTTAAGAATATGTTTCAATTCATCAACATCCTTCTTATAACAAGAATCCTCTTCAAGTATAGTCTTTTTGCAATATGAAAGAGTAGGCTTCACCTTCTTAGATGATTTCTGTTTGGAAGAGGATTGATTTAGTTTTTGATCTAAATGTGGATTGTTCTTTGATTTCTTTTGTTTCTTATCAGATTGTTCTAACTCTTTAACTTGACTAACCAACAATGTTTGAGATTGGGGTGACTTTTTGAGACCCATAAAAAGAATATTTTGTTGCTCATGTATTAACATCTTAGAAAAAGATGCAAATGAAGGTGTAGTATATGCAAACCCATAATTAACCTAAGTATGGAAGATAGAAAAAAAATGCACAATCAGGACCAAGTTTGTTCAATGCATTATAGACCAAATGAATTTAATTTTTCTCAATTCCACATGCTTTATATTTCTCTCTTAGATCACTAACCTTAGTGATGCAATCCTGGATGCTATCAAATTTCTTAGGATCAAGGATCATCATTTCATTAAGAATTTTATAGCCTTTTACTTCATTTGTAGTACCATAAAATATTTTCAATTTGTTCCAATATTTATGGGAATCCTTTTATGATTCAATTTGAAACAATAGATATTAATAAATTAAGCTACGAAGACATCCAAGAGCTTTTGTATGTTCAGTCATCCATTTTATCTTTTTTTATTCTCAACATATATAGAGAGTTTCTTTTATTCATTAGGGAACTACATGTATGTTGATGCTAAGTTTAATATTTGTATGATATTAGCATAATATTCTTAGAATGATCCATGGAAAATAAGAGAACTAGAAAACTAGTCAAAAGAACACCAAGAGACCCCCCAAATCACTCAATCAACAATCCCCCCAAAATTATGATTTGTCACTTTATATGTAGTGTGATTACAATTGCAAAATTACTTTCTAGAGTTTTTACAGTTCCAAGATGGACCAAATATGGAAACATATAACAATGTCTTAGAATGAGATCTTCAAACTAAAATTACAATTTCCTAATATTCAATTTAGACTAAAAATGAAGCCTTCCCAAAAGGAAAAATATTCTTTAGGTTTCAATATGTCCGAGTGATCAACTAGAATGAAAATACACACAAATAAAATAAAATCTATGTGGGGGCTAAATCTATAAAAATTGCATAGATAAAAATATAGAGCTCCTCAATACCTTTCCAACAACACAAAAATAATAAAATTTGGATAAATTGGAAAAAAATATATGAGCTTGGAGGTCCAAAAGGAAAATATGATTTCAATCAGCAATAAAATTCACCTAAAATAAATATTATAAAATGACACCACTATGAAGTGCTCGAAACTAGCTTTCTGTTGATATCTTGTTTGTAAAATTTTGACACTCTAGTGGAAAGTTACAACATTTTGAAAAAGATGCCCTATTAGAGATTGGGTTAAAATGTTAAGCCCCTAAGGGCTAGGTTGTTGGTCACTCATATGACCCTCTACATTATTGGTAGTTTAAAAAAACTTTAGCTCCACTCTACCATAGGCAATGAGTGGAAAAAGCTTGGTGGTAGTGGCTCTCATGCGTTGCTTGGGTTAAGCCCCTACTCTACATAGAACTAGGGGCTCCTGACAAATGTGATCGGGGTCCAACACTTTAAACAAAAAATTAAAATTAAAAAAAAAATTATTAATAAACCCAACGTTCATACCTTCATCGATAGAAGATAACACAAGCCCAATGCAGTCCAACAAAAATTGTACACTAGCATAGGGGTTATATAGGGAATATTCTTTGCAGGATGCCCATTCCTCAAAATATGCCACTAACACCTATAGAGTACAAATCTAATGCCAACACTAGTATGGATCTATACAAATGTTACAAATTCAAACACTATATAGACAATATTTTATTGACCCCTGCCAAAACCCTAAAATTGGCTTAAAAAAAATTTCACCCAAATATCAACAATTTTATATGAAAATAGGGGTTTTGGGCCTTTTGGACTTAATCGTGAGGTCTATTTTTCCCCAATAAGCACCTCGCAAAAGCTCAAGCCTAAATCACCATTATATTTAAGAAGGGGATTTGTAAATTTGAAGCTCGGATACCATGTTAGAGTCACTTAAGGACTCAAGCTCCCAAGATCACTTGCAAAACCAAAAATAACCTTCTACAAGAGAGAAATGCAAGAGTATAAACTTGCAATAATGGATACAAGATAATATTAGATCAAATGTGATCAATATGTAATACAATGCAATAAAATGGAATAATTTTTAAATGAGAAACCCTTGGTTATATAGCCTTGAGGTGGGAAATAGGATTAGACATGATCATTACAAGTGTCTTAATCTTATGCCATGAGACAACTATCTCAACTAATATTAAATGACCTAGGATACACATATTAAATTTCATAAGATAATATTTAAATGACAACTAAGAATTCTTGAAATATTCTTAGGACCTAAGTAAACTTAACATGTGAATAGGACCTACTAGAGGACTAGAGTTGGGTAAAACACCTAATTCACACCAACATCTCTTATTTGGGCAGTTCCTTGGGAATTATACCTTGAATAATATTTTTCCATATAACTACAAAAGAAATACATATTTGAATAGAAAATATTAAAACACATACTTGTTAAAATATTTTTTTTCTTATAGCAACAAGCCACACACATATTCCATGCAAATATGAATATTTTGAAACATTCTAAAATACCTTCAACTCCATCACTAGTAGATTCACAGTTCAAATGATGGATTATCAACAATATGCAACATGAAAATATAACACAGCATGAATTTGCAAAATGCAAGTACATGTATTGAAAACAATAAAAGCTAAAACCAAGCAACCAACAAAAGTACATCGAATAATAGTCAATACAACAAAAAAATTCTCATGTGACTAAGGGGATGATGATAAGCACCCGACATAGTCACTTTACAATTATATAGGAGCAAGAGATAAAAACTCTTCACAACCCCCATGTGACCATGGATAAGTTCCATACCACCAAACATGGCTTTAGGCCCCTTTATGATTAACTCTAAGATCCTCCATACAGAGCTTCCAAATCTCAATGTTGGTTCTATTAAGCCTCTCCACCCCCATTCTAAAATGTGTTTTCCATGTTTATTTTCTTAAAGATCAATTATGAAAAAACCCACTTGAGCAAGTATCAATATCACAAGGAAGACATCCCCACCTACAACCTCAAACTAGGTTTTGTTATCAAATGAAAGAAAATATGTCCACAAACTCACTAGTACCAAAATTCAAAAAACTAAGTTTGTATACTAGATGTAAGTGATATGTGTTGATGCCAAAATTTGACAAGGTAACAGACTTTATGGGAAACTCAGTTAAAGGGGGGACCTATTGTGCTTAACTAAGTAACCTCTAAATTTTAAAGAAGTCGGCTTCTTCTATAACTGGGGTTTTTAATGGGAAAAGGAAGCAAATATAAAAATAAAAGATCTAACTAGGGTGATGCGCCAAGATTTAGATGTAAAGCACGATAAATCTATCTTGTAGATGCAATTTAAGGGCCCGTTCAATATTCTGCTATGTCGTAGAATGACAGAAATTAAAGATAGAAGTCTAAATGATTCACCCAATGACATAAAATAATATTCATTCACATTTACTAAAAAGAGGAGTCAAAGACATGATCTAAACTAGCAAACTTGCATTAAATTTATAGAAGTTTTTCAAATGAAACATTCAGTACCATAACAACATAGTAAAACTTATCAAATATCCTAAGAAAATAGAAAGGCCAAACAAGGGCACAGTCTGTAAGTTATTTACAATAATCTAAAACACAATAAAAGGCCTAGTTCTTCCACCAATTTCTCTAGCAAAATCTGAACCCCTGCTTTGAAAGAAGAAGCAGTATTTATAATAAAAATCCCCAGCCTGGTGAGCCAGTAATAGAAAAGATCCTTCGATCATGGGCAATGATGTATATAGTAATGATTTTCCCCGGCCATTGCAACGAAAAAAGATTCAAGCCATGAACGAGGTTGCCCATCACCAGATGCATCCCCTGCAAATGATGATAGTGCTCCCAATACACCAGAGTGTCGACATGTTTCCCCTCCTCATGATGGTGGTTATAATACATGGCAATTCCTTGAGGCTATTGTTGGCTTCCTTCTCTAACGCGATGAAGCCTTTAGAAGATCCACACAGCCAGCGGTCGAGGCCCGATGTTCATCCTTCCTTCCATACGATGAAAAATTGTGCAGTGAAGACATGTGGGGGTCTCCCAAACATTTTGCGCTATAGGTAAGGGCCACCAAGGAATTTGTATGGATTGATGCCATGTGGCATGCGATCAAGGCCCGATAGGGAAGTGAAGGGAAGAAACATTGAAGAGTGTGAATTGCCAACACATGGAAGCATGGCAGTGGCATTCGAAAAGTGAAGGGAAGGATCCTTGCGAAGAACGCTTGACTTACAAGTGGTAACATTCAGGTAAAGCTTAATGTTGCTTTCAATAGGAGGGTGTGGTTGATGATTAGAAAAAAATAAAATAACCCGAAGGGAGCTTGGGAAATCTATATTCACATTTTTTGGTGACTATCAAGGGCATTTCACCTACGAAACAAAAAACCCAAAACTTTTGCTTTGTAGACCAAAGCCTTGTCCATTGGGCAACACAATCAGAGCTTAGAGAGAGTGGTCTACATAGGCAACCATTCAACCTTAGAGGGATTCGATATGTTGTGCATATTTTCATGCCCTCCATGCAGATCGATCATTTCTTTGTAAGGTAACATTGCCGATATACTGGCCCAAGACTCGAGTTGAAAAAGAAGTTGTGCAATCATATGAGTGACACATTCAATATCTTCTACAACAAGGGGCTGATTGGAACTCTAAAAAGTAGATGCATCCCATTGCTTCTCCTCAATATTAGCTACAATATACTCTGTCATGGCCACCGATTTGTCTCCAAGGAATGGGGATGGTAAACCCATCTGAGTTAGGTGGGAGAACCTTGCCCACATGCTATTCATGGTCAGGTCCAATGTGGTGGTGCACTCTGGCATGGAGGATGGCTACATGGCAATGGATGAACCTATTATCTATTTTAGCAATGGCCTTCCGATCTCCAACTCCCATGCTTGCCAAGACTTCATCTGGGACCATATATAGCCTATCCAACAATCTCCTGGCTTCTGAAACTCTCTCTACAATGGATTGAGGGAACCACTCAATTGTTTCACGAACCTCCATGCCCAAGCTTTTTTTTTCCACCATAAATTGGAGTGTCAGCTGTAGAGTTAGGTAGAAATCCTTCACTCTTTCCCAATATGAAACATATAACTATTGGGCTACTTGAAGAAGGTTTGACCCAACAACAGGAGGTTGGGCAGAGTTTTTTAATAAGGCTATCTTAGCATCCCTTAATTCCATATTATGTGTGAGCTCCACAACCTATTGGTTCACCATGGAGAGTTGTCCCTATAGGATCTCTGATTCTATGATCCAACTTGCCTCGGCTCGTTCCTTGTTTGTTACTTCCTTCTCCAAGGAAGAATTCATTTT
This sequence comes from Sequoiadendron giganteum, assembly GCA_007115665.2. Lineage (NCBI taxonomy): Eukaryota > Viridiplantae > Streptophyta > Pinopsida > Cupressales > Cupressaceae > Sequoiadendron > Sequoiadendron giganteum. Next base: position 64,800,253 of record CM021101.1, on the reverse strand, counting down.
TTTAACCTAATTCTCCAGTTGGGCCTGACGGATTTTGAAATCTGCATCTTTTTGTTGTATTTGTTGCTCTAGTTAAGCACACTGGTGACAAAACTCCGCATCCTTTTGTTGCACTTCTTGCCCCAACCATGCCAACTAGTCTTGATAGCCCTGGTTCTTCTGTTGCAGCTCAGCAACTAGGTTAGGATCGCGAGATTGGAACTTCGCAAGTTCCTCTCAGAGCTTCACTTTCTTTGCCTCCTCTTGTTGGGATAAGCGCTTAAATTCAGAATCCCTCACCTTTTCCTTGGTTAGAAAGACCTCGACCCTTTCCTTGACACCTTTCAGCTCTTCTTCCCTCTTCCTTAGCTAGCGACCGGATTTAAGAAAGTTGATGGTCACCACCTGCTATGTTTCCTCCATGAGCTCCACCTTGTCCTAAGGTCATGCTATAATTAGGTCGAGCCCTATGGCATACGTATTGTAGTCATTCGACTACATATCTCCTTGTGGTTTGTTCACAATCTGGTACATAGTCACAAAATGTAGCGACTGTTGACCCTCATTAAAAATAGTCTGCACTTTTGGCCCTGTTGGCCTCTTAGCATCTTTAGCTTTTTGCTTTTGCGCTCTGATTGCTTGTGCCTGCTTAGTTTTATCACCTTCTGATAAGAATTTTGATGGCAACCTAATGAGTCCGCCTACGAAAGGTGCACCGGGAGGAAGGGCAAAAGGAAATGAGAAGGTAGCGGTCCCGGGTGACTTCTTCCTTCGAACACTAACTGTTTGAGGAGAGAAAGGAGGGATATTCCAATACTCAACCTATGAACCAGTAGGAGGGCTCGACAGAAGCGACATCATGGTGGATTCCACCTGTTGGGAAGAGTGGATCGGGTTCGACATGGCAACGGTAAATGAATCAATGGTGGTAGGAAAGGCAGCATGTGGGGTGCTTGGAGACATGGAATGGGCCAAGGCAAATGGTACAAGGGTCCACAGAGGAGTATGGGCAAATGGGGTTGCAAGAGAGAACTGTGTGAAACCTCTCGTGATCATCGAAGCAGAGGCCGAAAAGGAGGGGTCAACGCATGAAATGAGAGGGGTCGTGGACACAACAGGGGTAACTAAGTACTATGAAACAAGAGGAAAGGGAGTGAAAGATACATGTGGTATGGATGATTTTGATCCCTGGCTTGTTGTTGGTTCTTGGTTTGCTTCAAGCTCCTGCGAACACTCTCCAAAAGATGCTTTGGTGCACTACCTCTTCACTAGTGGCAAGTCTTTCGCTTCTATGGTTTCATATTGTGGTGGATGGGTTATCCTGGTCCTCCTTGCAGTCTAGGTGTGAGTCAATGAAGACTTCGCACATGATATGTTCACTTGCACGTTAGAAGAAACCTTGCTAGGTTGCTTCACGAATTTCCCCTTTTGCTACATCAAGGCATTTTGTGCTTATGTGTTTGGTTTCGCTCCTTCATTTGATTGTGCTTCAGCCTCCTCTGAACCAGAGTCTTTCTCATCACTCTTGTCGGAATCTGGATGCTCATCATTCCACAACTTGTCGAACTTGTCATCCATCTCCATGCTATCATAAGGGGCCTCAGTGCACCAGGTCTCCTGGCGATATATCCAAAAATCATTAATCTTTTATTCCTTCTAGTTGTAATTTTTTATCAGATTGTCGTGAAGAGTAGCCCCAATCTGCTTTGTCTTATCATACTTCCCAGTCTGGTAGTAGATTCTGAGCCAAGGAGGCTGACCACCTTTGGTCAGGACATGAGCTAGGTCAACCATAAGTTCATTTGCATCTGTCATTAGATTCTGACACTTCTCCCAATAAGGTCGGGGGTTGTGTGCTACCTTGACATACTCATTCAGCAAGTCATCATCGAGGTTGTAATTCCACTTATCACAAATCCATACCAGCCCTAGGTGAGCCAACTTTGCTTCTAGCAAGTCATGAGCCTTCCTCTTTGCCATGATTATGGTCTTGAAGCTCATCGGGCATCTAAAAAATCCTTTCTTCTTTATTTTCCATTGCAAAAGGTGAAATCGATAATTGATACCTGGCGGAACACTTCAAGTGCCAGTATCTGATCTATAAGACATGCTAGAAGCCGGAAGGGTTCCTCGGTGGAGCCACGCAATCAGATAAATGTGAACTCCTCCCTGAGAAACCAGTCACACTTTGGAGTGAAATTCCACATGAATTCAATTTGGTCTGAGTTGAATCATAAGACATCGTTGTCTTCCCTTAAATCTTGCAAAATCAGATTTAAGAAATAATCTGAAAATGCATAATAATCATATGTTGTAGAAAGGAGAAGATTTTGCGTGGAAACCGACTTCTTCCTCTGGTTTTCATCAAAAATGGGCAGCCCTAGATGCTTCTGGAAGAATTCAAGGTTCTAATGCAAAAACATGTGGGCGAGGAAAGACAGAAACTTGAACCTTTATTGAAGTTGGTACTCTGAAATTTGTCTAAGCATCTCTTGAACGAGGAAATTTGTGAAATCATACCAGAAAAGAGAATATTTCTTGCACAACTAAAAACCCAAGCCTAGTTGAAACTCTTGAACCTCTATGTCGGTGTCCAAGCCGCAGACAAACACCATCATTGAGAAGGCATATTTCATATCATCGTTGAATATTTTATGCATTTTTGGGATCTGCATTGGCTTTTTATGAGCTTCTTTGGATCTTTGTGTTTCCACATTATAAAAGTTTAGAGCAAGATCTTTGGTCTTCCAATAGGTCTCACCTTTTGCAAAGTGAATGACTCCATTTGAGGTACTTTGGAGCTTCACTCTGAGATGCACAACATATCCCAGATAGCCTCTTTGCAAATAATAATACTTAACTCTCGACCCTTAATGGTGTTGGTATTCGGGTTGAAGTGTTTGATCGCCTCGTCAACCAATTCAGGGTAGTAGTGTACGAACAAGACCATATATTGTGCAAGCCCACTAAACCAGCATTTATGTGCCAAGGAATCCGAGTCGCTATTCCTTTTCATTCTTTCACGGGCTGCCTCCCTAAGCGTCTTAGGGTTCCTTGCAAGGATGGGGTCATGAATATTATCCCATTCTTTTTTAATTCAGCTCTAATCCCTATGATGACTTTTATTTTTTGCAACCTGCATATTCACCCATTTTGGCTTGTCTAGTATACCAGGCGAAGCATTAGAGATATCCTCAAAGACATAGGTGGTTGGTGTTGCATGCATGGCTTTAAATAAACTTTGGGCCCTCTCTTATTGCATTTCTATTTGGGAACTCTGAGCAGTCGCCATCCTTTGCAATAGTCCACCTAGAAATCACAGTAAACCCATATGAATGGAACCTAGAACAATGCACAAGGATCTGAACTCAAAACCAGACAGCCTCTTGCTTCAGGTTCAATTCACACCGGAGTAGTGAATCTTTTGCAATTACCTTTGCATTCAATTGCTTTGTTGCTATATGAATCACATTGGTATCCCTAAAAATTTTGCTCTTCCAAGTCCTTTTGTGCTCTATTTAGCCTTTACATGCGACACTTAGCCTTTTCCTTCAATTTATTGCCTTCAACTGGTAGACAGCGGTTGCCTTTTTGCATTTACTTCGGCATGTACTGTCAGCTCTTCTGTCCATGTGAAATAAAATACTTTCCTCTTTTGAAAAGAAAAGAATTCATAATTACATCATTGAGAACATCCCTTTGGCACGATTTTCTTGGGAAATTGAGCTTCCGGTGAAATGCTTGCCATCCTCTTGCATGCCTTAGCAATTAATATCCCTAAAAGTATAATTAAGTTGAAACCGCAATGAGTACTCAGAAATATTTATGCTCAACCTTGGAGCCTAAGACTGACTACATCGTCACACCTCGACATCCATCTGTATGAGTGATTGCTTAGGATTGCCACCAATTTGCACTAATTGATTGTTGCTCCTTAATTTTGCATGCAACAATTCATACTTTGCAGACGTAATTGGGTTGGAATATTGAGTTGGCCTTTTGGTGGGATCTTCGAGTTAACACTCAATTATCACCATGCTTGGTAGGTGGGCTACCTTGGATATTTCTATAAATAGGCCCTTAATACAGTAGTGGAATCACACTTAGCGATTAGAAAAAGTAACATTGGGAAATTAGATAGGATTATCATTTAGGCAATTGAGTAGGTTCTGAATTTGCATAGGGCCTAGACTTAGGTGATTGAGTAGAGACTAATACGATGAACACTCCAATTAGACTAGTGTGCAATAAGTCTCAAACAACCTTTCTGGGAGAGATTTCCAATAGGTGCCTCAAGCGTATGACTAAAAACAAGCACTCACTGGCTATCATAGCCATGAAATGGGTTCTGGGTAGGGATTGTATTAAGTATGAAGACAAGTATTGGGTGAATATTGATATCTACTCCCATTTTTTTGCCTCATTGCTTGACATTCAGATTCCAAAAGCCATGATTCTATGCTTGATGCTCCAGATTTTTCCAAAAAGGTACCTCAGAGGCCTTGGTGAAATAGTGACCAATGTAGTGTATGGCCCGGGCCTCCCTATTGATAGTGACCTACAAAGGCATATCAAAGAAGACACAGTGGTACCATGGGTCCCATTCTTGATCGGGTTATGGCTCCATTCACTTGTTGAGCATCATGAGTGAGCCACTCATGTGTGCCACTTCCTACTACATTGCTACAATGTAGTGTTTTATGACGTGGATTGGTACACTGACTTCAGAAACCTCGTGTTCCCTTCGTTGCTCATTTTGGGTGTTGATGCTACTACTTCAGGTCCCACTGTTGCTGGTGATAACCCTCTTGTTGCCTCTAATAATGCTTATTTTGATGAAGACAATGCTCATGTTCTAGATACTTGAAGCCCAAAATTATTTTTCCTCTTTTTGTATATATATCCCTGAAAAAAAGGCCTACGTACATATATACATAAGGAATTCGTATACATATAATCATACTTTTGAGCGTATGGCCCCAAAGCCATTTTGACACTATTTTCTATCAAAGTATATATATATAACAAATATACTTGCTTATCTTAAACTCCTTGTCTTTAATCTTGTGTTTCTGTAGTATGGATTGAACTGAATTCTTTGCATATGAATATACTTTCTGCAACATGAGAAATATAGCTTTCTCTATTCTTGTAATAATGAGTCTCATGAATTTTCCTGCTTCTTGCATTTGTGAAATTGTTGAAAAGGCCGGCTGACAAAACACGAAAGGGAAATTAATTACATTATTTACATATTTACACCTGTGTGAAGTAACTTGAAGCTTAATTGAACAATTTTAAGTGAATCCCATTAATCAGAATTCCTAGTGCTTCGTGTTCCATGTTCTCTAATTCGAATGCATTGTGTTGTTTGCACTAAATTATTTTGAAAGGACCTTCCTAGAGTTTGTCGAATTTTCCATGCTGACAAGGCTTTGTAGCCCTTTCATTGAACTTTAGCACCAGGTCTCCGCATTTTTGACCTTCGCCTGAAGCTTTCTTGTCGAACCACTTCTTAACCACCTATTGGCGGTTGGACATGGCTATTAGAGATTTCTCCCTTTTTTCTTATACTTCCAGCAATTCGGCCAACCGAACCTCCATAGCTCTGTTCTCCTCAATTTATAGAGACTTGAGTATTTGTAGCATAGGTATCTCTACAGATATAGGCAACAATGCCTCCTTCCCATACACTAGCTCATATGGTGAAGTTTTCAAGGCTTGCTTAGGAGTTATGTGGTCTACCTATAACGTTATCTGAAGATTCTTGTGTCATTCCTTCTCATGATCGAACCTGATCCTTTTAATGAGTCAGAATAGATTTTTGTTAGTCGAATCATCCAGGTCATTCCCCTGTGGGTAGTAGTTTGATGATGTTTTCAAGAATATGCTATGCTCAAATACAAACTAACATACCTTGGAGCCTAAGAAAGCTTTGGCATTGTCCGAGATGATAGTCTTTGGCACGTTGAATCTTGTTACTATCCCCTCGAGAAAGTCCACAATTTTTGTATCTGTCGCATTCTTCAGAGCTAGGGCTTCAGTCCACCTTGTGAAGTAGTCTATGGCTATGAGAATCCACTTGTGACTGGCGTTGGAGGCGATATTGATCATCCCGATGAAATGTAGCCCCCATTGCACAAATAGTTCATCTGCTACTATCAGATTGAGAGGCATGGCAGAATTTTTTCTTCTGCCTACGTAGAATTGGCATTATTTGCATGCTTTTATCATTTTGTAGGAGTCATTGAATAATGTAGGCCAAAAGTACCCAACATGCAAAATTCTGATGGTGGTGGTCTTCGTAGAGAAGTGTCCACCTTCCAGGTTGTTGTGGAAGGTGTCGAGAATTTTCTTTGCTTGCTCCATGATGACGCATCGCAATAAGACGTTGTTGAAATTCATCTTGAAAGGATCCCTTCAATAAGTGAGTACCCACTATTTTGCACTTGGTAGAATCTTCTTCTTTGAGAAGGAAGTCTTGACGAATACTTGCCAGTGTGCAAAAAGCTTACTCTATCCGCAAGCCAACAGCCTTTAGGTTCAGACTTATTTGTTAGGACTAGCTCCGCTTGCTCTTCCTCAATTTTCATTTCTTCATCATGTGCCAAATATTCGCACATCCCTCTTCCTTTGATAGTATTTGTAGGCTTGACCTCGATGTCATATTCTAGGATCTTAGTGATTCAGTTGGCCCCTTTTTCAGTGATTTCTCCTTCCATGATGTACTCACGCACACTGGAATGTGCGACATAAACGATCACCTTATTGCAAGCTATAAGATGTTAGAACTTCTTGAGTCCCTTTACAATTATGAACACTTGCCTTTCGATGAAGTTATAGTTTGTCTCATATTCCTTCAAGGTCTGGGAGTGAAATTCTATTAGATGTTCTCCCTTTCCTTTATCGTCCTTCTGAGTCAAAACAGTGGTGATGCTTGTCTTGCTACTAAAAACATACATTATGAAGTCTTTTGACAATTCTGGATTTACCAACACAAGAGCTGAAGGAATAGCATCCTTCACCCTCTCGAAGGCTTCTATCACTTCTTTTGTCCATTTGAACAATTGGTTTTTTTTTAACATCAGGGTGATTGGTCTAATTATTCCTACAAAATCAAAATTAAACTTGCTTACAAAGTTAACATTTCCCAAAAAATATTAGACTCCTTTCTTGTTTACTCGAAGGGGAAGTTCTCTAATTGCTTTTACCCTTTCGGGATCAATAACGATTCCTTCTTGGGACACTACATTCCCCAACAATTTTTCCTTGTGGTACTCTAAAAACACATTTTTTTGGGTTCAGGGATACCCCAAACTCTTGGAATTTTTTGAAAACCATTTCTAGATGATCAAAATGGTCATCTTTAGATTTGGAAAATACAGTCAGATCATCTAAATAGATGAGGAGGATTTTGTTGATCAGTTCGTTGAAGGTGATGTCCATTGCTCGCTAGAAGGTGGCTCTTGCATTTGAAAGGCCGAAAGGAATTTTAGCATATGCAAACATTCCCCACTTGGTGGTGAACGTGGTTTTATGTTGATCTTCTTCTTTAATCTGAACTTGATTGTAGCCCGAGAAGCCATCCAATAGAGAAAACATCTTCAAACCATCCATAGTCTGCAAGATTGATTCCATGGAAGGCAGTGGGTAATGATCCTTTAGTGATGCCCTCTTTAGGTCGTGGAAGTCAACATAGAGAAAAATGTTTATGTTTTTCTTTCAGACTAGAAGAGGTTAGATACCCATGTATTGTGCTTGATTGGAAATATAATCTTGGACTAGATCAACTTCCCTAGCTCTTGTGCCATTAGGGCTTCAGTATTTGGATTGACGAGCCTCTATTTTTGTCGAACAATTTTAGCACCTTTCGTTAGTTTGATGGCGTGCTAGATGATGTCAACATCATATCCTTTGAGGTCATCATAACACCAGGCCACAACCCCTTCGTATTTTTTGCAGAAGTGTATAAGCCTATCTTTGTCACACTACAGAACTTCTTTCCCGACCTTTAGTTTTCTTCCATCTCCGACCTCAAGGTCGACGTAGTCTGCTTGGTTTGCTACAAATTTTCTCCTATCATTCCTTGCATCATCACAGTCGAACAAATTTTTGAGAGTTACCAGCCCTTTTGGAAGTTTGTTTGATCTCAATTGAATGATCTTCCCTTCATATGCTTCTTTAATTTTTGGCTAGAACTGATCGGCGAACTCTCCAAACTATTGAATGAACGAGGTGATGTGTTTGTCACTTTCAAACACTTGCCAGCTCTAATCATTATTTAGAATGGAGGGTCGAACAATCACTCACACGGAGTGCACATTCTCAATCAAATCGAAGATAGGATCGAATTGAGATCCTATTGTTGCCATGCGATCCACAATTGAATTCCGCTCCCTTGGCACTGTGTGAATGTTAAAAGCTTCAAATATTTCAATGAGGTCCCATACCCTATGCCTATAAGAGCGCATTTGGTCATTTCTTGTAGCAGATATGTTTCTGACTTGATTGATTAAAAGTTCAGAATCTTTGAACACCATTATTTGTTTGACACCCATCTACTCCGCAAGGCTTATCCCTTGCACAAGACCTTCATATTCAGCTTCATTGTTTAAGAAAACAAAATGGAAGTAGAATGATCTAAGAATCTTCTCATTAGATGGAGATGTTAGAAATATCCCGACACCAGCACCGAATTTTCATCTTGCACCGTCAAAGTGCAATGTCTAGAGCTTTGAGGCTTGATCATCCACGAAGTCCTTTAATACCCTCGAGAACTCTTGATCCTCATCATAGATAATGTAGGTGCCCAACCCAATAACATGATAATTGTTAAAAGGATCAGTATCTTCATATTCACTCATGAAGACTTCTTCTTGTATAGCCTGTTCTTTGATTTCCTTTTCATCTCCCATTGGCTCAATACCAACGAATTCTTCTTTAGTGAAAGAAGTATTAGCAGCTTCAAATTTGATCATGGATTCATCAACTACATGTTTTGAATGCAAAGTTTTTGATATTATCTTCATCTTAGCTCTATTCTTGGTCCTAAGAATTAGGTGGGACCAATCCAAAGAAAGGTATCTAATTATCTTTGAGGTGAATTCTTGGGATAGGTAGAGGCTTAACATGGGAGGGACATCTATGATCATAGTAAATTGTGGCACTGTGATGCTAGGATAGGAGAACAAGGTCAAGGGGAGGTCTTTAATGAGGCCTATGGTTTTGATCTTGTTCCCATCCAGTTACATAACTCCTCTCTTTAAGGGCTCATAGCTAAGCCCTAGGGATTCTGCTATCTTCTTGGGCATGACTGTGGTGCTGGCATCAGAGTCGATCATGGATTTATGCATTAGTTTCTTCCCCATAATGAGGGTTTAGGTTTCGATTTCTCTTCTTTGACTTCAGTTGAAGCCTCCTCTACCGTATTCATGAGAACTTTGGCCAGAGGTGATGAGTCAGTAGCCTTTTCGAAATCTTGTTCTGTCAATTGCACAACCGCATCTTCCTGAAGGGCCTTCTGTACTAATTATTTTTACTTTGGAATGGCTAAGATATCCCAAAGGGATACATTAGCAGAAGATTTCTTCAATTGTTCCACTATGTTGAAAGGTGGCAAATTTGGAGGCTTCTATTCCTTGGCCCTGGTGATGAAAATCTCTTTGCACAATTGTGATTGTGGAGCAATTGTGGGAGGGCCAGGGGGTTGGCCCAGGATGCTTCTAGGCTATGGAGTGATTGGATCACCCGTGAATCTCCTTTTTGAACGGGTGTTCTAGTTAGACTGTACTTGCAGGGTCTCCAATGTGGATGCCTCATATGTGAATACTACTTCTTCTCCTTCCATCCATGAGAAAAGGGCGTGATTGGGGGCTATGTCATTTTCTTGTTCCAAGGACATTCCCTACATCTATGTGGTAAGAACCACATTCTCCATTTGGGGAGAGGCATATGTATAACCTCCTGAATTTGGCACTACACTTTGGCTATGTTGTTTCACAACTTTTTGTTGTAAATTGCCACGCGGAAAATTTTGAGGCATATGTGTGTCATTGCAGGGGAAGGATCAGGGGTTGAAATATTCAATGGGATTGTTCTACCCTACGGCTAACTCTCTACTTGTACTTGTTTGAGCAGCTCCTAGCGAAGTCTATACCAGTACCATCTGGTTATTTGTCTGGGTTTGTGGATTTGTGTGCGCGGCTCCTTGATATTGGTTTTGTTGGTAGGAGGGTCTGCCACCTTGATAACATTGACAGGTTGGTCTTGGAGGAGCGACCTGGTTATGCTTGATAGTGGTTACTTCATTTGTTAAATTTTGTAACATCTCCTTTATGTCACTCATCTCATCCTTCAAAGTACTAGATGTAGAAGCAACATTTTGTGGCACACTTGGAAATGTGTACATAGATGAGGGTGGCATAGGTGTGCTAGTAGATGGAATCTCCTAGGTGGAAATTGATACTTCAGGGAATATCGGCATAATGGGTCGAGGTGGAAACTTCCAGGCGTCGATCAGATTCTTCTCCGCCTTAATTACTATGTTGTATGCAGCCGGTAATGTGTTTCCGCCAAGTGACTAGATCATCATTGAGATATTGGCGTTGATAGATTTTAAGTACAACATGAATGCCAACTCAGTCGGTGGACAGATGTAGTCTGGATCCTCTGCTAGGTTGTATGGAACCGGGCGTTGAAGTCCGTCATGGCTTCAGATGGGGCCCGCTTTATTATTGCTAGCAAATGATATAGGGAAAACCTGTCTCTGTCATTTGAGAATCTTTGATAAAAAGGATCCCCGAGCTAGTCCCAAGTATTAATAGTGTTAGCCAGAAGAGTGTGATACCAATCTAATGCTTTTCATCTTAGAGAAGTTGTGAGAAACCTCAACATTATGTTCTAATATGTAACTTTGTGTACCAAACACACATCCGCCACATCTTGTAGATGTTCGGACGGTATTCTTGAGCCATCTCTGATAAACTTAGGAATAGCTTTGAGAGCAAAGACCGAGATAGGGGCCCAAAATGTGGGTGCAATTGGGGCTACAAGGGGACTACCAGCATCCCAAGCCACATAGTTTCGGTTAGCGATAGGTAACATGGCTGGTGGAGGATTCAAAACATTTATGTGACGGGTTCTAGTTGGTACTGCTCCTAGTGGTGATATCAACAAACCAGGGTTATCAGTTGTTTGGGATCTTGTGACAAGTTGATGGCTCATATACCTACTCAAGGCTTAAGCACATCTAGAAGGTCCCACCGGGTGTGCCAGAAAAAAGAAACTATTGATGCCAAATTTTGACAAGGTAACAACCTATATGGGAAACTCAGTTAAAGGGGGGACCTATTGCACTGAACTGAGTAACCTCCAGATTTTAAAGAAGTTGACTTCTTCTATAACTGGGGTTTTGAATGGGAAAAGGAAGTAGATATAAAAATAAAAGACCTAACAAGGGCGATGTGCCAAGATTTAGATATAAAGCACAATAAATATATCTTGTGGATGCAATTTAAGGGCTCGTTCAACAATTTGCTATGTCCTAGAATGACAGAAATTAAAGACAGAAGTATGAATGATTCACCCAATGACATAAAATAATATTCATGCACATTTACTGAAAAGAGGAATCAAAGACATGATCTAAATTGGTAAACTTACATTAAATTTATAGAAGTTCTACAAATGAAACATTCAGTACCATAACGACATAGTAAAACTTATCAAATATCCTAAGAAAATAGAAAGGCCAAATAAGGGAATAGTTTGTAAGTTCTTTGCAATAATCTAAAAAGCAATAAAGGCCTAGCTCTTTCACGAATTCCTCTGTCAAAATCTGAACCCTTGCTTCAAAAGAACAAGTAGTATTTATAATAAAAATCCCCACCCTGGTGAGCCAGTAACAGAAAATATCCTTTGATCATGAGCAATGATGTATATAGTAATGATTTTCCCAAGTCGATGCAACGAAAAAATATTCAGGCCATGAATGAGGTTCCCATCATTAGATGCATCCCCTGCGAATGATGACAGTGCTCCCAACAGGCTAGAGTGTCGACATGTGTCCCCTCCTTATGAAGGTGGTTATAATACGTGGCAACTACTTGAGGCCATTGTTGGTGTTAGAACTAGAATTTCACATGAAAATCTTAAGGCCTTTTGCCCATTTTAACCCCTTCATTTGTTGTCTTTTCCATTAAAAATTCATTTTTGCCACTCATATATAGCCTATAACCTTTACCATTGCCTTAATGTTCAATTTTACATCACTTACCGCTTTACCGCAGCCTCCCACAATGGGCTCGCGGTATGGCGGAAGCAGCTAATGGAGCAGGCAGAAGACACTCACCGCAGTACCACTGGTAGTCAAGCCAGTGACCGCAATGATTGCGGTAGTGGTTAGCAGATGACAAAGGGGGAGCCACCGCGGTGACTACGGTGATAGGGTTAGCAACCGACAAGGCAGTGAGATAGCGGTTAGTAGATGGTGAAGAGAGAAGGTGAACGAGTAGCGGTTACCGTGATACTATTGCCGCTAAAACAATGACTGCGATGATAGTGGTAAGTGGCTAGCGGTCAGCAACGAGCATACTGTGGTACCACACGCGATCAAACTATAGACTGCGATAACTGCGGTCATAGGTAAGATAACAAGAAATGCCTACTATTATACCGCACGCAGTTAACATAGTGACCGCAATGGCGCGGTAACAGGAAAGCGAGGAGGAGGTAGCATGAAAAGTCAAATACTGTGCAACCGCCACAATGTAAAAGCAAACCGCGGTAAGGCGGTTGGGAGAAGAAGAGACTGTGATAGTCACACCGCGATACTGTGGCCAGTCAACATGTTGATCGTGGTAAAGCGATAAGATAAAGAAAGCCACAGGAAATATTAAAGTGAATTTAAAAGCTCAACTATAGTCAGAAATATTTAAATTGTTGATAAGGCAACCTATTTAAATATTTCATTTCTATCAAAATGCAAAACAGTTATGGTGGGTAAAATGAAAAGTCATGACTGTTGAGCTATGATGTATAAATGTTTGAGAAAAATTAGTCACAGGGGTTCAAGAAGTGGGGATTTTTCCCACTGTAATAATAGAACTAGGAAAAAGCAATGAACAGTCCTTCTTGAAACTAGTGTAATGGAGTAGACATTTTTAAACTAGTGCAATTTTTTTTTATTTCGTTTGTTGAGATGACATAATTTGTGAATTTCTTATCTGGTTGTTTCCAATTAGAATTTCTTAAATCATTTAAATCAGAATAACAAGTATGTATCTGGTTTATCATGGTGCAATTATCACTTTGTGTGGTTTGATTTATAGTGTCTGCAAAGTCAGAATTAAATTCTTTAAATCGAGTCATAGTGATTTTGGAATTTAGGTTGGTTGTTTAAAGAAGAACCTAGTAGGAAAATGTTCAAGAGTAATTTATGCAAGCCATAAATTAGGTGAAATAATATGCCAATCATAGAATTTCGTATTTTAAATATGATCAACAATTTGAATTAAAATTGGATAGGGAAACACCCTGGATCCTTGTTATTTTTGACCCCATTGCCCACCAGATAGGAGACACTGATCAGCAATATCCCAGAGGATAAAATTCCTAACAAGTAATATATTCAAATCTTTTCTTTTATGTAGTGGGATTAGTTGTAGTATTTTTGTCTATTCACTACCTTTTGCCATTGTGGGTAGGCTGTTTGGCAGAAAATTCATTTTAAATCTACATGTTTCACATAGGTTCACCCACCTAGGCCTTGAAAAACCTAAAGAGTAGAAGGGTTTAATTGTATAATTGGCCTTGTATGTTGTCCAAGAATGTTGTAAGGGTCTAGCAAACTCTTATGGTTAAAACCTGCATTTTTGAGAACCAACAATTGGCTTCCTTCTCCGGTGTAATGAAGCCTTTAGAAGATCCATGTGGCCAGCGATTGAGGCCTAATGTTCATCCTTCCTTCCATGTGATGAAAAATTGTACGATGAAGACATGTGGGCGTCTCCCAAAAATTTTGCGCTGTAGGTGGGGGCCACCAAGGAATGTGTGTGGATCGATGCCACATGGCATGCGGTCGAGGCTCGATAGGGAAGTGAAGGGAAGAAACAAATTGAAGAGTGTGAATTGCCAACACATGGAAGCATGGCGGGGGCATTCGAAAAGCAAAGGAAATGATCCTTGCGAAGAGCACCTGACTTACAAGTGGCAGCATTCGGGTAAAGCCTAACGTTGCTTTCAATAGGAGGGCATGGCCGATGATTAGCAAAAAATAAAATAACCGGAAGGGGGCTTGGGAAATTTATATTCACAATATGCAAGTGCTTCCTACATTAATTAGGCTATGAGAAGAGATTTCAAAGTTTTTGATATAATAAAATTTCAACAACATTTTGGCATATGAAACAATACTTAAAAATAAAAAGAATAGAGGAAAGAATGAGAAGAAGAATGTAATAGTGAAAAATGGAATAACCAGAAAATAAGAGTGAACATATTTACTTTGGTAAACCCCTATAAATGGAAAAGGTTAGCCTCGAAAGCACACATCCAATGCGTAATCAACAACACTGTGTTACAATACAACATGAGAACTGCTATGCTCCAATGATATCAACACTCTCCAACGTAGATGAATTCCACCAATATACCCTTGCATAAACAAGTGCCTCATACCTTTAACCCAAACACAAAATATACAAGTAAATGCATTTCAACAAACCACCAATGGCTTATAATACCACGACCCAAAACCATGAGCCCAATTCACATTCCTAAAATTTCAAGTTTACCTTGCCCCACTCATGATGATTCCATCTTCCTAAAATGAAGGAAATAGGGTTCCACCTTTTCGGAGATGGAACTAAGGGGCCTACTTCACTCAATTTCATTCAAGGAAACCCTAGAGACCTCAATCTAAGGATGGAATTAGGAAAATAGATCTACAATAGGGTGTCCTAGGGATGCGATTAAAGATAAAAGAGGGGTTCACCACCAAGAAAAGAATTGGAAAGAAGATGAATGCAATGGACTCAAATTAGAATATCAAAACTAGAGATAATCAGAGGTGCACCTGGAAAATTGAAGAAGCTTGAAACAAGTTCTATACTCTTGAAAATATGGATTTTAATGCAAACTAGGACCCATATGCCAATAGGGGCGATTTAGTCCCAGTTTAGGGTTTTGAGCCAAAATCAGAATCTAGAACTGTTGAACCAAGATCTACAGAAAGTGCTTGAAATCTGGTATATTGGGACTCATACGCCACAAGTGACAATTTAGTCCCAGTATCAGGGATGATTTGAAACTCTGGAATCCTCTAGTGATCTTCTGTAGCTTCTCTTCCTTCTGATCTCCAGGTTTGAAACGTTGGATTTTTCTCTGTAGGTGACTTTCCATGATCTTGCATGTAGATGATAACTTTGATAGTTTTGCAACTTTGACAACTTTTCTCCAATCTTTCCCTTCAATGAATCTTCAATCTAAATTTGTAAATCACACATCAAAGAGAGGGGAAAATGTTGTTTGTTAGTGGATAGGGGTTTTCTGAAAGTGTGACATAGCTTTGTACTTTTACCCTTGTTTATGCCAAATTTATTGAATTTACAACACTACAAGCTGACATTAAAATCTAAGAGAACAAAATCTTGCCAAGAATTGAATTCAAAATTAGGTCCAAGCTAAGTGGGACTCATACGCTTGTTAGTAGGCTAAGCTTGGGACACAAATTTCAAGAAATGTTAAGTTTTATGCCAAATTCAGGTTTAGGCCTCAAAACTTAGGTGGGACCCATACGTCCAAGGTACAAGCATACATTGTCAAAGATACAAGCATACATTGTCAAAGATAAAAACAAAAACAAAAGGGGTGGATCAAGCTTCGACTGTTGTCCTGCACGTTGTGGATCAAATCAAAGCTATCTGTCCAAGAAATGTTTACAAGTGGAATAAGATGCCCACTATGCAAACCAAATGCACGCTCACAAGGGCTAGTGGAACCTCATTTCATCCATTAGGTGAGCCCCCAGTGAGACACATATGCACGCAACTGGATTGTGCTCACACAAAGAAGCAAGTGGCTATGCGAAAGTCATTCCTAATTTCAGCTCCCATACAATAACCATACCAAAGCTATGCCTCCTGATAAATTTGATAAGGTTCCACACAACATGACAAAAAGATTCATGAGGCAAGGAAAGCTTCGTATGCTTGACACCCATGAACAAACATGATGACTCCACAGGCAAGAAAAGTGTATTATGCAATGTGGCCATATAACTAATATTGTAAAAGAGTGTAAGGTACATTCAAAGGAGTTTTGATTAGTTCATGTAAGGTCTTAACTTATGGAACATTGTTCCTAATGTCTCCAAGAGAGGACCAATTGGAGAATAGAAGATTCACAACTTAGGGGATGTAATGTGTCGCATCAAGCCACTAAGAGAAATATAATATGCTAAGAGAGATCATGCTCTTGAAGGACATCAAACCCAATGTCACCACAAAGAAAAAGATGCATCACATGAAGTAAGAAGAGTAAACTATGAAACACAAGAAGCAAAATGTGAAAGAATAATGCCAATGTATGCCCACACTTTAAAGAAATTGCAAAACACCTTGTTGTGAGCATTTACTTTAAAATAGAAAATGATCAATGCTAACAATAAAGAGGAAATGATGACTTATTAGGAAATCCCTATGCCAAGTCATATGTTTCCAAATGAAGCTATGTCATGAAAAAGGAAGGATTTTACCCCAAAATGGAATCCCAAAATCACATAAGGGATCCACAGATTCGGGGTCAGTATGTCTTTTCTATATTATTTTTTAGAGAGCTCGGAACTGTCATCATTCCCCAAATACTCATGGAACAAGGAAGAATGGCACAAAGAGAGAAAAAATAAAGAAAAGCTTTTGGGTCAACATGGAAGAAACCTAAATTTCTTGACGTCTTGCGTCATCCCCAAAAGGAAAACACAAGATAAATGAAAAGATAAATGTTTATGGCATAGAGAAGAATGTAGGTACAAATAGAGGAATTCCACAAAGAGAGGGAGAGAGATACACCAGATGGAACAATACAGACGATCACATTACACAATGCAATCACACAAAAAAATATGTAAAAGAAAATAAAGGTAAGACTAGTAAGGTACATGCAAGTCAACCTATATCAGGTCATTTGCATCCCAATCTTGTTCATTGTATATGGAAGGCAGACAACTAGCCAAAGGGACAACACCAAGTGCAGTACTAGGGTCATCACCAAGTTCAACACTCTTCTTAGGAGAATTATCATTTAAGATCATAGAAGAGGAAAATAATGTATTCAATTCATTATGCACTTGTTCATCAATCTTAGTAATCTCATCATCATCGTCCAAGTTAATCACAACTGGAGGTTGAATGATAATTTCCAAAGAAGGTTTTAGCTCCTATTGTGGTTGTGATATAGGATATTTTTGTTTCGACGAAGGGGGAGACTCATCGTGTATCTTTAGTCAAGTTTGGATGTTGATTTTTATTTGTTGTTTTCTTCGTTTAATCTTTGAAAAAGAGCACAACATCGCTTATGTTCTCCAACATTTTTGTTTCTTTTAGTTCAATTTTCAAGTTGTGTTTGTGTAGGAGCGGGTTTATCAACCATAGCTTTATTTTCTTCCCTAAGAGGAGGAATAGAAGAAACCATAGGAGGTTGTTCAACCACTTTCTCTTTAGCTTTTTAAACTTTTTTTAATCTTAGGAGGCGTGACAAAATTGTTTTGGTTGTCTCTTGGTCTTTTGTAGGAGATAGGCAAAGGTTTTATCTTAGGTTGTTTGGAATGTCTTTAGGTTCAATCATAGTTTATCAAGGATAGGAGGCTCAATCATGGGTTGAGGCATGTTTCAGAGGGATAGCTTTGCTATGCATTTTACCTTAAACTTTTGATAGGATTTGAAAAAGAATTATTCATGAGGTTTAATAGGTTCCATAGGCTCGGGCCAAAAGAAATCCAATGAAAAGTTCCCACGGGAAGATAGAGGATTAAAGCCACTATGGTGTATAGTAAATATATCATTGTCAAAGGGAAAATTTAAGCATTTATGCACAACTGATGGGACGACTTCCACATAGCATAGCCATGGATAACCAAGATTCACCCAAAATTGATCCGACATCGAAATGGTGGAGAATGAGGCATCTAATTGTTTTAGTCCAACTTTTAAAGGAAGGGTGATTGATCCCATCGTAGGGCAATCAAAACCATTATGTTTCTTTATCCATGCTTTCAGTTTATCATATGTTTCTTGGTAGAGTTCATGCACAAGTAAGAATTCTTCAGTGATCACATTCTCTCCATAGACATGATCAATTAACATTCCATTAGTGGGCTTGTCATTGATTTGGCCGGCTATGTAAAGAGGACTATTAGGTGAATTTCTAAGTATATCTTGAGATGAGAAAGAAATGTCAGGAGGCTTTTTAGTTCAGCCCTTACAAGGTTCAATTTTGATTAATCCCACCATATTATCCACAATATTTTGTTCATCAGTATCCCTAGGACCTTGTTCAATAGTATCCATGTTGTCATTATCTATGTCAACATTCATCACATCATTCTTCTTAGTTTCACTAGCTTTGACAAATGAAATATTATGGTTCAGCATAGGGTTGGTTAAGATTTGAAATTTTTGGTTAGGCGGGGCAACAAATTTATTTCTTTGATCATTAACACCTCCAATTTGAACTCAACCAGAATCAATGAGGTTTTGCACAAGATATTTAAGATGCTTACAATGTTTTGTGTCATGTACATTTCATTGGAGATAATGGCAATAAGAATTCAATCTAAAGTTCAGAGGTAAAGGCTTATTAGGATTAGGTGTTTTGATGGGAGGTAATGTGATCATTTTTTGTTCTAGAAGTTGTGACATTGTGTTGTGTAGGGTGTCGAGTAGGGGAGTCAATTGTCTAGTTGGATCCCCAAATGTGAAAGGAATTGTCTTCTTTATAGCAACCACTTGGGTATCAACATGTTGAGTTGTTTGTTGAGGGGGATTTAGTTGAAGGAAGCCTTTATTCTATTTCCTAAAAGGTTGATAATTGTTTTGATTTGCGGATTCAAAATTTTTAGGATGGCTAGAGGTGGATTTTGTTTCACAACTACTAATCGAGTTTTGATAATCACAAAGGGTAGTACATAAGTGTACAAAGCAAGAAAAATTCATCATGCCAATCTTATCTTGTATCTTAGTTTGTAAGTTCTCAATGAAAATCCATTGAAGGTTCTTGAGAATTGTGTCTCAAACTCACTAGTGTAACCCTGGAACTATCTCCAATGAGCAAAG
This sequence comes from Sequoiadendron giganteum, assembly GCA_007115665.2. Taxonomy (NCBI): domain Eukaryota; kingdom Viridiplantae; phylum Streptophyta; class Pinopsida; order Cupressales; family Cupressaceae; genus Sequoiadendron; species Sequoiadendron giganteum. The sequence continues at coordinate 64,780,946 of CM021101.1, read as the reverse complement.
AATTCATAAGTGTTAATTTCATGCTTGTACTGCTAGATTATTGTGAGAGAGGTGAAGTAAGGTGGTATACTGCCATACCATGGGAGCCTTCATACAGAGGTGTGGTAGTGCAGTGGTACCACGATATCATGGATGCCTTCTCACTAAGGTGCGGTAGTGCAATGTTAGCACCATACCGCATGATCCTTCTTTCTGTCTGGCGGTAGTGCAGTGTATACTACCATAGGGTGAAGCCACAATAGTGGTTTACAATTCAAGTGAGGAAGGAAAATTGTATACTGTGAGAGCCTCCTAACTATCTAGAGGTAGCATGGTATACAACCACCCCACGAGAGTCTATTGGTTGTGCAGCAGTAGCACGGTGTATGGTGAACGGGCGCAGACTTGTTGAATGTTGAGGTGTACATCGATCAATGGAGGTCATTTTCTGACTTGGAGGTGGTCGTTCGGTGTCTAAGAAGTTTGATAGTTGCTTTGTAGGGAAACTAAATCAAAATGTTCTTGGTTGGTGAACAAATCATTTTTACAGAATTGATCAAAATGAGATTGCAGGTTGCTATGCAATGTACTCTGATAGAGGAAGGTTTTTTTTTTATGGTTGATCGATTCAACAAGTCTTTGGTGTATAGTATTCTTATGACCATTGTAACTGGGTGTGATTTTGTTCTGTAAAAAGGTTGATTAGAGAATATTGTTGTTGTGAGCTAACATCTATGAAGGAGAGTTTGAACATTGTATGTAATTCAATTTACTGTAATACAAGTGACTTTCTTTGGTGTGATGGTTTTTTCTCCTGTAAGGGTTTTCCCATGTAAATCTGGTGTTCAGTTATGTGTATGGTTTTTTAATTGTCTATTATGGTATTCCTGTTAATGTGCATCTTTAATGAACTGTAATTGAAATTGAACCTTTTGGCTGCACTATTCCTCTTAGAGTTAGCATTAGGAAGGTGATTCCACACCCGTGGGTTCCTTATAAGTGGTATCAGAGCCTGGTTAGTTGTGTTATCCTTATGGGTAGGTTGGATTTTTCGTGTCAATTCTATCCAGTGGGAGTCTTGTAGAGGTCTGGTAATTTAAATTATAGATTAAGATGACAAGTACATCAGGAAGGATTGAAATTGAGAAATTCAATGGCAACAATTTTGAGTTGTGGAAACTCAAAATGGAAGATTTGTTGGTTGATCATGATCTATGGGTTGTTGTGTCTAGAACAAAACCTTTAGGCATGAAGCAAGAAGAATGGGAACTGGTAGATCAAAAAACAAAGGGGTTGATAAGGCTTTGTTTGGTAGACTTTGTTCTTCTAAATGTTCATGAAGAAAAGACCGCATCTTCTTTATGGAAAAGATTGGGAGATATCTATTAGGGCAAGTCCTTGGTGAATAATTTGTTCTTGAGGAAGAAGTTGTACTCTTTGAAAATGTAGGAAGAGAATCTGTTGCTGATCATTTAAATACCTTTAACATGTTGATTGCTCAGTTAGCATTTGTGGGTGTGAAGATTGATGACGAAGATCGTTGTATGATAATGTTATGTTCTTTGCTAGATTCGTGGGATCACTTGGTGATGGCAATTGGGAGCATGACAACCACTTTCAAGATGGAAGATGTGGTTGCTTCTTTGTTATCAGAAGAGATGAGAAGGAAATATTTTGAGATGGCAAAGGAGGCTCTTGATGTTCGAGGCGGATCGAAATAAAAAGGCAAGAAGAAGGACAAGAAGTCCAAATCAAAATTAGAAGGGAGATCAAAGTCTCCTGGCAAGAAGCCCAAGGTGAATTTTTGGAATTGTGGGCCGCCTGGTCATGTCTGAAGGGATTGCAAAGAGGAGAAAAAGAAGAATAAAATTTCTTCCAACAATGATTCTTCTCAGAGCGATGCAGATGCCTTAATTAGAGCCTTGGCAACTTAGGCATCAGATGATGTCTGGTTGATTGATTATGGCTTATCTTTCCATGTGAAATCTCATAGAGATTGGTTCATGAAGTATGAAAAATATTGGTTCATGAAGTATGAAAAATACGATGGTGGAAAGGTGTACTTGGCAAGCGATTCATCTCTAGAAATAGTTGGCCATGGAAGAGTCAGAATTCAGTTTCCTGATGGAAGAATTAAGGGAATTGATGGCGTAATGCATATACTAGGTCTGGCTCAGAATTTACTTTATGTAAGTAAGTTGAATGATGTTGGAGTGCAAGTCTCGTTCTTAGGAAATGGCTATAAAATGACTAGAGGCTCAATGGTGCTGGCTAGGGGTTCCCAAATAGGTACTTTGTATAATCTCGACACACTTGCTATTCAATGTAACAGTGTATCTACAAAGCCACAGAAGATTGTTCGTGCAGAGAAGGAGATTGAAGTCCTTATAGGGGAAAATTATTTGGAGGTTAAAATTCTAGCAGAGAAGACTATGCTATGGCATCAAAGACTCGGTCATATTGGTGAAAAAGGTTTAAAATCCTTGAAAAATAAAAACCTGGTTGAGGGGCTTGATGATTGTAATCTGGAATTTGAATTATGTGAACATTCTATATATGGTAAACATCATCGTGTTTCTTTTTACTCTAGTCCTCACAAATCTTCTTGTGTTCTGGATTATATTCACTCTGATGTCTTTGGTCCAGTAAATGTTCCTTCATTGTCGAATTCAAAATATTATATCTTTTATTGATGATTATTTGAGGAGGGAATTTATGTATTTTTAAAAAATTAAATCAGAAGTGTTCGGCCATTTTAATGAATTTTAAAACCTTGTGGAAAATTAGACTGGAAGAAAAATAAAGTGTTTAAGGACTAACAATGGTAGTGAGTTTTGTTCTGATGAGTTCGAAAGGTATTGCAAAGACCATGGGATTAAAAGGAATAAAACTACACCTTACACTCCACAACAAAATGGAGTTGCTAAAAGTTTGAGTAGGACGTTGATGGAGAAGGCAAGAAGTATGTTGAGAAATGCTAGTCTAGAGCAAAATTTTTGGCCTGAGGTTGTGGCTTCAACATGTTACTTGTTAAATTGGTCTCCTTCGTCAACACTTGTTGACAAAATGCCTATGGAAGCTTGGTCTGGTAAGAAACCCTCTTTGAGACATATTCATGTCTTTGGTTGTGAAGCATATGTTTATGTTCCAGATGTGAAAAGGTCTAAATTGGAGAACAAATTTGTTAAATGTATCTTCATTAGATATGGCATTGGTGTGAAAGGATACAAGCGTTGGAATCCTATGACTGAGAAGGTTGTATACAATAGAAGTGTAATCTTTCGGGAGCTGAAACTTTCTTCAGTGGATCTGCAGTCAGGGATGAAAGAAAATAAAGAGGAAAATGATGTTGTTGAAATACCTCTAACTCCTGAAAAAGAGGAACACCACATTGATAGTGTACCTGAAACTGAGGAGAGTTCGAGCAACTCTGAGAGTTCTAAAGAAGAGACACAACCTCAACCTCAGCCTGTGAGGAGGTCTACACGTGAGAAGAAGCAACCTTAGAGGTATGGGTTCTCTATGTTGGATTCTACTTGTGCCTATGCTTTGACTACTAATAATAATGAGCCTAGGACTATAAAAAAGGCAACTAGAATGTCTGATTCAGATTCCTAGTTGGAAGCCATGAATGAAGAAATGGCATCATTAAAGAAAAATGATACTTGGGATCTGGTCCCATTGCCTGAAGGTAGGAAACCTATGGGCTGCAAATGGGTATTTAAAAGGAAAATAGGTCTAGATGGCAATGTTGAAAAGTACAAAGCGAGGTTGGTTGCAAAGGGATATTCCCAGGTACAAGGAATTGATTATGGGGAAATTTTTTCTTTGGTAACGAAGCTGACATCTATCATATTTCTTTTGTCACTTGTAGCAACATATGACTTGGAGATTGAGCAGATGGATGTGAAGATAACATTTCTTCATGGTGATCTTGAAGAAGAAATTTATATGTCCCAGCCTGAGCACTTTTTGGAAAAAGGTAAAGAAAGTCTGGTTTGCAAGTTAAAAAAATCTCTATATGGTTTAAAATAGTCGCCTAGAATGTGGTACCAGAAATTTGACATGTTTGTTTTGTCACTGGGGTTTGTAAGATCGAAATCAGATCATTGTGTGTACTTCAAAACTGAAAATGATTGGGTTCTTATTATTGCACTCTATGTTGATGATATGTTATTCATAGGGAATAGTAAATTTATGATTTCTGATCTAAAATATTAGTTGTCTGCAAAGTTGGAAATGAAGGATCTTGGTGCAGCTAGGTGTATTCTGGGAATGGAAATAACCAGGGATAGAAAGAGCAAAAAGCTTTGGCTTAGCCAGAGTAAGTATATTATTACCATTCTAAAGAGATTTAGTATGACTAATTGCAAGCAGCTAGTTGTTCTAATTTTGCAGGGAACAAAGCTATTTGTTGAATATTGTCCAAAATCTTCTATTGAGATGGAGGACATGACGAGAGTGCCTTATGCAAGTGTAGTTAGCAGTTTAATGTATGCAATGGTCTATACAAGGCTAGACATTTCTCAAGCAGTGGGAGTACTTAATCAGTTTATGGATAATCCTGGAAGGACACATTGGGATGATGTGAAAAGAGTGTTTAGATATATGAAGGGCACTTCAAAATACGCTTTGTGTTACCATGGAAATTCACTTGAATCATAGAGGACTCTTAGCATTCATGGGTATGTGGACTCTGATTGGGCAGGGGACATTGGTAGTAGAAGATCCACCAATGGATATAGTTTCATGATGAATGGTGGTGTAGTTAGTTGGATGAGCAAGCGACAGGCTGTAGTTGCTTTATCTACTATAGAGGCTGAGAACATGGCAGCAACTCACACCTGTAAGGAAGCCATTTGGCTTAGGAGATTGTGTTCTGATATTGGTTTTGATGCAGGGCGAATTATTATTTGTTGTGATAGTTAGAGTGCAATTTATCTAGAGAAAAATCCAACTTTCCATGCCAAGACGAAACATATTGATGTGTAGTATCACTTTGTACGAGATATGGTGGAGGATGGAAAGGTGTGTTTGGAAAAGGTAGAAACTCTGAAGAATGTTGTTGATGCATTGACAAAGCTAGTGAGCATTGATAAGTTCAGATGGTGTGCTAACTTGATGGGCCTTGGGGTCCAAAGTATTCACTGACTTCTTGTTTTGAAAAGGGTTCAGTGAGTTCTTTGTCAAGTGGGAGATTGTTGAGAATTGTGTCTCAAACTCACTGGTGTAACCTTGGAACTGTCTCCAATGAGCAAAGAATTCATAAGTGTTAAGTTCATGCATGTACCGTTGTACCATTGGATGATTGTGAGAGAGATGTGGTAGCACGGTATACCGCCATACCACAGGAGCCTTCATACAAAGGTACGGTAGTGCGGTGGTACCACGATATCGTGGGTGCCTTCTCATTGAGGTATGGTAGCGTGGTGTTACTGCCATACTGCGGGACCCTTCTTTCTATCTAGCAGTAGTGTAGTGTATACCACTATATCACGAGAACCTCCTAACTGTCTAGTGGTAGCGCGGTATACCGCCACCCAACGGGAGCCTGTTGGTTGCGCAACGGTAGCATAGTGTATGGTGAACAAGCACAAACTTGTTGACTACTGAGGTGCATGCCGATCAGTGGAGGTCATTTTATGACTTGGAGGTGGTCGTTCGGTGTCTAAGAAGTTTGACAGTTGCTCTACAGGGAAATTGAATCGAACTATTCTTGGCTGGTGAACAAATCCTTTTTACATAATTGATTAAAATGAGATTGCAAGTTGTTATGGAACATACTGTGATAGAGGAAGGTTGCTATTTTGATGGTTGATCAATTCAGCAAGTCTTTGGTATATATTGTATGCTTATGAGCATTGTAACTGAGTGTGATTTTGTTCTGTAAAAAGGTCGATTAGAGAATATTGTTGTTGTGAGCTGACATCTGTGAAGGAGATTCTGAAGATTGTATGTAATTCAATTTACTTCAATACAAGTGACTTTCTTTGGTGTGATGGGTTTTTCTCTCATAAGGGTTTTCCCACATAAATCTAGTGTTCAATTCTATGTGTGGTTTTTTAATTGTCTATTCTGGTATTCCTGTCAATGTGTATCTTTAATTAACTGTAATTGAAATTGAACCTTTTTTCTACACTATTCCCCTTAGAGTTAGCATTAGGAAGGCGATTTTGCACTTGTGCTTTCCTTACAAAGGTGAGGATCGAGAATCTTTACATCGATTTGGGAAAAAAGTGATTGGTAGCGTGAAATGAAGTCAGTAACTTTTTCATCATCTTTTTGCTTACATTGCATCAAATCAGCTAAAGTCATCTTAAGAGTCATGTGCACTTGGAAATGGTTAATAAAGGCCTCAAAAATTTCATTGAATGAACTAATTAAGTTGTTCGGTAACGAGGAAAACCATTCTAAGGCGGTATATTTCAAGGACCTAGGAAAAGCTTAGCCAAGAGCTTATCCTCAAGGACAAAATCACTACATAAGGTGGTATAAGTAGAAACATGGTTAGAAGGATCTCCTTTCCCCCCATAATTCTCAAATCTAAGAATCTATATACCTTGTGGTATCGGTGTTCTTAATATCTCCAAGGATAAGGGATTGCTTTTGACATAGTATGTAGTTTGTCCATTTTTATTTTGGTTTATGGTGGAAATTTTCTTTTGAAGGGATGAAACATTTAGCAAAAGTTGATTTATGATGGTGTCATTGGTTGTATTTTGAGATGGAGGTGAATATGGTGGAGGTGTATATGTGTTTGAGGGGGAAGTGAATGGAATTCTTATGGGAGGTAAAGTGGTAGGAGATATGACGTGAGATGCCACAAAGGCACAAGGATTCCTAGCGGAAATACCCAAGGTAGGAAGGACACTACTAGTAGGTTGCATCGGTGTTGTAACTTAAGGGTTGGTATAGGTGGGAATAGAGGCAATGGTTGTGGGAGGAGGAATTTGAGTTCCTCCTTGACTTTGGACATTGTTTGAAGGTTGAGCACAACTATTAAGTTTACGAAATATATGAGCTAGGTTACACACAAGTTTTGTTCCTTCTTCAGTTTCAATCCTGCGATGTATGTTATCTATGGTAGGAATAGCAGTGGTGGAAATGTTTTCGATACTCAGTTGATGTTGTAGGTTTGCTAAGTCTATATGGATTTGTATTATGTTTTCTTGAGGAATGTTAGTAACCATTGTATCAACATTTGTCACACTACTTGAAGGAAAAGAATTGTTAAGGGTATGGTCCATACTTAGTGAAATAGTGTCAATAATAGGAGTGAAAGATCTAGATAACCCAAGATCCATGACAATTGTGCTATCGTGGGATGACATGAGTCTCAAACTTTGTCTCGCTATAGTATTAGCAATAGGACACCAAGTTGTAAAGCTCATGCAAGGGACAATCCAGGAATGTAAGATAAATGCAGTGAACACAAGATAAATGATATTATCTAATTTCAATTCAAATGAAATTAATCTAGATGCATTAAAATAAAATAAAATAAAATAAAAACTCAGTAATTTGAAAAAAAAATCTAACAACAAACAAAAGCATAGAAACAAGATTTTTAATGTTGGAAAATGTAGATTCAGATCTAACATGGGACTAAATCACCCAGAGGGGCGTAATAGTCCTAGTTAGGGTTTTTCAAGGGTTAAAATACCGATGAACAGTCAACACATAATACCCATAAATTAGGTAAAACCACTTGTATTGGGACTAAATCACCCAGAGGGGCGTATGAGTCCCAAATTAGGGTTTTTGCACTAATTTCAACAAATTTTGAGTGAATGTTAGGTTTTTTGGTTTGTATGTTGTCTAGACTAAGTGCAATTAAATATTTTAAGTGAAATTCAATGATGCAAGATGTAAAAATGCAACCTATATGCACTTTCACTAATGCAAAGTTTAGAAACCCTAGAGGCAACTTAACTAATGCAAGACCTAATGCAAAGTTAATATAAGCTAGATCTAGGACTATGATGCACTCCAAATCAAAAAATAAGGTGTTCTAAAGGCTATGTTCACCAAAATGAAATGAAGGAAATAGGTTTCCACCTTTTGGGAGATGGAACTAAGGGACCTATTTCACTCAATTTCATTCAAGGAAACCCTAGAGACCTCAATCTAAGGATTAAATTAGGAAAAGAGATCTACAATAGGGTGTCCTAGGGTTGTGATTAAAGACAAAAGAGGGGTTCACCACCAACCAAAGGCTTGGAAAGAAGAAGATGAATGCAATGTGCAAATCTAACTATATGACCTATGAAATGGACTCAAATTAGAATATCAAAACTGGAGATAATTAGAGGTGCACCTAGAAAACTAAAGAAGCTTGAAACAAGATCTGAACTCCCAAAAATATGAATTTTAATGTACACTGGGAATCATACACAAGTAGGGGCGATTTAGTCCCAATATAGGGTTTCAAGCTGAAATCAAAATCTAAAACTATGTAACCAAGATCTATAGAAAGTGCCTCAAATCTTATATACTAGGACTCATATGCCACAAGTGGTGCCATAAGTGGCAATTTAGTCCCAATATCAAGGTTGATATGAAACTCTAGAATCCTCTAGTGATCTTTTGTAGCTTCTCTCCCTTCTGATCTCCAGGTCTGAAACACCGAATTCTGCTTCGTAGGCGACTTTCTGTGATCTTGCAATGTAGATGACAACTTTGATAATTTTGCAACTTTGACAAATTTTCTCCAATATTTCCCTTCAATGAATATCTAACCTAAATCTACAAATCACACATCAAAGAGAGAGAAAAATGTTGTTTTGCTAGTGGATAGGGGTTGGCCTTGGTCAAACCCCGTTTTGGTAATCAAACCTTGAAATGAATAAAAATAGAATGAAGGAATGATGAATGAACAAATATTCTATGTTGCAACTCACCAAACCCTTGAACAAAAGGTTGCAATCTTGTATGTAATGGCTAGCATGAATGTGGATCTTGACTTGAATGCTTGCTTGAATCATAAGAGCCTACATCACAAATGTTAGCTCAAAAATAAACACATGATGCATGATGACTTTGACATGATGCTTGAATCTTGAAAGTAGCTCCAAAATGCTCAATAAACACTCTTGAATGCTTGAATGCTTAGATCACACTTGCTCATGAAAATTGCTAGGTTGTAAGGAGAAATTATGTGAAATAACCTTGTATTTATATTTTTTTATGCCAAATTTTCTGAATTTACAACACTACAAGCCGACATCAGATCTAAGAGAATAAAATATTGCCAGGAATTGAATTCAAAATTAGGTCCAAGCTAAGCGGGACTCATACGCCACTTGGGGCGTATGAGTCCCAGTAGGCTAAGCTTGAGACACAAATTCCAAGAAATGTTAAATTTTATGCCAAATTCAAGATTAGGCCCCAAAACTTAGGTGGGACCCATATGCCCAAGGTGGCATATGAGTCCCAAATCACTAAATTTGGGCCATACAAACCAAAAACATTAAATTATGATTGGTTATTAGGTATGTGTTGGGATTATCCTTACAAAGATGAATTAAATAAGGCTTGTGAATACAAAATAGGACCAAATAAGGCATAAAGAAGCCCAATTTTAGCAAGGAAGGCCCAAACAAGTGTGAAAATGTAGAGGGATACATTTTTCTACACTAGAGTTCCAAAAACAGTATGTAATTCTTAAGGCCAAATATTCCACTCACTAAAGTTGGGTGCTCCATTTTGGCCCATTCAAACCTTTTTAAAGATGCTCTTATGCATATTAAACTAGTCAAAGGTTCTCTATGAATTTTCTAGTCCACTTTGTAACTCCTTATATGCTCTTATGTGTCGTATATTATGATATGTGTGATAAATTCTCCTACATATTTTATATCACATAATACTCATACATATCACATAGGTCATAATATAATTAGTAAGTGATAGAAAATGTCGCTATGAGATCTTAAGATTCCATCTAAGCGAGACACTCTTTTCAATATAGAAACAAAATTTACAACATTACAAATATTAAACAATTCCAACTAGACCTAAGACTTGCAAGTTGTATACACCTAATCCTCTAAATCTTACACTAAATACTTTTATTTTAATAGACCATATATATCAATGTATCACTTTTTTATTATACACTTTTATAAATATATTTCTTAATATTTTATAATTAGTATGATATATTAGAACTGATTTAAAAAGAAAAAAAGATTAATGAATTTTTGGTTCACTAACGAAGTGAATGATTTTAAACGAGCCCACCGAAAATTAAATCTTATTGAATGTAAATTCTCCACACCATAATATATAAAATTGAAATCAAAATCAAAATCAGATTAAGATTATACCTAAGAGAAAGAAACAAACTAAACATTATACATATTAGATTTCTCATTATTAAATAAAAAGAAGAAAAGGATTAAGTACATAATCTAAATTTTAATCATACTACGCACTACGATCCAAACATAGATTAAAAAATGTTCCCAGTTTTCCCACAGAATCCTTGGGCCATAATATGTCTTTTTCACCATAAAAAAAAAAACCCAAAATGAAATTAAAAAAAAAGAAAACTTATTCCCAAACCCTTAGAGTTAGGCACGTATACATTCTCTGTATTAATACCTTTGGAGATGTAATTTTTAAAAATGACATCAGATCAATTTATACTTCTAAATGACCAAAGAAAACTCGACATTTTGAAGCTGTGGAGCTCAACATTTTAGCCAGCCTATTGAGGTATGTAAAAAATTCCAGTTCTCTGTTCACATTAGCTAAATTTGTAAAATCCTAGGGTTTAGGATTGTGTTGAAAAACAGTTAGCGGTGGAATTCATGGTTAGGGTTCAGAATATAATTATTTTTTCCCGGTTTAGACTTGATCTGACGAGAAATTTATTACATTAAGGTGTGTTTCAGTGTTTTCCCTGCTATAGTGTTCGATCTGGATAAGCGTTTTATTTATTCTAAATAGTGATGTAAAATAATGGCCTTACATGGCTTTGAATATGTGATCTTTAAGCATACTTTCGGATCAGGTTAGTTTTGTTATGAATTCTTGTTGTACTTGAACTGCTCAAAAAATTCGATTGTTCTTTTTCTTTTTGGCTGTGTAGAGAATAGTCCAAATGCAGTTAAGTTACCTGCTGTGATAGTACCTGGAACTTGCTTCGTTAGATCCTTACGTCTTTGTTAAGACTTGTTTTCTATGTACTAAACAACACTCGAACGAACGACCTCCTTGGTTAACTTTTAATGTACCGACCTTGCAATTTAAGCATAATTTAGCTCGTACGGTAGTGGTGGAGCTTGCTTTGTTGAATCTGGATCATTTAGTTCATATGATGGTAGTTGGAGCTTTCTTCGTCGAATCTGTATCATTTAGTTTGTACGATAGTACCGGGAGCTTGCCTTTTTAAACCTGGATCTTGTAGTTTAAAGGATAGTGGCTGGATCTTGCTTTGTTAAATATGGATGTTTTAGCTTGTATTATAGTAGCTCAAATTTGTTTTGTTCAATCTCAGTCCTTATCTATTTGAAGTTTCAATTTCCACCGATCAGGTCGGACTCCAACTTAAGACCACCTGTTAACATGCTGAGGCACTCTTCTACTGAGCTACTGTCTGCTGTGCTGTATGGAGAGTGGATTGTTTTTCTAACATCAAGATTTTATTTTAACTGAAAATTGATTACTTTCTTTATTGTTTGATTTTACATCTGTTCAGAGCAGAGTAGAGCAGTAAGCTGAGAAATGGAAAACCCATCTGAGTGCAGATGACTGCTGCAGTTCATGACTCTTTAGAGGTTAAAAGCTTCAGAGAATGTTTGGAAGAAGCATCAAGCAGCTTTGTGAAACAAAACTGGTGTTCTGAGTCTAGATGGTTCAAACTTTTGATGCTTAAAAGTTTTGTTGGGCTGGCGGTGGTTTGCAAAGAACTAACATATTTTGAGAGTATATCATTATGTAAGCAAAATTAACTTTGATTTCAAGCAGTTATGGATATGACTAGGTCCAGGCGCCACTCTGCTTCAGCCATAATTGAAGATTCAGATGTTCCTAGTAGTCGAATCATGGAGAAGAAGCCAGGATTAAATTTCACTAGATTGTTGTGCATCTGTTTTGTTTGCTTCCTTCTGTTACCGGCTCTTGTTACATTGAGCTACAATGTTGTTTCACAAGATTCTCCATCAGGACCTTCTCAGATATCAAAGATGCAGTACAATGTAGCCCGCACCGTCAAGGCAGCAGATGGGATGGGGACTCAAAGTGAAGAAAATGAATTACACGAAGGGCAGAAAGAAGAAAATCAAGTATTGGATTTGGAAGAGGACAATCGAACCAGCCCAACAACAAACCAAGGTATTATCAATAGAACCATGTAGCTATTTTGTTTGTTCATATGATTTTTGTATATCTACTTTGAAATATGCATATGAGATATCCTATTCTGCAGTAGTCCTGGGAGTCAATAGGATATTACTAATATAATTGTACCTACTGGCATTTGAACCTAGCCCCTCTTATAGCATACAGCTTAGCTTTCAGCTCTTCTCCTTCAGGCGGTCATTGTGTAAATGACTGTTTATTGTGTATGTCTTTCGTTCTGGGATTATTGCACCAGATTTCATAATATTGCAAACTTTAAATGAGAAAATTGTAGAAGAGCATTATATTTTTAGTTATAAATTGGAATGGATGTGCCTGGTCTTTAGTCTGAGAGGCACATATGATGTCATTTTGTTTTCCACGAGTAGGCATTTTAAAGCTTTAGGCCTTGTCATTAATTTTTAAATTATAATGAAATTTTCTGCTTGCAGGATTGGATGATAGCTCTTCTCTGAAGAGTGCTCCGAATATGGATCCATCATTAGATGGTTTGCTTGCTGATGGTTTCAGTACAAGCAGTTGCAAGAGCAGGGATCAGGTGTACCGCTATCGAAAAGCAACCAAATATAAGCCATCGGCCTGTTTGCTAGAGAAGCTTCGGACATATGAAGCACTCCATAGGAAATGTGGCCCCAATACTGAAGTTTTCAAGAGAACTATGGATGATCTTAAGTCTGGAAAGACACTAGCAGATGCAGATTGCCAGTATGTTGTGTGGGTTTCATACAGTGGAATAGGCAATAGGATAGTGACGATAGCTGCTACATTTCTTTATGCCCTGCTAACCAATAGGGTACTCCTTATAGACAGAGGTGTAGACATGACTGATCTTTTTTGTGAGCCATTCCCTAACACTTCATGGTTTCTACCTTCAAGTTTTCCCATGGCTTGGCTACAACCTTTAAATGAAACATCAACACAGAGATATGGGCATCTGCTTAACAATAGCATTATTCAGCTTTATGAAAATGGTACTCAAAGCAATCTTCCACATTATGTTTATCTTCATCTAACCCACAATTATGATTTCCATGACAAATTATTCTTTTGTGAGAGAGAGCAGCAATTTCTAAAGCACATACCATGGTTGTTCCTAAGATCCAATAACTATTTTGTCCCCTCTCTGTACTTGCTACCCTCATTCAATGAAGAATTGCACCATTTATTTCCTCAAAGAGATTCTATTTTTCATCATTTAGGGAGGTATTTATTGCACCCTTCCAATCCAGTCTGGGGCTTGATCACTAGATTCTATCAAGCTTATCTGGCACATGCAGAACAAAGGATAGGACTGCAGATCAGGACATATGATTCCGGGTACTTCCTGCATATATCAGATCAGCTTTTGGCTTGTATTCAGAAAAACAAAGTTCTACCCAACATATCTCATAGTGATGAATTCCTTGAAGCTGCATATGAAAATGGATTTGTAAAGAAGCCTTATGCAGTCTTAGTAACTTCTCTAAGTTCTGGGTACTATGAAAGAATCAGAGACTTATATTGGGAGCACCCTACTATAGATGGGCAGCTTGTGAGTGTCTTTCAGCCTAGTCACGAAGAATGGCAGCATACTGAAAATCAATCTCACAGTATGAAGGCATGGGCAGAAATGTATCTTCTTTCTCTTTGTGATGTACTTATAACAAGCCCTTGGTCCACTTTTGGATATGTAGCTCAAGGTCTTGCAGGTATAAAACCTTTGATTATGTTTAAGCCTGAGAATGACACTGTTCCAGATCCACCATGTCGTGAAGTCATGTCAATGGAGCCCTGTTTTCATGCACCTCCATTTTATGACTGTCAAGCACAAAAAGGTATAGATACTGGAGAAGTCTTTCCATATGTGCGGCATTGTGAAGATGTGCCTTGGGGTCTTAAAGTAGTAGAGAATGATGAACTGTAAGTGTTTCTACTTTTGGGGTCTGAAGGAAGTCTTTGCAACAGTATTTTTCATTTTTTGCATAGATCTTGCATGGAGATATGCAGTATCTTAATTTATAATGATAGAGAGAATTTTTCTGTACTTCATTAGTCTTCACGCATAAAAATGTTTATAATGGGCTCAGAAGCTTGCATTGGGAACACCCTACTGTAGATGGGCTACATGTGAGTGTCTTTCAGCCTAGCCATAAAGATTGGCTGCTGCACTCTGAAAATTATAAACTAATAATGTTGGTAATCTAGTATCTCTATTGCCTATAGTAATATGTGCATTTTTCTCATAAATCCTTTATTTATTTCCTGGCCATGAATTTACAATTTCTGTATTTCGCTGTGCTAAAGCTGTAAGCCTTGTAGGGTAGACATTGACAGAGAAATTTGTGTTGGTTATTTCTTCAATGACAAGATTATTTCTTGTTTTGTATAATATAGCTTTCCACAGTTCTGCCAAGAGGACTTGCATTGCATATTTTCTTAGCTAGATACATGTCTTATAAATAGCGTTTTCAACATTAGATGCCTTTTTCTCTTTTGAAGATATTTTTGCACCAATTGTGAACATTATAAATAACTTAAAGTTTTGCTGCATTGTTCACGGATGGTGCAATTTGTTGCATTTTGTTGAGTTTGAAGTTTGAATTCATTGAGAATATTACATATTTACTTTTTTAGAAAGATATCAATTTGTGTTTAGTCTTTGTCCTAGATGACAATTCAGAAATGTATCTAGAAGATGCAGAGGGATGAATGCATGGGAGGTAATGGTTAAATACTGCATCGTGATAGTGCTGGAGGTTATTAAACAGAAGAGTTTAGATGAATAATTAATGTCAGATAGGTATGATCAGTGAGTAATTTCTATTAGTAGTAGAAGGCATGAATGCAATTGAAAGAATTGGAAAACACTAAAGCAGTATGTAGGGAAAATAGAAAAGGTACATCTTTGGGATGGTCATAATGTAGCTTTTTGAGATTTTTTCAACTTTCAAGTTTATATTTATTCATAGAAAAACCATGTAAATGAAGGTTGAATAAGTTAGGTGCATTATCAACTGTGGAGAAATAAGTAATTATGTGTTTTGTTTGGATGCTACTGGGATATTGTTTCTTTAATTGAAACTTGCCCCCCTATTACCTAGGTAGGAGACAACTCACTTACACATGACCGGGCAAAGCCTTTTTATATGGCATATCTGGTGTTGAACCTGGGTTACTCTCATCAAAGGATTTAGTTTTTACATAATCTTGACTCCCAAGGGCTTCTATGGCCTTCCATCTGTTTTGAAACAAAAGATTCTACAAGAGCTGAATTTCAAAGGACTTATCAGGCATTCTCTAATGCTTTTTTGTTGTGTAATTTATCAGAATCTGTCAAGCACGGCAACAGATTCCAGGTGAGAAATTTAAACCGGGGCTTTCCATGGGTTGCCCTTCAACCTCCATTTCTTTTTCCATCGGCAAGTCTATCTCACAAACTTCATCACTTTCTCTTTCAGGATATATTTATGGATTGTTATATAACCAATTAGTACAAACCTTGATGGTAGCTGCCTGAGCATCTACAGATTTGAACAAGTCTTTTATGGATTGTTGCACCACTTCAATAGATCTACTCAAGCACTGCAGTGAAGGGTTTGAGAACGATGAATCATGCTCAAATTACTTCCTAATAGTCGTGATCATTTCATAACCTATTACAACCTTATCCATAAGCCTTGTAAGTAAATGCTTCATCATCATGTCTTTACAATCAACACAATTGAAGCAAGATGTGCTAGCTGTTTCTATTTCATAAATAATAGCTAGGAAATATGAAGACTCTGTTCAATAGAATTCACACAACAGATCTTCATTCCCATTTAGGAACACACTTTGGATAAGTTGTAAGTAAATGCTTCATCATCATGTCTTTACAATCAACACAATTGAAGCAAGATGTGCTAGCTGTTTCTATTTCATAAATAATAGCTAGGAAATATGAAGACTCTGTTCAATAGAATTCACACAACAGATCTTCATTCCCATTTAGGAACACACTTTGGATAAGTTGTAAGTAAATGCTTCATCATCATGTCTTTACAATCAACACAATTGAAGCAAGATGTGCTAGCTGTTTCTATTTCATAAATAATAGCTAGGAAATATGAAGACTCTGTTCAATAGAATTCACACAACAGATCTTCATTCCCATTTAGGAACACACTTTGGATAAGTTGTAAATTTCCTTCTCTAAAAGAAAGTAAGATCAAGCACATAATGATCTCGAATTCTGTCCAGGTGTCACGTCATGATGGAGTCATCAATCTCTCAGATGCAAGCTACTCATGTTCTTACAGGTGTCTTGGATGTGTCGTATCAGTTTCCAGTTTTTATGTTTCAAAATATTTGAGATGAAAAACAGGAGAAATCAGTAACCAAGGGTAGATGCAATTGCCAAGAAGGGCAATTGGATGAACCTCTGTTTCTTTAAATGAACTTTGAGGGATATAACTCCATGCTATTTTCATATGTAAAAGACAATTTAAGCAAAATAAAAATAAAAGGCAAAAGTATTGTATTAAAAAGTGGTGCAACAGATTACCCGTTTGAGTTGGAGCTTTTGTTTCTTTGGTCTCAAACTGGTTATGTATGGATTTTGATGATTCATTTGGTTCATTTTCAATGTCTTCGACTTTGTTATCTTTTAGCAAGGTCTCATTGTGGAAAGAGAGTATTCGAATTCTAGAATTTGGGGCTGCTTCGCAATCTAGCAAATTGTTTGCATCTTCATAGTTCTAGTTTCAAGTTTTCCTTTAGCTTTCACAGTGCTGGTGTTGTTTGTATATATTTGCATGTGCAATTCAGTTTCGTCAAATTATTTTGAAGTAATTGATACACCGTCCTCGTGAGCTTCTTTTGGCTTTGAGTTCCGTTTAATGTCTTTGATTGTAATTTTTTAAAGCTTTATATTGAAGTTTTACCCAGTTTCAAATATTTTTTCTCCCATTTTGATAGGAGAAACACAATTGTCAACAAACCTGACTTTGACAAGTGTAATCATCCGCCTCCTATCAAATCTGTGAAGGTTCAGAGCTTCCAAGTTTTAAAAAAGGTGTTTAATCAAACTTAGCGGGACAAGGTGGCGTCATATGGGGACAATGTATCCATTTAGCACTCACATTCCCGGATTTTTTTGGATTAAAGATAGTTTATATATTCAACAAAAAGGATCTGTTACATCTTAATCACTGCCTTTATGCTGCTAGCAGTATGTCTGTTACATCTTTATCTCTGACTTTTTTTCATTATACCAGTAGTATCACTGACTGTTTTACAACTTTATTTATATAGTAGGCTCTTGGATTGGTGTATTACAAAACTTTGCATGTAGGCAAGCTATTATTCTATCAATCCTGTTTGAATTTCTTGTTATAGAACTGCTGGAAGGCCTTAAACTCGTTTCCGAAGCTTGGTTTTTTGCTGGAAAATCTTCTAGTCTAGGCTGCCAGGATCTTGCATATTTGACTTCGTCCTCTTTTATCTCTACCTTTTCTCTTTTTGCCATCTTTTTGAACTTGTCCTTTGAGACCTCCAAAGTCAAAGTGACCTGCACAGATAAATTGTAAAGTATGAGTCTTCTATAAGACTCGGTAAGCACCCATGCCTTGCCTTGAAACTTTTCTTCATTCCTATCTTTCCAGATTAACCAAAGAATTTCAGTAGAAAGAATAAGCCAAAATAGATTAGCATTATTATTTAGACCATGAATTTTTTCAGTAATAATTTCATCTTTTTTATTCTTCGTATGTTTCCCCAACCTGAAAGATCAGAACAAACCATTAGCCAAATCTCCTTAGCAAATAAGCAATCAAAGAAAATATGCTCAATATTATTTGATTTTCTACAAAGACTACAAATATCATTATTTACATTATGTGCAGACCAAGGTAATTTTTTTAATAGAAAAAGCCACCTAAAACAAGCCTTTTTTGGGCTCTAAGACCGAGTTCGAATTCCACAGATTTTATTTCAGTTTTCATTGTTGTTCCAACACTTGGTGCATGTTCTATAATCGGATTAGAGCTTCACATCAAGATATACAACTTTTTTGGGTTCATTTTGAGAAATTCAGTACCATCTTTCCACTCCATACTGCTCATATCTGCACAGTAGCTATATTTATAGCAGTTAGCATCATTATTTTTAAACTTTATGTTTTTGTAGGCTCCTCTCACAATGGAGAAGGTTTTCCATTGGGTTTGAGGGAGGCCATATTCTTGTTTTAGGGAGTCCCAAGGTTTTACAACGGCATCTTGGATAATATCCTTGAAGGTACAAATACCTGTATTTGCCCATGATTTGGTAGAGTAGCCTTGGAGTTTAAGGCTAGAGGTTTGTTTTTGTGAGATAAATTCCACCAAACAGACCTATTCAAACAAAATTTATTGTTATCAGTCAAAAGGAAGGTCCTTGCCTATTCCCAATGTTGCATTTTGATAAGATTGGTTGTCATTGATGTTCAAAGTGTGTTGAAGATTGCATATGCTTCAGAGATAGTTGATGAGCAGAGATATTAGTTGGTGCAAGTTAGCATTTTAATATATGGAAGAGTGGTGATCAGCCTAATGTCTAAGTGTGATGCAAAGGTTGGTACACATGTTCTAATGAGTTTACAGTATGCCTACATTAATATCTTTCCAGCTTGGTATACTGCACTTTGTGAAAGGTTGCAGAAGATGTGTCTTAAGGCATTCACAGTGTATATCCTAAGACAAAGACACAATGTTTTGGCCTGCATCCTTTCACAGAGCAAGATTTAGTCTTGTGGTTCAGAAGATGAGTTAATAGAGATGTGAAGATGTTATATCCAAGGTTTCAAGTCATTATACCTTCTGCTGTGAAAGTTAGAAGTGACAGAGTTCTGGACTATGCTCTGGCAATGAAAAGTGATGATGAAGTTTTGTTAGAATGCTTTGCATTCCTCTAGATGTGATGTTTTAGCCATGCAGTTTCGTGGACATGCTCAGTGATGTCCAGTGCATGCTATATTGAAATTCAAATGGTTTGATGGTTCGCAAGTTCAGTTTATCAATAACAGAGTATTACAATTGATTTCATATGCCTATTCTTCTACAAAACATATGTTTGAGTACTTGTGCCAGTAGAAGATTGTATAGATCATTTGTATGAGTTTGTGTGGACATTTTACATGTCTCAAAGTATCTTAGGTTTGAAGCACATGCATATCTTTCTAGTTTCTAGTACCACACAGTTGTTTCAAGTCAGTTTGTGAAGATATGCTTTTGTTGTGGTCGACTTGAGTATGTTGGTGATGTGTGCCACAAGTTTATGGTTGTGCAGAGTCTAAGGAGTGTTTGTAGATGTTGTATGAGTCATGTCGACTCATCTAAAAGAGATGTAAATAATGTTATATCATTTTTGTATTCCGCCAATGAAGATGTAGGCCGACATGTTACAAGTTTCATTATTTCTTGTTTATGCCCGATTGAATATGTATTTTGCAAGCATGTAAATGATATATATAGATCAAAGATGTGAAGATGATGATGGATGTGTGCGAAGATGTATGAGTGCTTGAGCAGAGTGTGACAAGGTCTGCTACAGACCTAATGTGCAAAATTGTTGACTATCAGTGGTTGAAGCCATAAACCTATCATATTCCAGTTGTTCTTTCTTTCGATTAGGGAGTAGTAGCTTCCTTGGGTTCTAGCCCCTAAAACAAAGTCAGGGAGTAGTTGCTTCCTTGGGTTGTAGCCCAAAACCAAATTGTAAACTATTTTTACTTGTGAAGGTAGATTAAGATAGTAGATCCTATCAGCTTTTCTCATCGTGGTTTTTCCCCTGTGAGGTTTTCCACGTAAATCTAATGTCATCTATGTTCTTGTGTGGATGTTTATCTTCTTTCATGTTTTGATTAAGTAGGTAAATGCTTAATTGGTTTAACTCAACATCAACAGTTGTTAATTGCAATTGATTTTAAAGTATATTGATTCACTACACCCCCTCCCCCCCTCAGTATTCCAATGTGTTCAACAATTGGTATCAGAGCAAGGTTCCTTGTCACAAGCTTAATAGTTGAGGTAGATCTTGTCCTTGAGCACATGGAGAATAAAACAATGTCCAAGAAGAAGTCCTCTCAAGAAAAAGAGGCCATACTCAAAAAAGAGGATGATGAATCTGAATTTGAATTTGAATTCAATAAAGAAGATTGTCCAGCGGATTACGAAAGAGAGCTCATTTATGCTTTAAATGATCTGGATGAAGAAAGAGAAGAATTAAGAGCTTTAGTTCCAACTTGGAAAAGCACATAAGAAAATTGGCAAGTTGAAAGTTCAAGTTGAATAAGGCAAAAGAATTGAAGAGTGTATGAATATCAAGCTCATTGACAAAACTATTGAATCTTCAAAGATTGAAGAAGAGATTGTTTACCTAAGGAAAGAACTAGAAAAAGAAAAATAACAAATTGACAAAGGTCTAAAGCTGAAAGGAGGTTTTGAGATTCTTGATGAGTTTGTTGCATAGACGGTTGTCGTTGCACCAAAAGATCAATCTGTTAATACCCGATACAATTGTCGAAGTTAATGAATCCACAGGAGGTGGTTAAGCCATGTCATGAACCCGAGTGCTACATTGCACAACACAAAGAGACCAAGGGCACACAACTTGCAACAACCCCTACCCCCCCTCCCCCCCAGGGCAAGTGAGGGGTTTGAACCCGTGACCCATGCTTTGATACCAATCGTTGCACAGACAGTTTCCATTGCACCAAAAGATCAACCTATTAATGCTTGATACAACCGCCAGAGTTAATGAATCCACGAGAGGCGGTTAAGCCATGTCATGAACCCGAGCACTGCGCTGCACAACACAAGGAGACCAAGGGCGCACACCTTGCAACATAGTTGATTAACTCTCAAAAGCCATCAAAAGAGAAGTTTGGTCTTGGTTTTACAAAAAGGGAAAATTCCTATAACCAATGCTTCTACAAACCTATGTGAAATTTTCAAAGCAGAAGGAAAGTTTGAAACAAAGGAGGAGAAAGCTTCCATCGAAGAACATAAGAAGATTACCTCCGGAGATGCAAAGATAGATCAAGATAACAAGAAAGAAGGTTGATTTATTCATGTCCAGAGAAAAGATTTAGAGGTCCTCCACCGCTAGACAACATGCCCCGACTAGGTTCTCTCAATCTTTTCAAGGTTATTGTTATTCTTGCGATAAATTTGGGCATAAGGTTGTTGATTGTAGATCTAGGCAAAGAAGGAATGATAACATACGTAGAAGATCATTTGTGCCTCAAAGATATGATGCTATTGCTTTTCATGGATATTGTTATGCTTGCAACAACTTTGGACATAAGGTTGCAGAGTGCAGAACTAAGGTGAAGAGGAATAACTTTGTTTTGAAGCACAACATTGTGTGCTACAAGTTCAATAAGGTTGCGCATAAGGCAAAATTTTGTAGAAGTGGTTTTGTGAAGCCACCTGTTTAGAACTGGAAGAAGGATGAAACCCTAAATCAGAAAAAGAATGGTAATGAAAAGAAAAGGAAAAGGATAAGGAAAAAGAAATGGAGAAGGATGTTGAAGGAGGTTCATACAAATCATATTCCTCTCTGGTTGACTCCATCAAGGAGTTCTTGGCTCAAGAAATGCATATACAACTAGTGGTATCTCCTCAATTGTTGCATGTTCCTACTCTTGATGGACAAGTTAACTTGTCTGGTATATCTCCCTTGCACAAATTGAAACTTGGAGATATACTTCGCTCCACTACAAGACAAGAACTGTTACAACAAGAAGTGGAGAGTGCAGATTTGTTGGAAGAAGCAATAAAGTTGCTGGAAGAAAAGCTCCTAGAAGCAAAAGGAGATTCTTCATTACTCCCTACATAGAAAAATGAAACAATTAATGGAGTCTTTTGAGACTTATTCTTCACAGTTGGGAAAGAAGGTTGAACAAAAGTCAAATGAAACGAGGTTGAATGATGCCTACAAAAAGTGTGACAACACTTTTGCCAAGCTACAAACATGTATTAAAGATATTCAAAAGTGCTTAGAGGAAGCCAAAGTTTTGTATTTTTTTTGTTTAAAATGGCATGCAACTACCAAGAGTATAAAGGATCAAATAAATGTAATTGAAATGTAGATCACTAATGTGGTTGCAACATATGATCCGATACAAAACAGTGTGGAGCCATTAGGGCACAAGTGGAAAGTTTGCACTCCTCAGTATAGCAATTGCAAGATGAAAGGGAGTAATTCAAAGGTCAAGTGAAACAATTGAGAGAAGTAGTGAGCATTTGGTTGGCCTCACTCACCGAACTCCTGATAGAAGTTAATGGGGTAGTTTAGAAATACAAGGCACCATCCTCTTTGGAGGAAGCAAAAGATACATATGCGATGATAAATTGCCAAGTCCAAACCTTGAGAACTGCTAAGAAGCAATGGGATAGCAACCTAGTTCAGTTCAAGTCCATCTACAAGGGCATCCTGCCATCCAAGTGAGTTGTATTTGTTTTTTGATGTAAAATATCCTTTTTGTTGTGTATATATATGCGGAGTAGATATAAGGATATTTTTATTGATGAAGTATTTGGACTACATCCCAGGGGAGTAAAAGTTGTATAGATTAAGGGCCCGAGCTTGTAGAATTTTCGTTGTACAAAGAAATTTTTTGGTACCCTTTGCCCTTGATATCAAAGGGGGAGAGAAATGTACACATAAGAGGAAGTGTTTGTGCACATATTTTTGGTTTTGCCATCAATGATGTCACGGGGCTAGATTGGTGCACTACACAAACACACTTTTTTCGTCCAAGGAAAATTCAACCTCATGCGACACTTGCAAACCTTACTTGCAACTCCCTTGCGAACAAGCCCTTTCTTGTTCCTAGACTACGCCTCTAGTACTCAAGTGTCCAACACCCGACTCCCCTTCACACACACCGCAGAATGGTAGTGCATGTGGATCCTTCTCACGGATCTCCACTTCCGTGCCCCTGGCACTCCTCCTTGCACCCAGTGCAATCTTGTCCACTCTACTGGACTACAGTTGCGCCCTGCACAACTGTCCCAGGAAAATTCAACCTCATGAGACACTTGCAAACCTTACTTGCAACTCCCTTGCGAACAAGCCCTTTCTTGTTCCCAGACTACGCCTCCAGTACTCAAGTGTCCAACACCCGACTCCCCTTCACACACACCGCAGAATGGTAGTGCATGTGGATCCTTCTCACGAATCTCCACTTCGGTGCCCCTGGCACTCCTCCTTGCACCCAGTGCAATCTTGTCCACTCTACTGGACTACAGTTGGTCCAACCAAGTTCTCGCCCATATTCCCCCCCATAAGACGGGCTCTTTGTGGAACTCCAAGTCCTTGCCTCCATCCGGTATACACCCTCGGTCCGCTCCATGGCATACTCCCTGAGTACCCAAGCCAAGCATCCCAACCTAGCAACAAATTAGACTTCTTGTATCCACCTTTGTTCCTTGTTCACACTTTCCACACACCTAGTGTATGCCCAACATCCCTGATGTTGGCATCCCACCTTGGCCTCCTCAGTTCCCTAAACCCTCAAGCCACATTCCACCATAGGATGACTGGACTCCCTGAGCTAGCTCTCCTTTGTCCATACCCACAAGCTTCCTTGGACTGGCTCCAAGCCTCTGTATACATGTCCACATTGGTGAACCCTATTCCTCATGCATCCAATGCATTCCGACCAACTCATGCACACATCCAAGCCCAACTCTTTGGACTTACCTTCCACTTTGCATGCCTACTTGAGCCCCAAGCTTTGTGCCCCCTGATCCATCCAAACCCTCTTTGAGTTTGGATGCAATTCCAACTCGACAGTGTTCTTGGAACATCCCACCTATGGATCATCACCATCTCTTTGGTATCTTGGAAGTCCCTGACTCCCATGTTTCAACAATACAACCCACTTTCAGTTACCCATCTGGACTCAACTTATGGCACAACTACTTCTTGAGCACTCATACGTGGACCTTGTCCTCTATGCCATCCTGCCCCACAATTCCAAGGGACTTGGGATCCCTGATCCCAATGCAACATCTGATTCCTCAAGGCAACCTAGAGTATGTTCCCAACACATCACCCTACTCAATCCATTGTCATGGATACTTGGTTCCACATCCCATGACCACATAGCTCAACCCAGCTCTTTGAGCTCCAACCATCCGACATAGATAACCCACACATTAGCCATCTCCCTACTAAGTAGGCCCTAGTTACTCCGCTTCACTAGTTTTGGGTCTTGGACAACTCCCTAGGAGTCATCCTCCACATTGGCCCAGCTACTTTGCTTCACTGAGACCGGGACTTATAGTATGCATCCACCAACAAACCTCACCACCCAGCAGTAAGGTGGGGTGAAATTGCTCCACCCCTAATATCCATGTAGAACACCATGCTTACCCCCAAAGCAATGGTGGTAGGATTACTCTTCTTCATCCCTGAGGGGAGGTGTCCCTGGTAGTCCCTCACTCCCAATTCCCCTGGACACCTATGTTCACTCCTAGCACCCAACCGGGTTCACCCCCTTTGAATGAACCACCCCCTCTCTATAAGTTTTTTGGTTGATTCCCAGGCAACGGTAGGATGCATCACCATTCTCGGCAATTCCCCCAATTTTTTGACTTCTCCATTTTGGGTACCTACACCGTTGTTTGGTATGGGTGAGTCCAACTCCCCAAGCCTTCCAAAGACCTCCAAAGTGCCTACTTCACTTTTCACTCCTTTGGACACCAAGTCCAACACTGTTGGAACACCCTCGGTAATCCTGCCATCGGTCTAGTTCTGGACCCCATACTGATCCTAGTGCACCCCTGGTACACCCCTTATGCATCCCCGATACACTATTGGTGCAACCCTGTTGCACCCCTGGTACACCCTTGGACGCCCTACCCTAGACAGGCTTGCCCCTCACTTTTGATTCTACACCTAGAGCACCCACCCAATGAGCTATTAGTCCCTTACAAATGACATAGGGGGAGATTGTTGCATCTTGATAAGATTGGTTGCCATTGATGTCAAAAGTGTGTTGAAGATTGCATATGCTCAAGAGATAGTTGATGAGCAGAGATATCAATTGGTGCAAGTCAACATTGTAGCATACAGAAGAGTGGTGATCAACCCGATGTCTAAGCGTGATGCAAAGGTTGGTACAAATGTTCTAATGAGTTTATAGCATGCCTACATTGATATCTTTCCAGTTTGGTGTATCACACTTTGTGAAAGATTGCAGAAGACGTGTCTAAGACATTCACAGTGTATATCCTAAGACAAAGACACGGTGTTTTGGTTTGCATCCTTCCGCAAAGCAAGATTTAGTCTTGCGGTTTAGAATATGAGTTGATAAAGATGTGAAGGTGTTATATCCAAGGTTTCAAGGCATTATACCTTCTGCAGTGAAAGTTAGAAGTGACAAAGTTCTAGTCTATGCTCTGGTAGTGAAAAGTGATGATGAAGGCTTGTTGGAATGCTTCACATTCTCTAGATGTGATGTTTTAGCCATGCGGTTTTGTGGACATGCTCGGTGATGTCCAATGCATGCTATATTGAAGATTCAAGTGGTTTGATGGTCCACAAGTTCAGTTTATCAGTAACCGAGTATTACAATTGATTTTAGATGCCTATACTTCTACAAAACATATGTTTGAGTACTTGTGCCAACAGAAGATTGTACAAATCAGTTGTATGAGTTTGTGTGGACATTTTACATGTCTCAGAGTATCTTAGGTTTGAAGCACATGCAAATCTTTCTTGTTTCCAGTACCACACAATTGTTTCAAGTCAATTTGTGAATATACGTTTTTGTTGTGGCTGACTTGAGTATGTTGGTAATGTGTGCTACAAGTTTATGTTTGTGCGGAGTCTTAAGGAGTGTTTGTAGATGTTGTATGAGTCATGTCAACTCATCCAGAAGAGATGTAAACAATGTTATATCATTTTTGTATATCGCCAATGAAGATGTAGGCCACCATGTTACAAGTTTCATTATTTCTTGTTTTATTACATTAGTTGAATCATTATTTATAGATCTTTGTTCATAACATCAATAAATTGTAGAATGGGTCCAATCTACTCATGATGGAATGTGGAAGACCCTATCCAACATGAGATATATTGATATTTGCATGCATATCACATGTAAGAGTGATAGGAGAGATGTCCTCAACTAGTGACCCATTTTCCACATATGTATAGTGTAAAACTATAGGAGATCCAATCATTGTTCTTTATCTCTCTAAATGTCTAAGTCATGTGCAAGATGAGTTGTAGAAGCGTGTACTCCACAAGTAGTCACTAATATATATCATAGAAAGAGTAAAAGGATGTGAAGAACTCCCACGACTACCAATAAGAAAGATATCGTTATGATGCATATATAAATCTATAGCATCCCCCAAGGGTGGGCCACTAGAATGTAATGAATGAGATTTATGTGAAACATCTATTGTATTGCTATTGATAAAATGATCTATAAAGGAACTTGAAAAATAATGTAGTGAGGTTTAATAATTAAGGCATTCAATCAAACTATTTTTTTTATCAATCAATCAATGTATTAGGTCAAATGCATGCATCAGAGTATTATTGTTGCGTATATACATCAAGCATACGATGAACATAAAAATGACTTAGCATGTAACTTGGCATCTTTATTTTTACCAAATGACTCCAACGTTAGTATTTTAAAAGGATGAAAATTATAAACCTAACCATCACAAAACATGTGGCCCTCACCCTCATCATTACAAACTAAACAATAAGATCACTATGCTCCTCACTAAATATATCATCAATAGACAATGATCCATACAAAAGAGAAGGAATAGTCATCTTTTGGGAAGAGGAATCTTAAAGAAAGGTGGAGGAAGAGAAGGGCATGCTACAAGAGAATACAAAGAGCAACAAGGAAATCTCTCTAGATATGCATAAAAGATATGATTGCTAGGTAAAAACATTACGATGTGAAGTATGATCTTTGCACTATCATGAGAGATTGGAGCTAAAGTACCATCATCATTTATCTCACAAGATGCATTTTGACATGACAAGTTATTGAGTATACAAAGTAAAATATTCTTGTATAGATGGGATGTAATACAGAGGGTCCATAAATGACAAAAGATTAGCCAAATACTCTACAATTGTATGCATGGAACATGCATGATCATCCATGTCATAAAAAAAGGTAATATTGTTAAGGATAAAATGATGAGATTCAAGAAAACGTGCAAATAGCTCATAATACATGATGTATACATGAAGAGAATCCCAAAACAAGAGTCATAAGGATCCATGGTAAAATACATACTAATTAAGTTCAATCAAAGGGTGGGAGGGTAGGAATGGAATATAAATAGATCAAACAATGAAGGCGTGGAACCCTAAGCAAATTTGAAATAAAGAACTAAAAATCAGAGATAAAAAGAAAAGCCAAAGTCCTAGGGTAAAACCCTAGAGTGGTTCACATGTTAAATTTGTTAAAAAGTAGAGAAATACATATGTACCTTTAAGGATTGTGATAAATCATCCTAATTTAGAGTTGTGATAAATCATTTGATGGAATTTAGAAAAATAGAAATTATATAGAGGACTAGGATGGAGTGAGTGCAGGTGGAGACATGAGAAGAAAAAAACACTTGATATTTTGGGAAGGACTTGGTGCCCAGTGCCGTCACACAGGAGTTATGGAGAAGATAATTGTGGATCCAATGCTGGAGGAGAAAGGAGAGTGAGAGGTGATGGAGTATGGGGAAATAGAGACGTAGAAGATGTGAGAATCAAATACTGGAATAGTGGGTCTACAGATTCAAACTACAAGCCAGGTCTGTACACATTCTGCTGGAAAGGAAGGAAGTGCAGCAGCGCAGGCAAAAGAGAGAGGGGTGAGCAAGTTTAAGGGTCATGGTCTGTAAACAATAAAGCTACGCAGTTCGATGTCGTACTATTTAAAAATCTGTTTGGGTTAAGTTAAGGTCACGTCTCTACCCGTTGCGCATGGCCTCCAATAGGAGCGATTCTCTTTCTTACTTTACTCCCACATTTCGTTCACAAATTAAATTAGAGTCCTTTACGATACAGAGAAGATTAGCATGGCCCCTACGCAAGGATGACACGCATAAATCGAGAGATGGTCCAAATTTTTTTAACCTCCTTTCTGCCGTATCTTTCTGATATACGTGACAGAAAAATTTAAACTAGGTTTAATTCATATTTTAGATAATTTTGAGAATAAATTATAAGAGGATTATTTTGTTTGAAGTAGTTTTATCAAAAAGTCCTCAATTTTGTATGTTCTATAATGAAGGAATTTTATTTTTATTTTTTTTCATATTGTTTGGAGCTTTTATCTCTTATTTATGTACAATTATTATTATTTTTTTGTATGTCTTCATATTATTGGAATAGGAATGCAAGAGAGATGTGGAGATAAAACACAATGTCAATTGTTGATTTATCAACTGTGAGACCTTGTGCTTTATGGATTGTTAGTGCCCAAGTCATATTTAAGTGGATTTACCATCAACCATCATGAGTGACTAGAATAGCCAGATTGAGTTGTGGGCAGAGATCCTCAAGTTCCCCTCGTTGCATGCAATTTATAGCTTGTATGGTCAATGCATTCTTGTAAAATGAAAATGATTTGCACAGTACAAGATTTTCCCTTGCATTTCACTCTTGAATAAACAAAACAAGCTATTAAGGTATTTTAACAGAGATTGAGATCAAAAGGGAACTCAACCTCTTCATAAATCATGCAAACATTTGAGCGAGAAAAATGCAAGAAGATCAAATAAAATAAAATTTGAGACTTAACGTTAACTATTAGACAATATTTCCATAAAAATTTCATGATGGTTATTATGAAATACCACCTCCACATTGTAGAACAAGGTTTAGAGACTGGAATTTCAATTCTTTCACTATTCTATGCATGGATCATTGAAATAGTTGTCGCGCTAAAAACCAAGGCTCAAAACTTCAAATTTTAAAAGAAGCAAAAGCTCAAAACTATAAACATTTATTATATAGAGTTAAATATTAGCCCATAAGGAAATTCATAGTTTTTACTTCAATATTTTTTATTGGTATCATATACTATTTTTAAACAATATTAAACCATAATTCATTGTATGCGAAAAAATCATAAATGCATCACACCACCATCAAATTTAACACATTTTTACAATGTGTTCAATGCTAGCAAATAATGCCTACCCTTTTTAATTTTTTATAACCCCAAGAGGAATCCTTATCTTACATAGATTGTGAAGCTAATTGTTGTAGATATAGTTCTTTTGGCCTAACAGGTGTTGGTTCAATAACTTAACTTGCAATTAAATCCAAATTTCTCTTACAACAGAGTTTCATGATAATTATGAAATCCTACGCTCTTAGATTTATTGATCTTCAAACTTTCTTTTAGGAGAGAAAGGCCAAAACCTAGTTTGTCTTAAACATCATTGTATATGCAAGATACAAAAAGAAAACAGAAGCAATGCTTAAGCGGTCTATTATAAATCAAACCATACCTTAGATTGAGCTAGAGAGTTCAAACAAAATAGATGCACAATGATATTACGAATTTACAAAACCCCCTTTGTCAAACTTGATCTTTTCAAGATGTGACAAATGTGCTTGCTCAAAGATACACACAAGATTTATGCATATGTACCTATCAAGATTTGAAGATTGTGGATTTTTTATGAAGGATTGGGTTAAATTTATAGATTTTTTTGTTGAGAATGTGGATGACAAGGATTTGATCTTGAATGAATAGTGGAGATGAATTGAGAAGAGTGGAGAATCTTCATTGACTAGGAAAGAGGGACTTATGATGGCTCTTTAGTGGGCTCTAAAATGGTTTCAAGGGTATTTGATTATTTTTATTTATTTATTTAGTCTAATTAGTTGTGCATGCACTAAAAATAGAAAGGAATCATGGACAAGTTATGATGGGATATTAGTGGATAATTTAAAATACAAATTCATTATTTTTTGGATAAATGAATGAGCATTACCCTAATCGACTCAATAATATGAGTTATTTAATTAATTAGCAACAATAAATGGAAAGGGGAATCAACATGGTAATAAGGAAGTGTCAACATAGTATTCAGATGTGATTCTAGGAGTTTGTCATAATCTAATTAGGTGTCTACAATCACACCCTCTTGTAACCTTCTTTTGCTTGATCGCAACATCCACATATATTAGTCAAAGTGCATTTTGGATTATATGTGATATTCTCGAGTTAAATTGACTAGGCCACATTTTTGGGATAAAAGCTATAACTAGCACTTGTAAAAGGGGGGTCCAATTGTCACATTGATATAAAAATATTTGTAAGTTAATATGATAGAAAGTATAATTAAATTTATGCATAGGAGATACATTATTTTTATAATCTATTTTTATATATAAATATATTTAAAGTATGATGCATTATAAATTGTTATATTTTTCTAATAGAATATTACTTTCGTAGGTTTACTTTTATTTTGTAGAATATATTATATTGTTATGTTTGAAGGTACTATTTGAAATATGTTTGTATACATATTTTTTATAATCAATTGAAGGAATGTTCTATAACATATTTAAATTGGTTTGGAATAGGAAGTTAATGACATGTACACAACAAACAAGCATGACTACTTGTCCAACCACTTCCATTTCTAAGAATTATCTAATCATAATAAAGGTACATCAATGGACTGTCTTTAAAGATGTGTTATAGGTTTGACATCCATTTATTATTGCCTTTCAATAACATTGATAACATACCACACTTCTAATGACTATCAAATAACTTAATACCAAATAATTATGTCAGTATTAAATGAATTTTCTAACCACCTCAAATTTGATCCAACTTGGGGCGTCTAACTATCTCCAAACATTGAATTTTTACCAAGCCATCATGAATACCTTTATGTTCCCCTTTGTTATGCACTCCTACAACTCTCTTTGGTTTTGATAGATACAATTCCAAGACATTCCACAAGTTCTTGATGTTGGAAGGAATTGTGTAGCTTAAAAATTTCCTATCAAGCATCATCACCTCTACTAATTTTGAAACTTTAGTACTAGTATAAAACAATCCAAATTTGAGATTTTTTCCCTATTAGATATAGAAACTCAAATACTTCTACATAAAACAGTTCAAATTTATTTTTAACCTTTGTAGCTTCTTTCATAATCTATTCTTAGTAATTAGGGTCATTGAATTCTAAATCTTAAGGTGGTAAATACATTAGAAGAACATTTATAGTGCAAATCCCAACCTTGCATGTTATTCTTGTGGTAACTTTCCCTACATTGGACATAATGTTACTAGCTAGTTGAATCTTTTAGCGAACCTTGTTATTCTTGTCCTAATAGACTTTCAACAATATCAACCCTTGAATGAACCCTATAGATAATTCTTTATATTGGAACCTTATTATTATTGTTTTTTATTGTTATCAAGTTTTGCATTATTGTTACTTGATTCTCCTTCTAATGTGAAACTCGTTATATCTTGTATGGATACCAAAGCATGGTTGTAGACTTTTGTAATTTTTGTACATATATGTCTATAGTTAAATTGCAAGTTCCATTTGATGTGTAGATATGTCAAGTGTTGAGATAATTATGATACTTTTCCAACAACCTCCATTTCTAAGATTTTTTTAATCATAATAAAGGTACATCAATGGACTTGATTTAAAGACGTGTTATAGATTTGACATTCATTTGTTATTGTCTTTCAACAACACCAATAACATACCACACTTCAAATGACCATCAAATGTCTTTAGTAGATGGGAAATTCAAGTTGTATGAGCATGATTGATCAATATTAAAACCATGAATGCTAAACTTTGAAGTCTTCATATTCTATGCAATTAAATGTAATGGAATACCAAATAATTATGTTAGTATTAAATGAATTTCCTAACCAACCCAAAGTTGATCCAACTTGGGGCATCTAATTATCTCCAAGCCTTGAATGTTTACTAAGCCATCATTAATACTCTTATGTTCCCCTTTGTTATGCACTCCTACAACCCTCTTTGGTATTTGATAGATGCAATTCCAAAAAATTCCACAAGTTCCTGATGTTGGAAGGAATTGCACAACTTAAAAAGTTCCTATCAAGCTTCATCACCTCTAATGATTTTGAAACTTTAGTACTAGTATACAACAATCCAAATTTGAGATTTTTCCCCTATTAGATAGAGAAACTCAAATACTTCTACATAAAATAGTTCAAAATTATTTGTAACCTTTGTAGATTCTTTCATAATCCATTCTTAGTAATTAGGGTCATTGAATTTTATATCTTAAGGTGGTAAATACATTAGAATAACATTTATAGTGTAAAGCCCAACCTTGCATGTTATTATTGTGGTAACTTTCCCTACATTGGCCATAATGTTACTAGCTAGTTGAATCTTTTGGAAAACCTTTCTATTCTTGTCCTAATAGACTTTCAACAACATCAACCCTTGAATGAACCCTATAGATAATCCTTTAGATTGTAACCTTAATATTGTTGTTTTTTATTGTTATCAAGTTATGCATTATTGTTACTTGATTCTCCTTCTAGTATGAAACTCATTGTATCTTGTATAGATACCAAAGCATGGTTGTACAATTTTGTAATTGTCGTATGATATGTGTCTATAGTTGAATCACAAGTTCTATTTGATTAATAGATATGTCAAGTGTTGAGATAATTATGCTAACCCTAAGAAAGACATTGTGATGCTTACATAAATAATTGAGTTAGATTGTGTTATGTTGAGTATAATGCTAATCCTAATAGAACTAAAAACTCTTAAGGTACAATGTTTTGTGTTGTTATTATTATCTTTGGATCCCAACCCAAGTACTTATGGGTATGGCATACGGGGAAAGGATAAAAAATAAAGTAGTATTAGTCTATAAACATTGATTTATTTGGAAAGAAGAGCTATGAGGATGTGTTCGGCTTCTGTTACCTTTTTAAATCATAATTAAATATTGATATTGATATTCAAAAAGGTATAAATGTACAAAATTTTATATTCTATTCCATTATCATTTATAGATGATTTTTTTTGTAATGTGATATAGATTAAAAAAAATGGAATTTTAATGCCATTTTTGTGTCTATTATTAAAGAGTGTGCATTTTAAATGTTTTCATTAATGAGTTTTTGCTAATAATAATAATAATAATAATAATTATTATTATTATTATTATTATTATTATTATTAATTTATGACATGTAAACTTGTCATAATCTACTTTATATGAGGTTCAATAGGTCTTTGTGGCAACATGGGGTGTGGTTGTGTGGACCTAAGTTATAGTTTACATTCTTCTCTAACTTGTCTAGCGACCTTAGATAAATACCCTCCTATGTTTGGTAAAGCTTGAAGAAAAATAAGAGCTTTCCCACTCTTGTCACTTGGTATCTAACCATGTCCATTCTCTAAGGATAAACCTTGCCCTTGTATTTGGTGCAAAGGCATTAAGAGCCCCATTTAGCTTATTTTTGTTATTTTTGAGTCTTAGTTTTGTTAAGAGTGTTTTGGAGTCTTATAAGGTCATTTATGACCATTCAAAATGATATGGGTTCACTTTGGAGTATTTAGAGGGTTTTTGATTAAAAATGTAAAAGTTGCCAAATGTTGCAAAAAGTGTCATGCAACTTTGTCCAAGTGTCAAAAATCAAGAAAATAATTACAAACAAATCAAGAAACTGTTTCAAGGAGTTAGGATTGGTTTTTAATGCATAAAGAAACCCTCAAAAGTCGAATGGAGTGTTGGAAAACTGATTTTTGAAGTTTTGGTTGAATAGAAGCATGGTTTTCTGTGTTTTTCCAACGTTTCAGTTTGCTCTAGTTTATTGTATGGCCTGCATGGCCCATTTAGTGATCTGAAACTGATTGGATAGTGTGGTAATGTTAATTCTCTTTCTTTTGGTTTTTGTGGCATTAAATTTCATCAAGTATTTTACAAGTTATTGTATTTTTTTCTGAAAACTATCAAAACCCTATAATTTCCATTGCAAACCGATTGCTCTTTTTTTTGTATGAATTTGTACTTGCTTATACGGGTGGAATATTGCCTGTATAAGATCGAGGAATGATATAACTTTCATTTGCAATTGGTTTGGTCAATTTTTGTTATGATTTGCAAAAGTTATTGCCATTTTGGTGAAACCAGTTCCAAACCCTACCTAGGGTTTCCAACCTTTGAAATAATGCCATAACTCGAGATTCAATCATGGGAAAAGGCTACAAATTGGTGGAAAATTATGTCCTGGCATCATATACATCCCTGAAAGTTTTGGGATCATTTCATGCATGTGAGAAGGAGATCTCTTTGACAAAAATTTCTAATTTGCAATCTCATTGGGACAGTCTAAAACCCTACAATGTGATTGTTTGTTCAATTCCTTGCATTGTCTCATAGAATCTGGTTTGGGAAATGTTTTTCCATTTTGTTGAAATATTTTTAAGGCCAAGAAGTCCATTGGAAGGTCAGTTCCATCGTTAGTTTTTATTTGCACCATGTTGTAAACAAATGCTTGATTGTCTTTTGTGATGACCTTCATGCTTGAGTGTGAAGGCCTTTCATGTCTAAGAAATGTTGGAATCCTTCAAAGAGTATTAGAGAAGACTTACACAAGTCACATCCTTCCCGTTTCACGGTGGTTACCTTTCATTGGATGTTAAGTGACTATATGGCCAATATTGTCAAGAAGCACCAAATGCCTAGGTGACTGCTTGTAGTGATTGTTTGAGTTAAGAATGCTTGAAAGTCTTCAAATGTATTGGAAAGGATTGAAACATTTCTGCTCCATTGTTCCATACTATTCTAACCTTTTTTTGGTGTGTTTTCCTTCCATGGATGCCCTATAAGATAGATTCTCAATGGTGACAAGGTGCACTAAGAAGTTCTATGTATTGGTTTCAATGAAACCCTTGAGGAAGTGTGTTGAAATGGTCTATTTGTGTTAGAATCTTCCCTTGCTCTACATCAGTATTTGGATCAATTTTTTTCTCCTTTCCTTTAAGGGTAAACTTTAAGAGAGATAACTCTTTTCAAACATAATAGAGTGGAAGGAAAAGAGAATAACTCACATTCATCAAGTTTCACATGTATATAGTATGGATCATGACAAATGTCATGGTTTAGTGTTTCAAGAAGATGTGTCCTTATAACATAAAAGTGATAGCATTTAAATATTCATGAATTTTTTCCTCACAATTAGATGTGAAATTGATCTATACACCTAAATAATTATTTTGCAAATTCAAAAATATTTTGGATAAAATTAAGGGAATGGCTACTTTTTTTGAATTGGCCCCCTCTTACATAGGTGACTTAAAAAAAAAATTAACTCTTGCTATTAATATTTATTAAATTGGCCTTTGATAGAGAATTTAAAAAAGTTTTGATCGAAGGGGACTCACTTAATATCATAAGGTGTCTACACAAAATTTATCCCCCCTATTTGGTCAATTGAATCATTGATATATGATTCTCTAGAAATGATTAAATCCTTCGATGATGTGAAGATAACTCACATCTTGTGTGAGGATAATTATTTGGTTGATTTGTTCACCAGCGAAGGGGTGAGAAACCAAATATTTAAATCATTGGACGGATACTTGTCAATACTCTTTGAAGACCTCTCCATACTAAATAAAGATACATACCTTTGAGGATGTTAAAATATCTCATATCTTTCATGAAGGCAATGTGTTGGCCGGTTTCTTCACCAACGAAGGGGTTAGAATTCAGTCCATTAAATCATAGGATAGGTACTTATTAGTACCCTTTGAGGCCCTTTCCATTTTGAATTATGATGCTAAGCATGGAAACTAAGGAGGGATGGGATATGGTGTTAATGACTATCATCCACCTCGCACATTTTATGGGTAAAAATGAGTCTGTACCCTTTATTTATATCTAGAGATTGGGAATTTTTTGGAGATTGTATTTTAGGAACACTCTGTGAAGATGGGTGGCTATTGTATCCATGTCAAGATACTCTCCTACATTGGGATTCAAAGGAGGCCAAGGTTTGGTGAATTCTAGAGGAAGGAGGTCTCACCCCCTATATAGAGCAGCTCAATGGATTTAATCTTGAAGCTTTCAAACTCTTTATTAAAGGGTGGAGAAATAGAGCCTTGTTTATGAATGGTATTGAGTTCACCATTTATGAGGAGGTCATTGTGTAGATATTTGTGCTTCAAATGCATGGACGTAAGCTCTTCAAAGATAGAAAATCAAATAAGGAGGATCTAAATCAGTGTTTTAATGGGAACATGGGGTGTGGTTGTGTGGACCTAAGTTATAGTTTACATTCATCTCTAACTTGTGTAGAGACCTTAGGGAAATACCCTCCTATGTTTAGTAAAGCTTGAAGAAAAAGAAGAGATTTCCCTCTCTTATCACTTGGTATCTAACCGTGTCCATTCTCTAAGGATAAACCTTGCCTTTGTATTTGGGTCAAATTTGTTCTCCTTTCCTTAAAGGGTAGACTTTAAGAGAGATAAACTATTTTCAAATATAATAGAGTGGAAGGAAAAGAGAATAACTCGCATTCGTCAAGTTGCACATGTATATAGTACGGATCATGAAAAATGTTGTGGTTTAGTGTTTCACAAAGATGTGTCCTTGTAACATAAAAGTGATAGCATTTAAATATTCATGATTTTTTTCCTCACAATTAAGATGTGCAATTGATCTATACACCTACATAATTATTTTGTAAATTCAAAAATATTTTGCATAAAATTAAGGGAATGGCTATGTTTTTTGAATTGCCCCCTCTTACATAGGTGACTTAAAAAATAAATTAACTCTTGATATTAATATTTATTAAATTGGCCTTTGATAGAGGATTTAAAAAGGTGTGGATCGAAGGGGACTCACTTAATATCATAAATTGTCTACACAAAATTCATCCACCTAGCTGGTCGATTGAATCATTGATATATGATTCTTTAGAAATGATTAAATCCTTTGATGATGTGAAGATAACTCACATCTTGCATGAGGGTAATTAGTTGGCTGATTTCTTCACCAACAAAGGGATGAGAAACCAAATATTTAAATCATAAGACGGGTACTTGTTAGTACACTTTGAAGCTCTCTCCATATTGAATAAAGATACATACTTTTGAGGATGTTAAAATATGCTTGAAATTAATACCCTCAACTTGAGAATATCTCTTACATACCAATTTTATTTTGTTCCTTACAAATTCACCATCTTCATTCAATTTGTTTCGAAACACCCACTTTGTTCCTATCACATTCTTATTAGCAAGTCTGGGAACCAATTACTAAGTCTGATTCTTCTCTATCTGATCCAATTCTTCTTCCATTGCCTTTATCCAACCATCCTCTTTGATAGCATCAACAAAGTTATTGGGCTCTACTTTTGATAGTAAATATAAGTTTACTTGTTTACTTGCTCACTTGCTCTTACAAGCCTTCTCTTGGTCAACACACCTTCATTCTTGTCTCCAATGATCTGATCTATAGAATGATTCTTCTAAACATATTTTTTTGGAGTCTTGGGAGACTTCGCTAGTTCTGATTCTTTATCTTCTTCCTCTTCAATCCAAGGAGGTATATTAGATTCACAAACCTCTGGTTCTTTTGAGATCTAACACAAATCTTCATCTACCTTAATATTTGTGCTTTCAATCATCTTTCCCAACCTCATGTTGTAACATATGTAGGCCTTGATTATGGTTGAGTAGCCAAGAAAGATCCCTTCATCACACCTTGAATCAAACTTTCCAAGGTCTCCTTCATCTCTCCTGATATTAAATTTGCTGCCAAAAATTCTGAAGTATCTAACAATGGGAGGTCTTCCATACCACAGCTCATAAGAGGTCTTAGTGATATTGAACCTCAACTGCACTCAGTAAAGAAAATAGATAGTAGTGTGAACTACTTCCTTCCAATAAATATCAAGCATATCAACATCTTTCAACATAGCCCTAGCCATCTCTTGCATAGTCTTATTCTTCTTTTCTACTACCCCATTCTGCTAATGGGTTCTAGGAGAAAACAAATGTCTCCTAATACCACAATCTTCACAAAAAAATCAAATTAATTTGAAGTAAATTTGCCTCCTCTATTTGGTCTTAAGCATTTGATCTTAACATCCATCTCATTCTCTACTTTTTCTTTGAATATTTTAAACTTATCAAAATCTTTTGATTTATCTCTTAAAAATGTAACCCAGTTCATTCTAGTGTAATCATCAATAAGCATCATGAAATACCTTTCACCTTGTTGACTCCTTGTTCTTGTAGATCCGCAAAGGTCAATGTGAGTCAACTCTAATGGAATTGTAGCAGATCACTCCTTGCTCTTGAAACGTGTCCTTATTTTCTTTCCCATTTGACACTCCTTGCATAAAATGTTTGCAAGCTTGGTTATCTTAGGCATACCTCTCGCAGCATGAGAGGAATTGATCTTTACCATATTTTCAAAGTTGATGTGTCCCATCCTTTTATGCCACAACCAACACTCTTTGGATTGAACCAATAAGAAGATTATTCCATTAACCTCCTTTAGATGATATACATTTCCATTTGTCCTAGTTCCTTTTGTAACTAATCTTTCAAATATTGTCTTTCTGA
Organism: Sequoiadendron giganteum; assembly: GCA_007115665.2. NCBI lineage: Eukaryota > Viridiplantae > Streptophyta > Pinopsida > Cupressales > Cupressaceae > Sequoiadendron > Sequoiadendron giganteum. The sequence goes on along the minus strand of CM021101.1, from coordinate 64,741,980 downwards.
TCTCACACCCATTGGCATGAAATGTAAGATTTGTTAGAAACCAAGATCAGACATGCAAACCAAAAGGCCTTCCACAGAAGAGAAAAACAGTAAAAAAGAAGAGCTTTGCATGAAGATGTGCAAATTGATATTATTCATAATTAAGAAATTACATGAGATGATTTGCTTTATAAAAACAATGTATGCAACCCTAATGTTGATCTAAAAACAACTCAACTAAATAAATCTTACTTATTAATTAAATAAACTAATTATTACCTAAGCAAAACCTAAGTAAACTTAATAAAGTGTAATTAAATAATTAATTACACCAACACCCTCCCTTAAGTGCAACTTAGGGAGACTAAAAAAACATGCACCTAAAATTAAGATGAATGCAAGAAATCATGAATGGGTCTCGGCAACAAGGCTTGATCAGTTACCCATGTACAAATGCAATGAAAGAGTAAGAGAAAGAGGAGAAAATCCAGTGGGAAAACTCCCCCCTCAATGAGATGACTTGCTGCAAAGAAGCACTGGAAGAACACTGTGGAGTAACATTGAAACCTGAATCCGGCAAGCAAGGAAAGATACTTCTGTTTACAAGAAACCATATCGGAATCATAATAATGCAATAGAAGACCTGATGCCATGGAACACTGGAAAACTCCAAACAAGAACAACCCTGGAATCTATGAAACAACAATAGATAAAATGAATGATGTGATACTGAAATGAAGTGCAAATATGCAAGTTGCACCCTCCCAACTGCCAAAATATCCAAGTAATCTCCAAAACACCCATCAAGCCAAATCTAGAATAATGATAAACCTGGGAAAGATATAGAAAAAAGTTCATGGATAGCAACATAGAGCTCCTCAATACCTTTCCAACGCCACAAAGATAACGAAAATTGGAGATCGTGGCAAAATGTTATGAGCTCAAAAGCAATAAATAAACATTTGACTTCAAACAGCAATAAATTCTATAAAAACAGAAAAATACTGAAAAATAAACTACACCACTGAATAATGCTCAGAACCAGCTTTCCAGTGATATCTCGTTTGCTTGATTTCGATACCGTATGCCCAAGTTATTTCAAAAAGAAAAAAACTGCTCTTTGACAGAAAATCAGGGCTAAGATGGGGCAAAGAGGAGCCGTACGGTCACTGATGTCAGCACTTCACGGGAAAAAAACTTGATGGCCTGGAGGCCATCGGGGCAAAAAAGTTCCTCCTTGTGGAAAAAATTTGACGACCGTCGGTATTACTGTGCAGGCAAGGCGCTGGGGATCCCGATCTACAATAGGACCATCGACTGGGGTGGACTCCTGGTGGGGGCGGAAGCACAGGCTCTTGGTCCTCCAAAGAACCTTGGTGAAAGATTGTTAAAGCCCACGGGGGCTTGAAGGGAGCTAGCAGTAGGTTGAGTGGAGGAGGCTAGCGGCGGTGACGGGCAGATGGCCGCCTGGTGGCCACCTGGTGGCAGATCAGCGGTGGAGCTGATCAAAACTGCAGGTGCTTTATTAAGCACATTTTTTAACTTTTTTTTTGGATTTTCGTGCCATTTTTGCCTCATGAAGTGTGTTGGGGAGACCGTACAACCTCTCGACAAAATATTTTTGCCTCAAAAACCAACTTCTCCAAAATTGACGAAACGACAAGCATTCTTAGGGTTTTGAGGCACTGTGAACGCGATGGCAATGTCCATTTTTCTCCAAGATGTTCCAAAAAATTGGCTACCCCCAGAGCTTCCAAAAAATCACTAAGCTTGAAACCCTCACAGATCTGGCAAGCGATGACCAAAATCTGCAAAATAAAAGTCAATCCTGACTTTTTCCAACGCTCTAAATCCAATGATAAAGCCCAATCTGGTCCAAAATGACACATAGATGAACTCAAGGCATGATACCCTCGAGGAACCCTGAACGAACTCTGCAATTATTTTCTCCAAAATCTAAGAAGGGGTTGCATGTCAAGGCTCTGATACCATGTTAGAAACCAAGATCAGACATGCAAACCAAAAGGCCTTCCACAGAAGAGAAAAAAAAAAAATAAAGAGCTTTGCAAGAAGATGTGCAAATTGATATATTCAGAATTTTGAAATTACAATGAGAGAATTGGTTTATAAAAGCAATGTATGCAACCCTAATGTTGACCTAAAAGGGAAACCCTAGTGTGCACTCTTAATAATTAATCAATTATTAATGTGCCTAAGTTTAGCTTAAGTAACTAAAAGAATAAGTGACTTAATTAATTAACCAATATGATATAATTAATTAAGTGAAATAACTTATTACTCTAACACCCCTTAAGATGAATTTAGGAAGTAGCTAAAACACTAGAAAAAAGATGCATGAAAGAAAATATGGGTCCCGACAATTAGGCCTGATCAGGTACCCATTTACAAATGCAAGAATGAGGTAGAGAAGAAAAACCCAGTGGGACAAAACCCCCCTACAATGAAATGACATGCTGCAAAGAAGCACTGGAAGAACACTAGAACCGAAATCCGGCAAGAAAGGAAAGATACTTCTATTTACAAGAAACCATATCGGAATCATAATAATGCAACAGCAGACCCGATGCCACAAAATACTCAAAAACTCCAAACAGGAACAACCCTAGAATCTTGTGTTTCACATCTAACTGGTACTAAGAAGATTGTACTTTAGACCTTTGACATAGAAGACATCCTTATTCATGTTCTTTCTATTAATTGTTATATCACCCTTACCACAAATTTGTGTTGACTCATCAGCACCATTAACCTTCTTAAGATCAATTAACCTTCTCTTGTCACCATTCATGTGGTTAGAGAAACCACTATCAATCACCCCAGAATTTTCTTCTTCTTTTGTATGAAAGGCAATCCATATTTCAATTGATCTTTCATTAACCTTATCAGCCTGCAGCGTACCAGACCTCTTACATTCTCCAATATTTCTCTTTTCATTGTCATCTTCCAAGGCCATGAATAGGGTTTCATCATTTTAATCATTATCCTCATATTTTGAGGAACATCTAATTTCCTTGGAATAAAGACCTCTTTTAACCTTCTTTATTTTCTTACCATCATCTTATTCTTGATAAGGAAATTTAAATGCAAAATGACCAATCCTTCCATAATTGAAACAATTGAAAGGTAAATTACCTTTGTATTTGTTGGTTCCTTTCTTCAATATTCTTATAAATTTTGCTTCAACCTCATCAAAGTCATTATTCTGATCCACAAATTCGTCTTCTATCTTTTTACTGGTTTTGAATGCAGCTTCCTTCTTTGGAACATCTTTGTTAAATTCTCTCATTTCAAAGGTTGTCAGAGCACCAAAAATTCCATCTACTGAATACTGATCCAAGTCCTTAGATTCTTCAATAGTAGACACCTTATGACTATAAGATTTAGGGAGAGATCTCAGAACCTTCTTCACAATCTCATCTTCTTTTACTACACCACCAAGACCTATGATGCCAATAACTACTTCATGAACCCAAAGCATATAACTTGCAATATCTTCATCCTCTGTCATCCTCAGGGTCTCAAATCTCCTCTTGAAATTTTGTAGCTTGGCTTTCTTTACTTTATTATCTCCTTCATAGATGCTACTAAGTTTTCCCTAGACATCCTTAGCAGAACTACAATTCATCACCTTCAAAAGTTCCAAATCAACCAACCCACACAAGATAGCATTCTTAGCCTTGGTATTTTTCTCATACAACCTAATTTCAATTGGATTTGTTGGAGTAATAGGAGCAATATAACCATCCTTGACATATTTCTAATTTCATGCACCAAACCTTAGAGATTTTAGATGGCCTTCCATTCTCAATTTCCAAAATGTGTAATTTGTCCCATCAAAATGAAGACCTTTGTAAGCTTCGTCATGTACCATATCATAACTTTCCTCAAGAGGCTAAGCTTCTTTAGAGGAACTTGGCTCTTATACCAATTTTTGAACCCACCTGAAGACTAAGAGGTGGGGGTGAATCAGTCTTTTCAAAATATAAACCCTTCAACAAACTCAAACTACTTTACCATATCATAAACTCTCAAATAGATCAACAATAAATAAGGATAAAGCAATTTGGTTTCTTAACAAGGTCAACAACCCTCAACAATAAAAGATATAGCAGTTCAACCCTTAACCAGATCAATAGAAATGAAAAATTAAACAACGAACATATATCCACAAGATAAAACCAAATTTACATGGAAAACCCAATGAGGGATAAACCACAATGAGAGTTAACTCACAATATATGAAGCTCATTGCTTATAAAAGTTACAACAAGGCTCACTACCAAAAGACTTGAAAACTAAGTGTAAACATGTAAAAATGGCTTAACATATATCACACATACTAAACTGCATTTTTCTATTATTCATATCATATCACTTTAATTACATCATTAACCATATTTTCCTCTATTAATTATTAATATTAATTAGTTTAATTAATTCACTTCGTCATCACCTAATTAAACCTTATTCCTCCTAATTAATTAAATAAACACTAATTATTTAATTATATCCCTAACTTACCTTATTCTTCTAAATTAATTAAATAGTTATCATTAATTATTTAATTAATCCACTTTCCCTCTTCCAAATTAAATAATTAAATCAATTATTCAATTTCCCCAAATTCACTCAATATGGTCAATTAATAAATAAACTCTTATTTATTAATTCAAATGCATCTTGCACGTTCCTCTCAACATTAATTAATTACTAAATTAATTAAATCATCCTCACATATTTTTATTCAATAAATCATGTCCACCAATTTCTCAATCTAATCTCCTAATTCCACCAATTACTCTAATCCCACTAATCATTCAATCCAATCCTATTGATTATCTAATTAATTCCCTTAATTGGATTAATCAAGCGAGTTAACTGATCAATCTATTTCCTCTCAATAGACATTGTGGAAACTAAAAAATGGCTTGGTTTATGAACAACATTTTTCTGCTTCAATCTCTCTTTTTTCTCGCATAATTAAGTAATTTTAATTATTTAATTATTTTACCACATTCCTGTATTAATTAAATAATTTTTAATTATTTAATTAATTCACGTTCCTTTGCCTTATTCTTTTTTCTAATCAATTGAATAAATTAATATTTATTTAATTGCATCGCTAACATTATTTTTCCTTCTATAGTAAAATAAATTATCATTTATTTAATTATTTGCTCTTCATTATTCGCCTATAGTGAAATAATTATTTTTAGTTATTTAGCTATTCATTAATCTTTTTTCGTCATTCTATAATTATTGGAATTATTTAACTATATTTTATCACTCAAGAACATTAAATGATTAATTTGATTTAATTATTTAATCCATCTTTCCCATTTCCTCTATATTTAATTTACTGGTTGTACAATCATTTCAAATTAAATATCCATTTCCCTTTTTCTTTCAAATAAATAATCTAAATGATTATTTATTCCCTCACATGCTTCTCCATGAATTAAATATTATTATTTGATTCCTCCACTACCTTCCCTCCACTTTCTCATTTCAAATCTTGACTGTTGATCATCTCTAGTCTTCTTTCAATCTTGATTGTCTATCCTTAGTTGTCCATATCCCACTACTTTGTGGTGCATGAATCCTCCACCATTGATCATGGTATATTCTAGAACTTTAATCTTGTTCATCCATTCGAGAAGTTATTCTATAAAAGAAGTTTGCCTCTTTCATTTTGGCTTTACAACCACATATCTCCAACAATCTTGCTATCATTTGTAGGTACTTGTATACAACAAAATCTTAGGGCAAGCTTGCAAAAGCAATTTTGAGGAGATGCAAGGAAGGTGAATCAAGTTTGGGTAAGGGGTTTGGTATAGCTTTGGTATTGTTTGATCTCCTTTTCTTTCTTGTGTTTTCTTGTTTAGATTTGGGATTTCTTGGTTTAAATTTGAGGTAGTTGTGGTTGTTACTTGGCCTTTACCTTTGGATTTGAATTTAACAAAATCTTACATTGGTGAACCCGATGTGAAACTTACAAATTTGCAAGAAAATTTTTTTTTTTATTTTGTTTTTTTTTGTGTTTTAGGTTTGTGAGCCGCATACACATAATAGTGAGCTACAACCATTGGCGGACTGACAAAAATTCTAACACCACCACATTTGAAGGTTTCTGCAACATAACTGCCAAAAGCCAGAATGACGCATTTGATCAATAGTGAGCCACATTTATGAGTCTAAACATCGCAATCGTAATTTCCTAGGTCATAGTCGCCAAGTCCTAAGCCACATCCATGAGCCACATTTGTTCACCAGAATGACACATTTGATAGATAAGATATAACTTTTCAAATTTGGGTTTTCTTTTTAGTTTGCAATAGTTTAGAGGTTTTTGGTTTTCTAATCTTTTGTTTGCAACATGTGGCTTTTGGGGGGAGACAACATTTTGAAAATACTAATCTTTCGCTTGCAGGGTTTTATTTTTCTTCATTTAAAATAGGATTATTTTGGTTTTTAACACACTTCATTAGGGTTAAAATAAACCACAAATTTTTATCTTACATTCATTGGGCTTAAAATGAACCATAAATTTGCATCTTACATTCAGTGGGCTTAAAATGAACCACAAATTTGCATCTTACATTCATTTGGCTTAAAATGAACCACAAATTTGCATCTTACATTCATTGGGATTAAAATGAACCACACATTTGCATCTTACACTCATTGGGCTTAAAAAGTACCACAATATTGCATCTTACACTCATTGGATTAAAAAGAACCACAAAGTGTATTTTCACTCATTGGGATTCAAATGAACAAATAACTTGCATTTTTCCTTCAATGGTAATTAAGCACAGTTTATTTTGGGCTTAAAATAAATGTCTACTATATCTAGTGCACTTACATAAAATATTTGTTCTAGAACCCATAGGTGCAATGAAAGTATCCTCTCCCCTTACAATTTGTGTGATCTTTGGTGTACGAAAAATCATTACATCTCTTTTTTCTTTTGTAGTAGGGTTTGCCAACTGAGACACATCCGTACGGAGAACTCATTGGTGACCCAAAGTGGTTTTTCCCTAGGGTCGCTATATAAAAGGATAAGATGAAAGTTGAGTCCAAACAACCATTATCCTTTGTCGTACGGTGCCAGTCTAAAAGGGGAAGCTACCCAAGTTTATGTGTGGTATTTTTAGTACCCTAATAGGGTTGGTTAAAGCATTAAGTGGAATTTTGGATGCTCGCAAGGTGGTAAGTTCCCGAGTTGTGACTAGACACCTCTTTTAGTAGCCACCCTTATTGATTGACTTATTATTAGCATCACTCTTAGTGCAAGGGTGTAGCATCGCACTCTGAAAGTTAATCACCATTCGACTCCCTTGAGATGAGACAGAAATCCCTAGCTTAGTATAAGCTACTTGTTTTACTTGTAGCTTTTCTGGGAAAGGGTGATTGGGTCATCCTTCCAGTCCTGGAGGCCCCTAGTTTTCATCTCTCATAAAGAAAAAAGTGAATACACCCCAAAAAGGTGTCCCTACACTTGTGTCACCTGAGAGTCACATCATTGGCCATTGACCTTAGGAATAGTAAGTGCTTGATTTTTTTTCACATGTGTTTATACTAGTGGAAATTAGGGTGAATAACCCCCAAAAATATACATGTGCATACCAAAATTTTCACAAAGTCAATAGACAAACATCTACTGTGTTTGTAATCATCTTGCCAAAAAATATAACACAAAAACCAGTCAAAAAAATCACACTTGCAACAAACAAACTGTGAGTTGCATCTACCAGTGATAGTAAACTGCAATTGTTAAAATCTAAATCACATTTACTAAACAGTGAGCCGCAACTACTGAAACATATAATTTAGGGAAAATATTTGTCTAATCTCGGTCTTGGATATATCATGACAATGACCATGTTTTTTATCACATACTTGTAGTCCATTTCATCATATTCATTTAGGTTGCATAACTTTGGCTTAGGAAAATTGTATTATCCACCTTGCATTGCTTGCTTAACCTTAGAGAATTCAAGGTCATTTTCACCTCTCAAATTTCATATTAGGAAACTTACCAAGTCCTTGATTAATCCATTGTTACATTCTTAGATTATCTATGACATCCTCTTCTCTATCAATCAATTGTCATCACCATTGGGTCTCAAACTTATGTCTTAGTTTAGACTCGTCTTGCCAAAACATCATCTTGTCAAGCATCTTTCCCTCTTGAGGTCATAGAAATTTGGTTTATTACATGGACCATCATATCTTGGTTGGTAACCTTTTTCTTAGATCTAAAGGTGCACCCCTTTAGTTTCATTTGGCATACCTTAATCATTAGTTGCATATCCAAAAATCTTATACATAATCTCATTTCATATCACATCCTTTCTTCATAAGGTCATTACCATAATTGCTTTTCAAACCTTAGTATTAGGTGCATTGAGATTTGACATCCTCATACCTTCAAAAATCTAAAAAAATTCAAAAATATAGCTTAGTCTCATATCCCACTTTGCATTTGCCATCCTTGTATTATCACATCCACCTTGCAAGTCTTACATGGTTGAAACAAGATCATGAGGAAAGAAAAAGGACATGGACTCTTCAAATGATTCCATTTTTAGTCCCACAAAGGAAATAAACCTTGGATCAAATTCAAATTCACCTCACATACCACAAAGGGAAACTACAAATCCATTTGCAAACTTAACACTAGAAGAAGTCAAAAAAGGTTTAACCCCTGAAGAGATTGAGGAAGGATTACAAGACCCTAGTATAGTGTGTATTGTAGAAGAATTAATCAATGCAGATCCCAAAAAATACTTTCTTGCACTTGCTCAAAAGGTTACAAACTCCCCTCTTATTTTGATACTTCCACAGTTGTAGAGGGAGTAACACAAACTCAAGGTCCAAATCAATACACACTCACTTAAGGTCAACCCATTTCACAAAAAATGTTCACAAGTTTACCCCTTGGGGCCACAACACACATTGCAACAAATACACACATTCCTAATCCACCAATATTTTGAGCTAAGAGAATACATACCATTCCCCAAGGTTCAACATTCACATTTGGTAGCTCATCTTCAAATCCCATAGGTGCAACATTTATAAATATTTTTGGCACAAAAAACAACACACCCATTGTCAATGCAAGTCAAAACCCACCAAACAAAACAAGGAGAATTCACATTGTTACATCTAAGGTGCCAACACAAACAATCAGTGCTACTTTGGAAATACCAATCCCCTTCCATCGCAACAATATGTCACACAAAATGCCAACTTCATACCACAAAATAAAATCAACACCAATGCCACATTTACACCCCTTTATCAATAAGGAAATGTGAATCCTTTGCAACAAAATGTCAATCTAAATAAAAAATTGGGGCCAAATTCATCATATAATCACCTCAATAGTCCCAATAGTAATGTTGATACCCTTATGCAAGGACAATCCAACATGAAACCGTCTCCTAGGGACAAACAAGAAGACATATTATATGGAGGAATTGTGTCCTTACCCTTTCGATAGAAATTTATACATGCCACCTTCCCATCCACATTTTACCGCACCAAACTTTAACAAACACAAAGGGAAAGGGGATTCAGTGGAACATATAAGAGAATTTAACATGGAATGTATGGGAATTGCTTATGATCCCACATAATTGATGAGACTATTTCCTTGAAGTCTTTCAAGGATGACTCTAAAATGGTTTGCACACCTTCCTCCTGGGATACGAACATGGGGTGACTTGGCTGACAAATTTATCAACCAATTTTCCTACAACATAGAAAGTGACATAGCCTTAGCAACACTATGCACTACCAAACAAAAAGAGGGAGAACTACTTACATCAATCTATCAAAGATGGCGAAGCATGGATAACATTTTCCCTTGTCACATACCTGAGAAACAATTGGTCATTATTTTTATAGAAAGCCTCCATTCAAAATTGATGACTCAACTCCAAATTCAATGTTGCACTACCTTTGAAGATATCTTTAAAAAGGGGTATTTATCGAGAAGGATATTGTGGAAAAAGGACTAGTTAAAATCTTCAAAGAAACCCCAAACGCTCCTAGTGACAAGGGTAAATTTTGGTCCTGAGATAAGAATGTCACTAATGATGGGGTCATAGACACTAAAGTGGTAAATCAAGGCAACCCCACCTTTCATCTTAAAGGTCCCTCTACATCAAACACACAAACACCCAACCATGATCATACATTAAATATCATCCAAAATAATCAACAACGCAAAGGACCTCCTCATACCAAAAGGACATACACACCCCTAGGGGAACCCATTGAGACAGTTTTGAAGAAACGTTTTACAATCAAACATCATTCAACTTCCAAACATTAAGACATATGAACCAACTTTGTTCAAACCTAATTGGTGGAATGAAAATGAATTTTTTGAATATCATCATGGCAAAGAACACAAAACATCATCATGTTAGACACTCAAGAATCTCATTCAAGATCTTATTGAACAAGGTGACATTTCAATGGATAACTCACAACCTAAAACCAATGCAGATCATACCATATTAAAAAACTCCCTTGCAAGACAATGGAAAAGGGAAGGCCTCCAATTCAAGAAATAATAACAGTGCTAATTATACCCGTGTTGCGCATGACTATACCATCCATCACATTTGAGCCCTTAATGATCATGTTGCTACCATAACCATTAGCAAAAGTTCGAAATGTGCCATCACTACCCACAGAGCTAAGGTGACCCTATAAGGATTTTCCTCTAATCCACAACAAAAAAGCTAGTATAACCTCCTTGATCATCTAGGAAAGATGCCCGCATAAATATCTATTATTGAGATACTTTGCATTTCCTTGAAGCATAGGGTCATTTTGGACAAATTCTTGCAAGATACATCAGTACCCTTTGACCTAAATCTCAACCAAGTCCAGGACATGGTTGGATACCTAGATACACCTCATCACATCACCTTTTCTGAACAAGACCTTTCCACACAAAATTCAAATCATAATGATCCCCTACACCTTGAAGTATACATAAATAAACATAAAATTAGATGAGTCTTGGTAGACGGTGGAGCAAGTCTGAACATATGTACCCTAAAACTATTGAAAATGAAGGTAAAGCTATAGTAAAAATGTAGCTTAAAATTTGTAAATCCTATGTAACTATAGATTCAATTTTAGTACTCTTTGTCACAATTCCTTGTGTATGATTAATCTTGAATTAGATCAATTTTAATATTGTAGAAAGTAGATAGAAGATTGTAGAAGAAATATAAGACATAATAGAAAGGACACAACATGTATGTGGAGAAACCCTTTCGGGAAAAAACTCCACCAGAATTTGGTCTTACTTGTATTATTTAACCTTTGAAATTATTACAATAACACTGATTCAATTATCCTCGATATGCTTCCTTGTTCTTCAACAAATCTTCTTTACAACCTGCAATATTTTCTCACAAAACTCTCTTATACAATTGCTGCCATAATAGACAATATTATTTCTTACAAAATCATAAGAGTTATCAAATATATAATCACAAAGCCTCTTGAGAAAATCCACATCTAGGGTTGCCAAGTAGAGTTCAAACATGCATGCATAAGTCAAACATGAGTCTCCCTCAAAGTTGGTGGCCAACACTGAAGTGTTAACCTCGTAGTTTTCAAAAATATCTTATGCAAGCTCATCCTCAAAGTAGGCACCCAAACTAGGTCCCACTTAACTAAGCATTATAAATATCTTTCCCATGCAATAGTTGTAACTCAAAGATGCCAACTTGGGCGCCCAAGGTGGGCCCAAGTTAATCTTTGTTAGTTGAAATATATATGTCATTGATTCATGCAAAACAATGTGCATGCATGATCCTTCATTTGTTAATTGAATGTATCCACCTGTTATATGTCCATGCAACTCAAGTCAACTAAAATTAACTAACATGCAACTGAATAACTGAACTGAACTAAAATGAACCTCAATCCCTATTTTATAGGAACCTAAGATGCATTTTTGAAGTTTACTCGATTCACCAACCAGTTAACTAAACTGAGATGTGTCCCATCTCCCATGTAGGCACCCATGTGCTCTTATTTTGTATGATCTCTCCCAAGGCCTCCCCACATGCTCCTTTCATTTATAAATAAGTACAAATATCAAATTAAATGTTTATTTCATTCCAAATTAATCTCTTCCTAATCCTAGTGTTGTGGAACACATTCCAAGGACTTAGGAGATACATGAACTATGCTTAGAATGCAATTAAATGGCATCCTATTCCCAACATTATCCCACTTGACATTATACATTGCAATTATTCTAAACAAAGAATTATTAATTATAAATCAAGTACAAGACTCAAGGCCAATGGACTTCCTGTACCATGAGAACTTTTATGTAGCATTGATCAAAGTGTCAACTTTCTCAATCAATACCTTTCCCAATTTTTGTAGTATTCATGAGCACGCACCAATCAATCCATGCCAACTTTAAATGCAACCTGCATAATCATGAAACTCCAAGCAAATGATTAATAATCAAAACCAAAGAAAAAACTACATCCTCTCCAAATTTCATGAAGATAACCATATCCTACCAAAGCTCCCACTAAACTATGATACCGAACTATACATGGAAACAAGATAAACATCAAGCCATCACTGTCAAAAAACTCCCACTGAAACATGTAACCAAGCTATCCATGACATCATGATAAGCATCTCCTAAATGAAGATTATCCACAGCCTCAACATAATCAAAGAATATATTGTTAATGATATAGCTCCCAAAAGGTTAAGTAAAACCATAATATTTAAACCAAGAAGATCAAACTCAAGGTAACCATCCCCATAACTAGAAATTAGCCCATAAACCATGTCATAACATCCCTCAAAATGAATCCTCTAAAACTAACTATCCATAGCTTAAGATCCATATCTATGAAAGATGAAACATATAAACTCATGCTAAACCATCCTTAAATGAATCTCCATAATCAACCATGAATCAAATCAATTCCATGAGAAATCAAAGTATGAAACATAACACATCTGAAAGATATAATGGGAAAATACCTCTCAAATAAAGAACTATCGAGTATGTTAAACTCACGTCCAACCAAGGTGTAGGCTTCTCGGCCTTTACTGTTGAAAAAATATTTTCTTACAAGTAACCATTCCAACATATATCTCTTACCATAAGAGGACTCAAGCCTCACCTATTTCCCCAAGTATCCATGAGGACCTGTAACCAACCAATCCATGCCAAACTCCAAATGCAACATAGCACTATCATAAATTAATCAAGAAAATGATTAATTTACCCAATACTTAAGAGAACTACACAAGATCAATGTCAAAGCTCCAATCATGAATCAAAAACATAAACATGATAACATGATCTAACCATCTCCTCCAATGAGATCACATGCATCATAAGATACATAAACATCCTAGTCTCAAGACAACACATACCATGCCAAACTCTAAATGTGTATCAAGAGTAAACCATGATAGAATAGCAACCACTCTAAACCAAGAAACCATATCTTCAATCACATGAAGATATACATACCAGTGATGCATCTGCATCACTTCCAACAAATCTAATTTAATTGTGATACTGAGTTACACATGGCAATGTGGCAACCATCCTCTCCATGAATATCATCCAGGCCATCATCTGAGGATTCCTCTATAGAAGTATCGGAACTCATTTTCTTGTTCTTACAATCTTTCTTGATATGTCTCAGTTTCCCACAGTTCCAACACTTTACCTTACTCTTACTAGGGATTTTAGACAGTCCTTTGGACTTACCCTTTCCTTCCTTGTCTCCCTTAGGTTCCTTTTTCTCAGGCCTACCTCTTACAAAAAAGGCATCTTGGGATTCCTCTTTAGAATTCCTCCTCATCTCCTCTAATAGGAGAGGGAATTATATTGTCCATCTTTGGATTTGTACCACTACCACTGATAGCAAAAAATAGATTTTCCCAAGACTTTGGTAAATAACAAAAGTAACAAAATGCATTTATATTCATCTTCTAGATTTACATCTATAGATGCTAACTGAATCATAATCAAATTAAAAGAATTTAAATGATGTGCAACAGAATCACCATATTTCATCTTTAAAGAATATAACCATCTTTTCAAATACAACTTATTAGTAAGACTTTTGGTTTGATAAATATCACCTATCCTCTTCCACCATTTATATGTGGTAGTTTCATCTAAAACATTCAAGAGAATATCATTAGCAAGACATAATCTTATGGTTCCTCTTGCCTTCTTATGAAGCTTATCAAAATCCTCATCTAACCTCGATGAAGGTGTCTTTGTCTCATTACAAACAACTAACCACTGATCTCTCTCTTCAAGGAGATCTTCCATTTTTAGTTTCCACATCTCATACCCAGATCCATTGAACCTTTCAATATGTAAATGAGAAGTAGAACCCATTGCAACACACTAATTTTACAAATCAGGAATTGACACAATATTAAAAGCTCCCACTACAGCCAAAAAACCTTCAAACTTTTAAGAGAAAAGCATCCCAAACTCTACCCAACCATTAGCTTTGATACTGAATGTTGAAAATGAAGGTAAAACTATAGTAAAAATGTAGCTTAAAGTTGTAAATCCTATGTAATTGTAGATTTCAATTTTAGTATTCTTTGTCACAATTCCTTATGTATGATTAATCTTGAATTAGATCAATGTTAATGTTGTAGAAAGTAGACAGAATATTGTAGAATAAATATAAGACATAATAGAAAGGACACAACATGTATGTGGAGAAACCCTTTTAGGAAAAAAATCCACCAGAATTTGGTCTTGCTTGTATTATTTAACCTTTGAAAGGATTACAATAACACTGATTCAATTCTCCTTGATATGCTTCCTTGTTCTTCAACAAATCTTCTTCACAACCTGTAATATTTTCTCACAAAACTCTCTCATACAATTGCTGCAATAATAAACAATATTCTTGCTTAAAAACTCATAAGAGTTATCAAATATATAATCACAAAGCCTCTTGAGAAAATCCATTCCTAGGGTTTCCAAGTAGAGTTCAAACATGAGTCTCCCTCAAATTTGGTGCCCAACATTGAAGTGTTAACCTTGTATTTGTCAAAAATATCTTATGCAAGCTCATCCTCAAAGTAGGCGCCCAAAATGGGTCCCACTTAACTGAGTATTATAAATATTTTTTCCATGCAATAGTTGTAACTCAAAGATTCCAACTTGGGTTCCCAAGGTGGACCCAAGTTAATATTTGTTAACTGAAACATATATGTCACTGATTCATGCAAAACAATGTGCATGCATGATCCTCCATCTATTAACTGAATGCATCCATATGTTATTTATCCATGCAACTCAAGTCAACTGAAATTAACTAACATGCAACTGAAGAACTGGACTGAACCTCAATTCCTATTTTATAGGAACTCAACATGCATAAATCAAAATCCCTATTTTATAGGAACCTAAGATGCATTTATGAAGTGCACTCAATTCACCAACCTGTTAATTGAACCAAGATATGTCTCATCTCCCATGTAGGCACCCATGTCCTCCTATATTGTAGGAGCTCTCTCAAGGTGTCCCCACATGCTCCTTTTATTTAGAAATAACTATAAATATCAAATTAAATGTTTATTTTATTCCAAATTAATCTCTTCCTAATCCTAGTGTTGTGGAACACATTCCAAAGATTTAGGAGATACATGAAATATGCTTAGAATGCAATTAAATGGAATCCTATCTCTGAGGCTTGCATAGATCGAACTAAAACAATTGTTATCAAAGCTTATGATGATGTTGAGCGATCATCTGAAGGAATTATCACACTTCTTATAAGGGTTGGCCTCGTTGTTCATAATACAATGTTCCATGTCTTGGATCTAGAATTTCCTTACAATCGCCTCCTGGTTTGCCCATGAATCCATGTTATGAGGGTCATACCTTCCACTTACCACCAATGCCTAAATTTTCCCTACAATGGCCTTAAAATTACCATACCAGGTGATCTTGAACCTTTCAGTATTGCAACAATCTAAGAGGAACCACTGAATGTCAAGTGCCTATTAATCAAGAAGCTTCATCTTCCACCTCATCCAACTATGTTGATCCATATTCCCTCGTCAAATCATCCACTCCATTCACCACACATTCCAAACCTAGGGTCCAGATCTATGACATGGGATGTGGAGAGTATCGTATGGATAGTTCATGTTGTGCCGAGAATTCATTTCTAGGTGAAAATGTCAAGGCTGCTAAGAATATCCAAACTCCTAAGAATGATGTTAAGTCAACTACAGATCCTTATGAGAATATGCAAACAAATGGTCATGTCTGGATTGAAACCTTTTGGGATCTTGATGATACCTTTATATTTACCATATCCACTCATGATCCTATTGAGGATGTTTAGGATCATCCCTCTCCATCTCATGATTATTTTCCTTCCACTCCATCTTTTGAACCATCACCCTTCCATCTTGACCATCTTGAGTTAGGGTATGCAACCCCTACTTTTTCCTCTGCTAAGTCTTCTTTCCAACTCATTAAGGATGTGCAAGGCTCCTATGATGTTAATAGTGTCAAAAAGAATAGTCATAAAGAATCCATTGAGTGCATCACCAATCTTTCTTATGAACCACACATTCCCATCACCTCATCTATCTCATCCATCCCACCCATGTACATATACCTCATAGACAAGAGTCAACAAGTGTCACCTAAATAAAATAACAAGGATATAGCTCAAGAATCAAAGGTGAAAGTGCCTTTTACAAATGGAGATACAAAATCAAAAGAAAGATTTCAAAGAAAGAAAGATAAAGAAAAGTTCTTTAGTAAAAATCAAAAGCTATTGGACAATTCAGATATAAAAATAAAATTCAAGAATGAAAGTAAGGAAAATTATGCCTCTTCCTCAAAAATAATTGGAGGTTTCTATCAAAATAATGAAATTAAGAAAGAACTGACCTCCAGCTATGTCTCTTCATAAAAAATGACTAGGAGCATCTATCAAAGCAGAATGTCAAAAGAAGAGCATGTTGATCCAAAGTCTCCATTTTCATCCTTTTCACCCAATCCATACACTCTTCCAAATCCATCAATATCCACTCATTTATCAGATCATTCCATCTCACTTGGTGATGTTCTTTGACGGACCTTTGATGATGATTCCTTCATGTACTATAACTCATTGGTTTCCCAAACTCCTTTTCATGTGAAGCTTGACATCCCATGTAGTGTGCACATTAGGAATCATGCCCTAGCTCCCTTCACCTGTGGCATCATTCATCCTCCACATCCATCATCCACACCTTTCATTCAAATCATATCCCTTCATCTGACATGGTCATCTAGATATGAACCCAATTGGTTGGGTCCCTACATCATGACAACATCATATGGATCTGATGCTTATCAGATGTCTACTCCTAAAGGTGAACCACTACCTTAGCCTATCAATAGAATGCACCTTCACATATATTACACATAGCTTCCAAAAAATCTCTTCAAAACTAAAAAAAATCATCACCTTGATGAAAACCCGGTAAACAAGTGTCTTGGCGACACCAAAAAGAAAGGAAAAAATTAAGAAAATAGTAAAGAGAAATAATTCACCCAATAGTGAAAACAACTTTGGTGGCGCTTTGGATAAGTACCATTGTGAAAACCTGGAAAACAAGCATCATGTGTAGTTAGTCTTTTCTCTATTGTCTACCATCATTTTATCTAGTTTTTTACTTCCATATGCTCATCCTTCGCTTGTCATAATAAAGCTTTGGCATCCTTCTCGTGGCCTGAGAACCATTGACATTTAGCGTCCTCTACCTTTCATGATCATCCTTGGCATCCATTAATCCCCTCATGCATAATCAATTGGTCTTATACATGAATAGGGGCAATTCCTTGACCTACATCTTTTTGGGATCATACCCATGATATCCGCTTTCAAAGCATCAAAAATCCCAAAAAATCATAAAACATCAAAACCCAAAAGAATCATAAAACCTTCAAAAATCCAAAAGAAATTTATAAAACATCAAAATCCAAAAAAAAACATAAAACCTTCAAAAATGCAAAAAAAAATCATAAAACATCAAAATCTAAAAAAATCATAAAACCTTCAAAAATCCAAAAAAACAATAAAACCATCAAAAATATAAAAAATCATAAAACCTTCAAAATCCCAAAAGCAAAGTCAGAGTCAAATTTAGTCTGTGTTAGTCCAAGTCTAGCTGAACGACATTGTCTTTGCACATTGCTACGTAGGCAAGGCCATCTTTTGGTGAGCCCCTGAGGCACTAGGTCAGTCCCTTAGGGTTTTGTTGAGTCAAATAAATCATCATTTGTGTCATAGTAATGAGCCATTGTTGGTCCAAGTTGGTCGAACTTCGACGTATTTACATGTATAATGTACGCAAGGCCATCTTTTGATTAGCCCCTGAGGCAATAGGTCTATCCTTTAGGGTTTGTCGAGTCTATTTTGGTTTATTGTCTTTGGTCCTATAAGAAAACTTCCCTTGCTAAGGTCAACACTTTCGACACAAGAAAACATATTTCTAAACTAATTCAAGAATCAATAGATCAACTGGTCCTCCATCCAAACCAGTCAATTGCCTAATCAATTCTATGGTCTTGTCATTTTGTCCTATTTAGGATGTGTCCTTCCTAAATTTGGACATGCTCATTTATCAACCTTGTCATTTTCCTTATACAGGATATGTCTTTCCTGAAACTAGGCATGGCCAATCAATCTTGTGAATTGGTCAATTCTATCAATTAGTCAATTTGGTCATTTAATGAGTAAATCTTGTTAATTGGTCAATTCCATTGATTAATCAATTTGTTCAAACAATTAATCTTGGTCATTCAATTAATCGTATCAATCAATATATCTAGTCAAACAATCGGTCAACCTTATCAAATAATCAACTTTATCACTTGTTGATCATCAAAGCTTGTGCCTCTCCGACAGCCTTGTGGGAAATTCAGCAAGTGGGGGACCAATTTGTGCCTCATTGAATACCTCCAAATTTTTTATAGAAAGTTGTATCTTCTCTGAGTTCGGAAAAAAGGGTAGAAAAAAATGTAAATATAAAACATGAAAATGGTGATGCGCCAACACTTTTACAACATTTCAAACCCAATTCCTTTTCTATGAATGATATGTTAGATACAGAATGCCTCAACCCTTTATTTTTGGGAAGAGAATGAGCAACAAAGGCTAAATACAAGCACAATGTAGTCTTTCAAATCTCCCCACAGGAAGTGTTCATTAAGGTCCGATCAAGCATAAAAGTTCCAAAAGTTAACAAAAAAACATTCAAATATTGCATAAACCCTTCCTCTTATTACAACATAATATGAAGAAACAATAGCCCTTAAAGAGGAGAAGTTTAACAGACATAATCCAATTTCTACAGGCTATTACTATATCATATCAACTTAAAGCATAGAAATCAACTACTCAAACTATTTGAATTAAGCTTAACATAGTGTTTTATACTAAACGAAAACATAAATAAGGAACTTGAAAAAGGCCATAACATGCACATTTTCAAAGATTTCTTCCAAACAGGTCATGCTTAAATATCAAATGAATTTTAAAACAAAGGTCGGATGCCAATCTGATAATAGTTTGAGTTAAAACAATATAACATGCTAGAGAAAAGTAGTGTTCTGCCAACTTCTAACTTCTGAAAATACTTCTCTAACTATGGAAAACTAAAAGAACTTTTTTTCAAAACGGGAACTTTAGGAACCATTTCTTTTTGTTGTCGCCTCCTATTTATAGTTGAAAAAGGGAGAAATATCGCCCACGTCCCAAAAGTAAATACTGCTAGATGTCGACGTCTGATAGCTCATGATCTAATCATAGATATTTTATTAGGTCATGGAAACCTTTGCTCATTAATTCCCAACTACCTCATTTATGTCATTTAGATATTTAGCAAATATTACCCTCTGTAAACACTCGGATCCTAGAAAATAGCCTGGCAAAATCTTATTGACCAATCACATAGGTTGATGACGTCAACTTGAAACTTCGAGCCTGAAAAATAACGAAAATCCAGCATGCTCTAACAAACTCCAAAAAGAGATCACTCCTTTAAAGTGCGACCTACCCAAAGCGAAGAGATGATGTTTCGAGCGGGCGGAGAGTTTTAGAGTTGTGAAAATAGCCTCAGAGAAAATCTGTGCCAAGCTAACATGTGCCCCAGCTTTCTCCCGAAAGGAAGAAGATAAACAAAATTCACGCGGCCACAATGTGGTGCATCACATGCCTTTCAAAACAACTTTTTCTTTAAGTGTGGATTCATCTTAAATCCAAAAATGTATAAAAGCCAAAAATCAAGAAGAAGATTAAGGCAAAATTTCTTCATAGCGGGCCTTCGCTTGCGCAGGCATGGACCTAAAGCTCTAGAAGTTCCTAGAGTTTGAGGAAGGTGGAATGTTGTACCTCCCAATCCAAATCAATGGGTCAAATGAGAGTGCGAAGGATTGTGTATTCTTGATCTAACTCAAAGACTTCCTTAAAATAAATGACTCCCCGTCTTGCAGAAACAACCCCAAGGTGATAATAGAGACGAGAAAGGGGAAAGATCTCATGCTCGATTTCATCAACGGTGGTTGTCGGGCTTAAACCTGGGAGCTCTATAGAAGTCCAGACCATTTTTCTGATTGCATCTGTGATCTTCTCAACTTATAGTACATCTCCATCCGATGAGAAAAGAGGGGGAAAAGCGAAGCTAAGAAGAATGTTGAAATCCTTCTTAATCTCTCGTCGACCCTTTTTTTTCAACACTGATTGTCTTTCTTTTCTCTTTGTTGCAAATTTGTGGCAGTGGACAAACTCACTTTCTTTACTTGAGGTGACCCTCTGATCTAGAATTCCTGTACTTAATAGGGTCTCATCAGTGGCCACACATAATTTAGAAATCAGATTTTGTGATTCCATGACTCAAGGAGCATATATCTGAAAATTTGGTCAGCCATGGGGCCAACCTTTTCGTTTAATTCCTGAAAATCCCTTAAAAACTATAGGGCTGGCCTAAGAATGGAAAAAACAACTATAATCCATTCCCAGTCCATGGATATCAACTTCTTCAATATTGGGAGGGTCCCGGGCCCTTGTGCAATAGTTTACTCCTGATGGAACTGAAGTTCTCTTTCTCTTACATTCTCCTCCATTTGATTCTTCTCTCAGCGAGCATTTGTTAGTTCGGAGTTCAACCTTCTGATCTCTTGGCCATGAGCCTATAGAGCGGACATGACCTCATGTTTCTCTTGCCTTGACCTTTATGCTTTTTCCTACACCTTTTGTAGATTGTCGGAAGCCTGAGATCAGACATCGTCTAGCTCTTTTTGTATGTTCTCCTGAGTGCGTTGGTGTTGCTGATATGTGGTTGTCATTTATTTCAACACTATTAGCATTAAGTGTTCTGAAGGTTGTATATGTTGAGGATATTGAGAAAATTAGAACAACTATGTTGCAAGAAGTCTGTGAAGCTATGAAGATCAGAGTAGTGGAAAGTTGTGTGCATTGATAATCAAAGGTCACGCTTTAAAGGGTTTGTTTTTGAGCCTATCTAGTATGTTCTTTGAAAGTTTCAGAGAAGCGCATCAAGTTTGGAGAAATTTATGAGTTTATGAGTTCCTACAGTTATTCTATTATTGTAGTTGATATTTCTAGAAGAAGAAATTGCAATTCTGGTGAATTGAGTTGTTGTGTATGCTTCTGATATGTTTGTAGATGTTTTGGATCATGCTCTATCATTGTGGTATGTCCACGTTGATTGGTGTGGTCGTGATCAAAGATTTTTCCTTTGTGTGTTTGAGTTTTCATGTTCTTGGCCGATATGATGGTGGTAGCGTGTTGTAGATCCTTATGGATTATTGTGAATGCTTGGCATGTTCGAGGATGATGATTTAGGTCTTCATTATGTTGTGATTGAATTAGGTTGGTACGCATTGAGATTCGTTCATGTATTGAGGCGGACAATTTGCAATTAATTTATTATTTGTGGCCGACAGAGTTGTTGATGTAAATCCATGTAGAAGATATATAAGAGCGATTGTTTTCCTCATTTTGAAGTATTCTCGGTGTATGTATGTGAATTATATGTGTGAATAAATATTAGATCATTCAACTACAAAGCAGAATGTGAAGAAGGTTGAGCAAAGTGTGGAGAAGTATTTATATGCCTAACTGGAACTGTAATCAGGCTTTTGAAGAAGCTAATTTCTCAGTTCATACTCTTCAGATGGTTTTAATCTGAATGTCTTTGTAAGGTAGCGAGCCTTCCTTTGAGAAGTGAGATCTAGGCAGTGTTCCTGAATGCATGCGCATTCCTTATTCATTTTTCCCTTAACAGGGTTTCCATGCAAAAATCTTGGTGTTGTGTGTCTCTTTTGTGTTCATGCCTTCACTGTTATTTATCAAATCTGATATTAAAGTTTGATAAGGTTAAATAATTTTAAACTTTGTTACAACTGATTCACCCCCCCCCCCTTCTCAGTTGTCTATCCTTGTTTTTCCAACAATTGGTATCAAAGCTAGTTCCTCTGAATAAGTTTAATAGCTTGAGGTGATCCAAGATGGCATCATACAAGAAGGATAGTCCTAGATTAGATGGTACAAATTACTCTCTGTGGAAGGTTAGAATGGGGTGTCATTTAATGTGCATTGGTGAACCCTTCTGGAAGATTACAAAGAATGCATATACTATTCCTAAAAATGGTCCCTCTATTGAGGATGAGATCAAAAACGCTGAAGCAAATATCAGGGCTATAGAAGTATTATTAAGTGCTTTGACAGATTCAGAGATGAAAAATGTGATAGGTATGAGGACAGGGCATGAGATCTAGAAGAAATTGGAAACACTGTATGAAGGAGATGCACAAGTGAAGGTTGCTAAGCTGCAAAGTCTAAAAGGCAAGTGGGAAAACATGAAGATGAGTGAATATGAAAACATCATTGCTTTCATGTAGAAAGTAAATGAACTAGTGATGGGCATTAGATGTGTCGGTGGAATTATGGAAGAGGATGAGATTGTGGAAAAAGTGTTTAGATTTGTGTCTAATTCTTACAAAACAAAAGCTCGTGCTATTGAAGAGCTCAGGACAGTAACAAATGTGACAAGAGATATACTGATATGAAAACTTGCTACCTTTGATTTGAGTGAATTTGGTGAGTCTACTCCTAAGACAGAATCTGCATTCAAAGCTACTGTATCTGGAAAAAGTCAACAGAGATATGATCAGGGAGAAATTTCCAGAAATACATTCAAATATGAAGATGAAATGAAACTGATTGAAAATGAAGAAAGAGAGCTAGAAGAGCTGGAAGCATTGATTATGAAAAGAGAAGCTAGAGGACATGGTATGTACAAAGGAAAGTTTCCTATTAAATGTTTCTCTTGCAGTAAGATAGGTCATTTTGCATCAAGGTGTCCTAAAAGAGTTTCTAAGTACAAACCTAACAAGCCTAAATTTCAAAAGAAATGTTACTATGTTGAAGGAGGTGTTACTGATAATGAATCTGATAAAGAAAATGGAAATAAAGATGTATGGGTATTCATTGCTATCAAGGAGAATGTTCTTGTGTCCACTGAATCTACTAGAAACCAAAATGTAGAGAAATCTCTTCCAGCCATAATTGATGAAAATGATAAATGGGTGATTGACAACGGATGCTCACATCATATTACTGGTGACAAAAATAATTTCATAAGCCTAGAGAAGTATGACGGTGGTGTTGTAAGATTTGGAGATAACAATGTTGGTGTGATTTGTGGCAAAGGCACTATTTCTCTTGGTGGAAAAAATAATACTGATGATGTATTATATGTTGAAAGATTGAAGCATAATTTTTTGAGTGTTGGATAGATGGTCGACAAGGGATACAATCTTTAGTTCAAATATGGAAAATGCAAAATTTTGGAAAGCTCTAGAAATGTAATTGCTTTAGGTACAAAGACAAGAGGTAATATCTTTCACCTGAATGTTGCTAGTGAAATTTGTTTAATTTCTCAATTTAATGTAAGTTGGTTATGGCATAGGAGGTTGTGTCATGTGAATTTTTATAACATTGTCAAAGTAAGCTCCACACAAGCAGTCAGAGATCTACCTAAGTTAGTAAAGCCTACTAACACCATATGCAATGAATGTCATATGGGAAAGTAGACAAGAATTTATTTTCAGAGAAAACAACATCATTCTAATGGAGTGTTGGAGTTGGTACATACTAATCTATGTAGTCCATCCATAATCACAAGTCTACAAGGAGAAAGGTACTTTATGTTGCTTATTGATGATTACTCTAGAATGATATGGGTTTCTTTCTTGAGAGAAAAACATGAAGCATTAGAAAAGTTCAAAATATCAAAGCTATGGTAGAGAATGAGACAGGTTTGAAGATCAAATTCTTAAGATCAAACAGAGGTGGTGAATTCACTTCCCGAGAGTTCAATTCATTTTGTGAAGAGCATGGAATCAAAAGATAGTTATCTGCTCCATGGACCCCTCAACAAAATGGAGTTGTTGAGAGAAAGAACAAAACAATTTTGGATGCTGCCAGAACTATGATGTTGGAAGGAAATGGTCCTCACATCTACTGGAGAGAAGTTGTAAGCACTTCTATGTACACTATCAGTTGGGTAAATGTTAATAGTAATTCTGGTAAGACTCCTTTTGAGTTGTGGTTTGGTCATACGCCTACTGTTAGATATTTCAAGATCTTTGGAAGTAGATGTTATATCAAGAGAGATGAAGACATTGGCAAGTTTTATGCTAGAAGTGATGAAGGAATATTTTTGGGTTACTTTATTTAGAGCAAATCCTACCGGTGCTACAATAGAAGATTGAAGAAAATGGTAGAAATTGTGAATGTCAAATTTGATGATGATACTTGAAGGTCATCCAGATATTGTGGATATGACTTAGATGATCAAAAAGATAGTGCAAATAAAGGAAAGACTACTCAGACATGAATTCAAGTTCAAATTGTTTCGGTGAATCAAGAAAATCATGAAGGGGAAACTAGTGGAAGTGCAGAAGAGAGAACAAAAGAACCAGAAGTTAGAGAGAATCCAAAGGTGCCAAGGTATGTAAGGTGAAATCATTCTGATAGTCAGATCATAGGAGACAAGAACAAAGGTGTGCAAACTAGAAGAATAATTTTAGAAGAGTATTGTCTAATTTCCAAGACTGAGCCTAGCAATAAAAATGAAGCATGTAAAGATGAATATTGGATGGAAGCATTGCAGGAAGAACTGAGGAAGATAGAGAAAAATGATACATGGATTCTTGTTCCTAGACCTTAGAATAAGAATATGATTGGAACCAAATGGGTCTTTCGGAATAAGCTAAATGAGCAAGGTGAAGTGGTCAGAAACAAATCAAGACTAGTTTGCAAAGGGTACTCACAGATGGAAGGTATTTATTTTGAAGAAAAAATTTCCCCTGTTGCTAGAATTGAAGTTGTAAGGTTATTTCTTGCTTATGTTGCTTTTAAGAATTACAAATTCTATCAAATGGATGTTAAGTCAGCATTTTTTAATGGGAAATTAGAAGAAAAAGTATATGTTGAGCAACCGGATGGATTTCAATTGACTGAAAATGAAAACATGGTCTGTCGATTGAAGAAATCTCTATATGGACTGAAGCAAGATCCTAGAGCTTGGTATGCTAGATTGGATAAATACTTGTTGAAGCTTGGATTCAATAAGGGCACTGTTGACAACAATCTTTATTTCAAGATGGATCAAGATAAAAAGTTGATTATTGAAGTATTTTTTGATGACATTATCTTTGAAGGTGATGATGGCTTATGCATGAAGTTTGTTGATGAAATGAAAAGTGAGTTTGAGATTTCAATGATAGGAGAGCTGGAATTCTTTTTAGGATTGCAAATTACTCAGCTAAAAGATGGAATCTTTATATCTCAATCCAAATATGTGAAAGAGTTATTGAAAAAAATTGGCATGGAAGATTCAAAACCAGTCAGTACACCTGTTAGAACCCAAAATTCCATTTAAAATCCTAAGGGTTTTTCTCATTTAAACCTAAGTGATTTTATTCATTTATGTCTATTTTCACTATCTTTCTATAAAAATTCATTTTTTCTCCCATCCAAAGTGCTAAAACACTTGTGCCAATACCTTAAACCCTTTCAAATTTCTATCTTTCCATTTCATACCGCTTTACCGTGGACAACTATCAAACAATCCACAGTTGTACGGTGGAGGGTAAGCCTGGGGGTCATCAAACAGCCACTGCTACACCGCAGTCAGTCGACATACATACCATGGTAGTGCGGTAAGCAGTCAGCAACGACGGGGCGGATAGTTAGCAAACGGTTATCGCGGCACCGCCAATGTTTAGGATGATGACCGTGGTAACACGGGTAACCAAGGGGAAGTGGCTAGCGGTCACACCGTGGTACTGTCGGAGGATAAATTATAGACCACGGTAAGGTGGTTAATAGAGGAAGCGAATGGTCAACGACGAACACCACCATACCACTGGTCGCTAAAACAAAGTCGGCGGTTGACTAGTAAATGAATAAGTGACGAAGCAATGAAATTCAATGCACCGCAACACCGCGATGGGATATAATGTTGACCACGGTAGTGTGGTAAAAGGAGATGGACAGTGAGCAACGGTCGGTCACCGCGCAACCGCGGGTGGAAAAGTTAAAGCCTACGGTAAAGAGGTGAATGTGAATGAAGGTTTCATGGAAATTTTTGAAGTAAAATATAAAGAGTGGTAAGGCATGAAAGAAAAATAAAGGCGGGAAAAGGTATTAAATTAAAATCAAATGCCGAACTATATTGAAATATTTAATTTTCCAATAAGACAACTTAATTAAATATTTTCTTTTCTGTTAGGAATGTAAACGATTGTAACTAGGAAATGAAGGGTCATGACCCTTGAGATGTAATGTATAAATATTTCAGAAAATTAGAGAGATTTCAGGAGTTAGATAGTAGGAGTTAGATTTTTCCAGAAAATGGACTGGGAATGTAAATAATGGCAGAATTTCTTGAAACAGAATCAATGGAGATAATATATTTTGACTGGTGAAGTTCTTTCTTGGTGTTCAGTTGTTGTGTCATGTTAATTCAAATTATTTATTTGGTTCTCTCCAACTTGAAGTCATTTTATCATTTAAATTAGTTTATCAAGTACATTTCTGATTTGTCAAAATGTATTCCCATTTTATGTGATTTAATTGATTGGTATCTGCAAATCAGAATTAAACTCTTTCAATAAGTCACGGTGGTTTTAAGATTTCTTTTGGATAGTTAAAGAAGAACCAAATTAAGAAACATTCCAGCACAATTTATGCAAGTCATAAATTAATAAATTTTTATGCCAGTCATAGAATTTTCAAAGTGCCTAACAACTAGAGTTAAGCCAAAGAGGGAAGCACATATCATTCTTAATTTTTGACTCCATTGCCCATGTGGATAGAAGGCACTGGTCTATCACAACCCGGATGATAAAATTCATAAACAAAAAATCTTTTCAAATCCTTTCATTTGTGCAATAGGAGTAGGTATAGGTGTAGTTTTTTATCTATCCACTTCCATTTGCCATTGTGGATAGATTGCTTAACCAGGAAATAAATTTCAATTTGCATCATTCACATAGGTTCACCCACCTTGGTCTAGCAGAACCTAAAGATTAGAAGGTACAATTGCATGACTTGGCCTTGTATGTTGGCCAAAAGCGTTGTAAGAGCTTGACAACCTCTCATGGTTCAAACCTACGTTTTTGAGACCCAACAACACCCATGGTAACCGGATGAAAGATAACACAGAATGATAATTCTCCTAATGCTAATCAAATAAGGTACATGTCAATGATTGGTGGATTTCTCTATTCAACTCAGACCAGACCAAAGATCATGAATGTTGTATGCATGCTTGCTAGATATCAAGCAGATCCGAAGGAATCACATGTGACTACAATAAAGAGAATTTTTAGATACTTGAAAGGAACAGTTGATTTTGGTCTATGGTATCCTAAGGATGATGATCTTACTTTGAATGCCTTTACAGATGCAGATTGGGTAGGAGATGTGAATGACAGAAAAAGAACAAGTCGTGGTGCATTCTTCTTGGGGAAGAAGTTGGTGGCTTGGCTAAGTAAAAAGAAGAATTATATTTCCTTATCTACTGCTTAGGTAGAGTATATTTTTGCTGCAAACAATTGTACTTGAGTTCCATAAATATTTCTAAGAATCTAGTGCTACATTAAAAAAAAAAAAGCATATATCTATCAAGTATCACTATTGTTGTGCGGTTTTGGCACACACGCCCCACTAAAAGTGGGGACCCTCTTTTTCCTGCCCTTTTGGCCCTTTTCTGTGGCCTTGCCCCCCTTTTGAGCTTGCCTTTGAAAATCTTGGGGTTTTGGTCTTTGGTGCTAGTCTTGGTTATGGGTTCCCTTTGTGTTGATTTCCTAGTGGTTTTGGGATCTCGCAGATGTCCTCTCTGGGGGTTGGTTCCTTTTTTGCCTTTTGTTTTCCCTTGGTGTTTTTGTTTGGGTCTTGGGAGTTGTTCTCTTTATCTTTTGGCCTGGTTTCTTTTGTTTGTCAGGGGTGGAACCGAGATGGAACCTAACTCTGCACTTTTTCAAAGTTCACGGTTTGGTTTTCGTTTCCTTTTCGGCTCCGCTTCTCGCTTCTTGTTTTCTTTGTCAATTTCCTTGTCTTCGGCCTTTGGGTCGGTTTCCACCCTTGGGTTTTCCTTGGTTTTTTTTTCTTCTTCGTTTGTTGGAGGTGGAACCAAGATGGAGGAACCAGGATGGAACCTAACTCTAAACTTTTCCAAATTTCACGGTTTGGTTTATGTTCCCATTTCGGCTCTGCTTCCCACCTTCTTATTTTCTTCGTCACTTTGCTTGTCTTCGGCATTTGGGTCGGTTTCCTCCCTTGGGTTTTCCTTGGTTCATTTTTCTTCTTCGTTTTTCAAAGGCGGAACCGGGATGGAACCTAACTCTGAACTTTGTCAAAGATCATGATTCATTTTTCGTTCCCGTTTCGGCTCCACTTCCCGCATCTTTTTCATTTCGCTGTGTTCGGCCTTCGGGTTGGTTTCTTCCCTTGGGTCTGCTTTGGTCTTCCTTTCGGTTGTCGAAACCAAAGATGAGTGGGATCTGAGCTTGGTACTTTACAAAAAGTCTCATCTTGGTTATGTTCTCGCCTCTGTTAGGTTTGTTTATGCTTCCTCCAATTTTCCTCTTTGTTTGTTCCCGTCTCCGCTTCCGCCTGTTTTGTCTCTGTTCCTATTCCTATTTCATTTATGCTCTCTTTTGTTTTTGGTTCCACCTCCACCTGGGTTTGTGCTTGGTTTTCTTACCTTGGGGACTCTATTGGATTGACTGTATTTTGATGATGTATTGAGCATTAATGTTGGCCTTTTGAATGCATATTGGATCGAGTTGAAGGTTGTTGTTAGGGCCGAAGGAAGGATGGGTGTACTTTGAAAATTTGGCAAGATCTGTGGGAAACCGTTGAGTGAATATTGTGGCCACGGATAGGCGAAAACTATCCGTACACGCAAGGTCGATGCGTTTGGTGGCCTATTGATCCGTGGAGGGCTCAACCTGGTTTGACTTGACTTGAGTCGTCTCTTTTCCCAACTTGGGTTTGATCAGTGCCTCACATTCGAACTGGCGTTGTGCGCATGTTGCCATTTTTTTTTCGCACAGATGGAGCATTAATGGTAGGCATGGCTCGAGAGACTGTACCATGAATTTTGGGATCCCAAGTTGATTTGAAGGGGCACTTCATGCATTCAATGTTGGGTAGTAAATTATTGTTGTTTGTCAAGGCCGATTTGGTTGGTGGCCAGGCTTCTTTGTAACCCTAACTCTGGTTCTCACGGGAAGGATTTCTATAAGTATGGCCTTTGGCCTCATTTGTAGGGGTTGGTTAAGTTGGTTTCCAATTAGCTTAGACAGTAGATTTAGTAGTAGAATGGCAGGTGTAAGCTCTAAAAAATGAATGGTTCTATGGAGAAGAACCATCATTTCTGGACCTCAACAATGGAGCAGTTTCAGATTTAAAAGCAAAAACTAGAAATGAAACTATTCTAAACTACCAAAGATAATCAAAATGCTTCCAAAAAAAAACCAGTCTCCATTGGCATCCTATCACCAAATTCTTCTTATGCACTTTTGCTCTCATATTTTCGCAAGCATAGATACATCAAGAGGCTATTAGTGAATGGATTAAGAAAAGTTGTGAAGATATGTGCATGTGCAAGATTTGTGTAGGGGTCAAAATGAGAAGAGATTCATGTTTAAATAGGAATATTTGATGACAAAGAGGTTGAGAATGAGAAATGTGGGATAAATGGATATTGCAATAATGAATTTTTAAAATCCCACATGGTGTAGTGAAATGAAATGCATATGAGTGGAAATGATAAAGAAGATAGATTAAATGAATGGTGAAGGATTGAATAAAATAATTAAATGCATATATTTTTAATGTGGATGAAAATGATTTATTAATGTTTTATCATGAATTATTTTAATGTTTTTATGAGAATGATTTATGTAAGAATGATAATTTGTCAAAATGAAATTATTTAATTTATGAATGGTTATGAAATGTTTTATGAACAATTATTATTTATTATGCATTATGAATGATCATGTGGTGAAATGATTTAATGATTTATATAAATGCAATATGAAGTGAATGATTTATGCAAATGATTTGATTTAAATGATAATATAGTTTTATTATGAAATGCTAGTGAATGATTATGATAATGAATGATAATGCAAAACAATAATGTGACGTATGCAAATGATAATGCAATGATTTGATGATTTGATGAAATGCATGAATAGAAGAAAGTATTGAATGAATTGATCATTTTAATCAATAGACGAGTAATGTGATTTGAGGATAAATTTGAGTGTCTACAACAGGCATGTTAGAAGATTAGAAGTTAGTTTTACATTTCAAGCAAGTGTTGTAATAGACCAGAATTGTTGCTAATGCGGTGATTTAATACAAAGTGAAGACATTGTGCTATGATTGGTGCCTTCTTTTGGGTTGAATAATCTTGCATGGTTCTTGTTTAACCTCTTGAATTGCTCGGAATCATTTGAATGTATCTTAGTTTTAGTTAATAATGCTTGTGATTTAATGCTTGGAGTGTTGTAGCAATCTCTGGTTCATACTTTGGGCAGCTTCTTGATTACAGTAATGTTGTGCAAGGTCAACCTGTACCTAATACTTATGCGCTTATTTCAACTATAGGCATTTATTCAGTTTCATTGAATGAATGCCCATAGTCTTAAAATATTTAACACCTTAGAAGATTGCACTATTCTTTGTAAGATTGCAGGTATAGCCTGGGTTGAACATGAATTATTTTAAAGGGATTGGTCCATTCCAAGTATTTCATCATTTGCATGGTTAATCTTAGGAGTCGTCTTAATCTTAGGACTTTTGAAACCCTCAACTTTTGTTGTTTCTTTTATTATTTGGTTAGAACCAGAAATTTAAGCATCACCATGTCTTAAAATCTGATGAGTTTAAAGCTTCTAGTGTTTTTTCGTAAGGTCCCTTTGTGATTACCAACATTTTCACATTTATCACTGAGTTTGTTCCATTGCATTGTCAAGACCAGACACTTGAGAGACCTTGGGGTTATCTCTTTGTTCATAGAGATCAACCTTTCAAGAGAGATAGGATAACATTTATTCTATCTGAGTTTCTTTTTGTGTAGAAAACACCCATCAACAGGATTGGCGCTAGAGGGAGGGCCTGAATAAGAAAGCTGGAGAATTTTCTAAATGCCATCTCTCCTGAGAGGCTCAGAAGGAGAACCAGATCTACACTAGGAGGAGAAGAAGAAGAGTTTCAAGAATTTCCACCTCCAACCAGGTCAAGAAGGACTAGAAGAAGGGAGGGGTCATCATCCAACCTGTCATTTCCACCATCTTCACCCTCATCCACCTCATCTTCATCTAATTTTGAGGTTGATTCCATTCAACAACCACAACCAGTCATCAATCAGCCTTTACCACCTCCACCGATGGCTTTCCTGGCAAATAATCCATCCCCTCTAGCCTTCAACAACTACAATGTTATGCCCAAGAAACCTGAGTATTTTTTCTCTAAGTTTCACACGAATGACCCTAATGGAATGGCAAAGGAGCATATTAGGATTTTTTAGACTTGTCTAAGAGATAGGGGGATTAATCATCAGGATGTTGCATGCAAAATTTTCTCCTATTCTCTTGGAGAGGAGGCTTTTTACTGGTACAATAATTTACCTATTGCATCCATTCATAATTGGGTTGAACTCAAGGTTGCATTTATGCAGAAGTTTAAGATTCCTATTAGTGCTAGTGAGATTTATATACAATTTACTAGGGTAAAGAGGGAGGTCAATGAACCTATAGGATCATTCAACAATAAGTTTCATCATGCATACACCAGATTGCAAGCACCTTATGTTGGGGATGATACCTCTGCCTTATAGATGTATTTTGAAGCCCTGGATAGTCTCACATCCACCTTCCTTAAGTGGAGAACTAACCCTCCAACTACCTTTCTCACTACCTATACGGAGGTTGTTAAGGTAAGCACAGACTTGAGACAACACTTGTCAGAACCCCTACCATCTTTGGGACCTACTGCTCACATGGGTCAAGTCCAATCTCTCAACCAAGCTCTGATTAATCATACTTCCCTTATGATTCCTATTCCATAGTTGCCTTTGGTCCCTCACCCTAGTCATCCTATAAACCAGGTCCAACCAATGCCCGGTTATCCCTAGCAAAATTCTAACCATCCCCTCTATTCACAATCACAGGTTGGTTTCCCTACATATTTACAGAACTCAAAATTTTTGAATCAATCTAATGGTTCAGGAGGAGTGTCAGAATACCCTCCAAACACTATGAATCCGGTCCCTTACAACAATCCTAATAAAGAAAGGTTAGATGAGATAATTGAGCAAGTGAAGAAGTTGAACACGGAGGTAACCTACCTGAGGAACCAAAATAACCAACTCCAAGATAATCAAAAGATCATGCAATCAAGTTATAACAAAGGAAAACACTATGACAGAAATCAGAACTTTGAAACGGGACAAGGTTTCGGTCAAAACTTTGATAGAAGTCAAAAAGGTGGACAAGGATTTGAATGAAGATAGCCACCTAGGTAGAATAAGCCATGGAACACTGGGCCTAACATGGGAGGAGTTCCCACTCCATTGGATGAACCTTCCAATCAAGAGAAACTCCCAGGTGGTGTGTACCTAGCAAAAGCAGCTTTGTCAGGATAGTGTAGACTTCACAAGACAAGTCAACACTCTGAACTTAATTGTCCTGAATTTCAAATTGTTGCTTCCATCTTTCAATATGAAGTTGAAAAAAACTCCATTGGCCAAGATTTGGTACCCTCAAATCCTTATGATTCCCCAGTATTGGTGTTGAATCATGCCCCTTTTCCAAGAGATGAGGAGAATGAATCAGAAGAGGATTCAAGAAGCTAGAATGGGGAGAAAAAACAAGTGCTCAATGAAGATGAAATCTCTCAGCTATTTAATGAAGAAACTGAGAACGACAATGGCCCATTGGATGAAGTGGATGTTGATGTTGAAGAAGTATAGATGTTTCAACAACCTATCAGGAAGTATGATATGAGGAGCAAGCCCCACAGGAATCCACAAGCTGGAGGTCTATTCACTACATCCACCCCTCCACACAATTTTACTACTCCACCAGATCCACATGCCAACAACAATCCATCATAGCCTCAGGTGATGACACAATACCTTACAAAATAAGTACAACTAGATGTTTCCAAAGGAAGCAATGCTGATGCAGCAAGAGATAGGAA
This sequence comes from Sequoiadendron giganteum, assembly GCA_007115665.2. Classification (NCBI taxonomy): domain Eukaryota; kingdom Viridiplantae; phylum Streptophyta; class Pinopsida; order Cupressales; family Cupressaceae; genus Sequoiadendron; species Sequoiadendron giganteum. The sequence goes on along the minus strand of CM021101.1, from coordinate 64,708,093 downwards.
GACTGGTCATTCTAAGGAGGTCCACCCTAACATGAATGTGGAACAACTAGGAGAATATGTCATTGAGGAACTCAGGAAATTAAAGGTAAGTCTTTCTTCTTTGAAGTTTTTAGGAGTTCCTAAAATCAGAAATGTAGTCCTAGGGTCCTTTAATTCAAGTATAACAACACCAGGAGTAGAAATCAATGAGGAAATTGGAAGGCCTCCTAGTTCACAAGCACCCAAAAGCCCTAGTCAATATCTGGGGATAGGGGAAAATAAAAAGACAGGGGTCAGGTTGCACAAGCTTACTCACAATTAAGTTTATTCCAAGGAAAAATGGAAACCCCTCCTTTTCTGATTTCTATTCATATATTTGGTAAAAATTTGCACAATTGTCTGTTGGATTCAAGAGCATCCACAAATGTTATGTCATTTTCTATCTGTAGGGCTCTTTTTATTACCCCTTCAGCTTCCCAGAAGAAGGTCACTTAATTGGACAAAACATAGGTGAATATAGTAGGAGAACTGAACATGATTCAAATGCAAGTTGCTTCAGACCCTAGAGTGCAACAAGTACTTAATATTCAAGTAGTAGACATTCCTGACACTTATGGTCTAATCTTGGGTAGAGAATTTACCAAAGCACTAAATGGATATACATCCATAGACCACTCTCACATGTGGCTCCCCTGGAAAAGGAGTCCAAAATAAAATCATAATTGAGAGGGAACCTAGAATGAAGTATCTCATTGCTGAATATCAGAATACTTCAAATGAAATATTGGTGTCTGAGGTCAGCATGGGGAACTATATCTTGGCCTCTCCTATTTCCAATATAGAGGAATTCTTTATGATGTAAATCTCTTCTGGTGAATCCACATCAGAAGCTAGTAATTTTGAGGTGCAATTTGAACAAACAGAGGAACTTGATGATCAGGCAGATAGACAACTTAGTTTTTTGGATTATTTCCAAGAGTTTATCCAGAAATGTGTAGAAGATCAGATTCATCTAGGTAAAAATATGAAATTTGAAGAGTTGCTTCTTCCTATTTGGTGTAGAGTTCACAATGCTCCTCATTCTAAACTAGAATTTTGCTTATGTCAAACTGCAGTGGAGCAGATACAAGGATACATTAACACAGACCCAACTGTTAAGGTAAACATACAAAACATTCAAAATAATCTAAAAGAAAAGAACCCAAGGCCTCTCAAAGAACCTCTGGGTATCAGCAAGGACAAAGGTGACTCAAGAAAAGTAGAAGCTAATGACTATTGGACATTAAGTTTTGATGGATCCAAATCCAAGCAGGGTGCTAGAGCAAGGCTTGAGCTGATCAGTCCTAAAGGTAAAACCTACTTTTCTACTCATAGACACCAATTCTAGTGCATTAACAATGTAGCTGAGTATGAAGCTCTATTTCATGGGCTACTGATGGCATTAAGAAAGAAAAACAAAATTTTGCAAGTGTTTGGAGATTCTGAGCTAGTGGTCAGGCAAGTAAGGAAAGAATACTCATGTCATGATAGAAGGATGGCCAATTATAGGCACATAATATGGGATCTTATTGAAGGATTTGATGCCTTCAACATTCAGCTGATACCTCAAAGTAAGAATCAAACTGCTGATTCTCTAGCACAACCAGCATGTACATTGTAGCCCTTATCACTTTCAGGCTTAAAGAAGTTCACTGTGGAAAAAATTTCGGTACCCTCAGTACTTGACACTGTCACCAATGTTTAGGTATTTGAAGATGATAAGCATATTTTTGATTTCATCACTAGCTGTGATGTGTTTTCTTCTCAAGTGATTGATGAGGTCGAACCTCAAGAGGTTGAAATGGACCTAGAAGGATTCCTCAATCTGAAGACTAATACCATACCAAGAGGCATGGTGTAATTGGAAAGGATCTTTGATCTGGATAAGATAAGAGACCAAGAGCAGAAAATGAAAAGGGAGTCTCTCAACTGTCAGTGTGAAACATACAACATGGGGACCCAAAGTGATGTCAAAAATGTCTTTATTGGTAAGGTGTGCACTCCAAAGGAGAGACAAGGAATCATTAATGCCTTGCACACATATCAAGATGCGATAGCCTAGAGTTATGATGACTTGAGGACATATGACACTTCAATCATTACACATACTATTCCCCTCAAGTCAAATGTTAGGCCATTCAAGCAAAGATAGAGACCAATTAATGCTCTTCTAGAGCCCATCATTCAAAAGGAAGTGCAGAAGCTACTTTCAGCACGAATCATATTTTCGATAAGATTCAACATGGGTTGCAAACTTGGTTCCAGTAAGGAAGAAAAATGGAGAAATTAGACTATGTGTTGGTTTCAGAAACCTAAACAGAGCATCAGAAAAGGATAATTATCCAGTCCCTTCACTAGATGAAGTGCTTCAGATTGTTAATGGATCTTAGATGATATCCTTTCTAGATGGATACTCTGGATACAACCAGGTCATGGTCCAATATGAGGATATGCACAAAACTGCCTTTACTACAAAATGGGGAACTTTTTCTTACAGAAGAATTCCCTTTGGATTAATCAATGTTGTAGCTACATTCCAAAGAGCTATGGATATTACCTTCAAATACATTGTTGGAAAGTGCATAATCATCTATATGGATGATTTGACAATTTTTTCCAAGAAGCAAAGTGATCATGTTGCAGATTAATGCAAAGTATTCTAGGAGTGCAAGGAATTTGGAATTTCACTTAATCCAAAGAAGTGCATCTTTGGAGTCACTAAGGGAAATTTGTTGGGACATGTTATTTCAAAACAAGGCATTTCCATTGATCCTGAACAAGTGGAGGCTATAATGAAAATTCAACCCCCTGCAAGCAAGAAAGAAATGAATTCATTATTTGGCAAGATTAACTTTGTCAGAAATTTTATCACTGGATTTGCAGAGATAGTCAAGCCATCGAATGCCATGTTGAAGCAAGAAGCAAAGGTTGAATGGAATGCAGAGGCTAGGGAAGCATTTGTAGAAATCAAGAAAGCTATTATTGAGGCCCCTATTTTGGTGAGTCTTGATTATGCTAAGGCATTCTATATATATTGATTTTCTTTTGATCACTCCTGGGTTGGCTTTTTGACACAAAAGTCTGATCAGGTGAATGAGCATCCCATAGCATTCATGAGTGCACCTTTGAAATATGCAGAACTAAGATATCCTAATATTGAAAAGAAGGCTTATGCCTTGATCCGAGCTGTGAAGAAGTTCAGACACTATATACTGAGAAACAAGGTCTTTTCTATAGTCCTTGATCCTATAGTCAAGTTGTTGTTGATGCAGAATGAATTGGGTGAATGCAGAGCCAACTAGGTAACTATGTTGCAAGAGTATGATATTGAAATTCAACCCATGAAGTTGGTAAGAGGGAAAGGACTGACCAAGACAATGGCAGAAATGGGTCCTGACCTTGTAGCCTAGCACTATAATCTTGAAGATGTTTCTCCAGGGGACTGGTATGATGACATTCTCCACTATCTTTTGAATCAACAGTGTCTCGAACAACTCAATGCAGTACAAAGGAGAGCTCTATGTTTGAAGAGTGGATTTTTTATGATGAAAGGAGTTGTTTTATACAAGAGAAATCATGAAGGTGTCTACTTGAGATGCCTAAGAAAGGAAGAGGCAAGGAGAGTAATGACTGAATTTCATGACAAATATAGCACAGACCATGGTTCAGCACCTTCCACTATAAATAAGATCCTGAGGGTAGGCTATTACTGGCCTACCTTGTTCAAGGACACACATAACCACATGAGAACTATTCATGCATGTCAGAGTGCAATAAATAGGGAGAGGTGTGCAGCTCTTCCACTTCGGTTTGTCGTAGAGGTAAAACCATTTGCACAGTGGGGAATGGAATTCATAGGTCCCATCAACCCACCTTCATCTATAGACCACAAGTATATTCTTACTATAACTAATTACTTTACTAGGTGGACTAAGGCTCTTTCATGCAAGCAATGCACTTCTGAAGTGATAATCAATTTCATGGAGACAGGTATCATTAACCACTTGGGTTGTCCATTGGCTTTGGTTAGTGATAATGGTTTTGCATTTGCATCATTAAAGTTTTCTAACTGGGCTTATGATCATGGAATTTCCATAAAATTTGCATCCAATTACTATCCACAGGGGAATGGTTTGGTTGAGTCTTCCAATAAGAACCTATTAACAGTCATCCGAAAACTACTAGAAAGGAACCCCAAGGATTGGCACACCCAGTTTAGATTTTCTCTTTGGCCAAACTGCACTAGACAAAATACATCCTTAGGAACCTCTCCTTATCACCTAGTATATGGTTTGGAACCGGTCTTTCCCATCCAGCTTAACATCCCTACCCTACAATTCATCAATGAGTACTATGATGGAGAGGATAAGCATGAAGCCTGCTTGACTGATTTGTTACACCTTGAAGAAAGAAGAGATGAAGCCTTAGAAAAATTTGCTAAGCATCAAGGTGTAGTGAAGAGATGGTTTGATAGGAGAGTCAAGGTGAAATCCTTTAGAATATTTGACTTGGTTCTCTACTAGGATAAAACCCATGACAGAAAAGGGGAGCATGGAAAATTTGACAAACTTTGGCTTGGCCCTTATCAGATTGTAGATATTCTAGGAGATAATGTCTTTTATTTAAAAACCCTCACTGGAGAGGATATCCCACTGCTTGTCAATAGGCAGTATTTGAAGCATTATTTTTAGTCTTGAGTTATTTTCAGCTCTGTCCTTGTACATAAGTAGATTAGGTTTCCTTTCTGTTGTTTTTTTTTCTGCCTTGGTTAGAATAGGTTTTCTTTTGGTTTCGCTTTGCTGGTCTGTTGCTTTGGTTTTGGTTTGGGTTGACCTACTTGGGTTGGTTTCTCTTGTTGCTCTGTTTTCACTTTGGGGTTTTCTTGTTTTCCTCTGGGTTTATTGCATCTGTATAACTGGTCGCTTGTCTGGGACTATTCTGGGATTTCTTTTACAAAATCCAATCATCTTTTTAGAGTCATCCAACTTGGTGGAATTCCTTCATCTAATGTTGCATGGGCTAGGGATTAGAGTCACTTGACTAAGTTAAATTCTGGAATGTATTTGGGTCTTATATCTTCACACAAATATTAAGAATTCCAAGGTTGCATGTGGTCTTTAAGAGGTCTGAATGGGTGAAAAATCTTAAATTATGCTCCAACGCCACTATGGTTCTCATCCTTGAGTGTGGGCTTCATTTCCTGCAAGGTGAAAAGTAAAGCTTTAAAGAAAATCTCAAAGAGAATATCAAAAGAAAAGGAAAGAAAATATTGAAAATCAAAAGTAGTGTTCACCTTATCAAGGGTATCCTAGCATCTCTATTGGGGCTATGGACAACTGGCTAGCAATAGAGCAATGCTAAGGAGGGTCATAGTGATAACCTCACCGGGGCTATGGACGCCTGACTGGCAGTGAAGCTCTATCTAGGTTGCTTTTGGAGTTAGAATTCTTATGTAGTCTTGTAAGACTGAGTTTGGTCCCTATTGCAACTTAGGAAAGGGGAAATGAATGCATATTCACATACTTTGACCCTAGTACAAGAAAGGTTTGCTTACCTGTGATTTTTTAAACCTTGCTTAAAATGTAACCTAATGTCTGGTCTGCGAAACCAGATATTTTGGGTTCCTGATTCTAGTTTGTCATTCAAATTCCCTAGGGCATTTCCCCAGCGGAGTCACCATATGTTGTGCAGTTTTCGCACACACGCCCCACTAAAAGTGGGGACCCTCTTTTCCTTGCCCTTTTGGCCCCTTTTTGTGTCCTTTCCCCCCTTTTGAGCTTGCCTTTGAAAATTATGGGGTTTTGGTCTTTGGTGTTGGTTTTGGTTATGGGTGCCCTTTGTGTTGATTTCTTGGTGGTTTTGGGATCTCGCGGATGTCCTCTTTGGGGATTGGTTCCTTTCTTGCCTTTTGTTTTCCCTTGGTGTTTTTGTTTGGGTCTTGGGAGTTGTTCTCTTTCTCTTTTGGCCTGGTTTCTTTTGTTTGTCGGGGGAGAAACCAGGATGGAACCTAACTCTGAACTTTGTCAAAGTTCACGGTTCGGTTTTCGTTCCCATTCCGGCTCGACTTCTCACCTTCTTATTTTCTTCGTCGCTTTGCTTGTCTTCGGCCTTTCGGTCAGTTTCCTCCCTTGGGTTTTCCTTGGTTCATTTTTCTTCTTCGTTTGTCGGAGGCGAAACAAGGATGGAACCTAACTCTGAAATTGTCAAAGTTCACAGGTCGATTTTCGTTCCCATTCTGGATCTGCTTCCCGTCTTCTTGTTTTCTTTGTCACTTTGGTTGTCTTCAGCCTTTGGGTCGATTTCCTCCCTTGGATTTTCCTTGGTTCATTTTTCTTCTTCATTTTTCAGATGCAGAACCGGGATGGAACCTAACTTTGAACTTTGTCAAAGTTCACAGTTTGGTTTCCGTTCCCGTTCTGGCTCCACTTCATGCCTTCTTATTTTCTTCATCGCTTTGCTTGTCTTTGACCTTTGGGTCGGTTTCCTCTCTTGGGTTTTCCTTGGTTCATTTTTCTTCTTCATTTGTCAGAGGTGGAACCAGGATGGAACCTAACTCTGAAATTTGTCAAAGTTCACGATTCAATTTTTGTTCTCATTCCAACTCCACTTCCCATGTCTTTGTCATTTCACTACATTCGGCCTTTAGGTTGGTTTTTTCCCTTGGGTCTTCTTCAGTTTTCCTTTCGGTCATCGGAATCAGAGCCAGGTGGGATCTGAGCTCGGGACTTTGTGAAAAGTATCATCTTGGTTTCATTCCCACCTCCACTGAGTTTGGTTCCGCTTCTGCCTGTTTTCCTCTTTGTTTGTTCCCGTCTCCGCTTCCACCTATTTTGTCTCTGTTCCTGTTCTTTTTTCATTTCTGCTCTCTTCTATTTTTGGTTCCACCTCCACCTGAGTTTGTTCTTGGTTTTCTTACCTTGGGGACTCTATTGGATTGACTTGGATTTTCATGATGTATTGAGCATTAATACTGGCCTTTTGAATGCAGATTGGATCAATCTGAAGGTTGTTGTCGGGGCCGAAGGAAGGATGGGTGTACTTTGAAAATTTGGCGAGATCTGTGGGAAACAGTCGAGTACATATTGAGGCCGCGGACAGGTGAAACCCATCTGTACACACAAGGTCAATGCATTTGGTGGCCGATTGATTTGTGGAGGGCTCAACCTAGTTTGACTCTATCTGATTTGTCTATTTTCCCAGCTTGGATTTGATCGGTGGCTCGCATTCGAACTGGCGTTGCACGCACGTTGCCATTTTTTTGTTTGTACAGATGGAGCATTAATGGAGGGCATGGCTCGAGAGATTATACCATGAATTTTGGGATCCCAAGTCGGTTTGAAGGGGAACTTCATGCATTCAATGTTGGGTGGTGAATTATTGTTGTTTATCAGGGCCGATTTGGTTGGTGGTCGGGCTTCTTTGTAACCCTAACTTTGTTTTGCACGGGCAGGATTTCTATAAGTATGGCCTTTGGCCTCATTTTTAGGGTTTAGTTAAGTTGGTTTCCAATCAGTTTAGATAGTAGATTTAATAGTAGAATGGCAGGCATGTTAGAATATTAGAGGTTAGTTTTACATTTCAAGCAATTGTTGTAATAGACCAGAATTGTTGCTAATGCGGTGATTTAATACAAAGTGAAGGCATTGTGCTATGATTGGTGCCTTCTTTTGGGTTGAATAATCTTGCATGGTTCTTGATTTATCTCTTAAATTTCTCAGAAAAATTTGAATGTATCTTAGGTTTAGTTAATAATGCTTGTGATTTAATGCTTGGAGTGTTGTAGCAATCTCTGTTTCATACTTTGGGCAGTTTCTTGATTACAAAAAATGTTGTGCAAGCTCAAATTGTACCTGATACTTATGTGCTTAGTTCAACTATAGGAATTTATTTAGTTCCATTGAATGAATGCCCATAGTCTTAAAATATTTAACACCTTAGAAGATTGCATTTTTCTTTGTAAGATTGCAGGTATAGCCTAGGTTGAAAAAGAATTAGTTTAAAGGGATTGGTCCATTCCAATTATTTCATCATTTGCATGGTTAATATTAGGAGTAGTGTTAATCTTAGGACTTTTGAAACCCTCACCTTTTTCTTTTTCTTTTATTATTTGGTTAGAACTAGAAATTTAAGCATCACCATATCTTAAATCCAATGAGTTTAAAGCTTCCAGTGTTTGTTCGTAAGGTCCCTTTGTGATTACCAGCATTTTCATATTTATCACTGAGTTTGTTCCACTGCATTTTCAAGACTTGACACCTGAGAGACCTTGGGGTTATCTCTTTGTTCATAGAGATCAACCTTTCAAGAGAGATAGGATAATATTTATTCTGCTTGAGTTGTTGTTGTGCAGAAAACACCCATCAACAAATATATGAGAGACAAAGTGAATGATAAAAAAGTCAGATTGGGGTATGTTCCTACCAAAGAACAAATTGTAGATATCTTCACTAAACCGTTGCCTAAGGATACTTTTGAGTATCTTAGAGGCAAGTTAGGGGCCATTTCCCCTCCCAATCTAAACTAAATATGCAAGCCTTTGCATCAATCCATGTACTTATAGTCAGATCTGTTTTGGATTGATGTTATGGTGGCTACTACTCAAGGGGAGTAGAAATATGTTTTAGATATGTGGTTCAGAGCTTGTGTACCATTGTCATTGATATCAAAGGGGGAGAAGTGTAATGTGAAAAACCTTTGAAGAACAAAGAGGGAGAAGCGCAATCAGAACTAAGGGAGAAGATGGAAGAGCTAGTTGTGTTGATGGTATTTTCACATCATGTGTTGCCATCAATGCAAAAGGGGGAGATTGTTGGATGTTGTGGTTGTGTTTCTGATATGTGGTTGTCATTTATGTCAACACTATTAGAAATAAGTGTTTTGAAGGTTGTATCTGTCGAGGATATTGAGAAAATTAGAATAACTATGTTGCAGGCAGTCTATGAAGGTGTGAAGATTAGAGTGGTGGAAATTTGTGTGTGTTGATCATTATAGGTCGTGCTTTAAAGGTTTTTTTTAAAATCCTATCTAGTATGTTCTTTGAAAGTTTTAGATATTTGCATCAATTTTGGAGAAAGTTATGAGTTTCTGAGTTCCTACAGTTATTCTATTACTGTAGTTGATGTTTCTAGAAGAAGAAATTGAAATTCTGGTGAATTGAGTTGTTGTGTATTCTCCTAATATTTTTGTAGATGTTTTTCGATCATTCTCTATCATTGTGTAATTTCCAAGTTGATCAGTGTGATCATGATCAAATATTTTTCCTTTGTGTGTTCGAGTTTTCATGTTCTTCGCCAACATGATGGTGGTAGTGTGTTGCGGATCCTTATGGAACGATTTGTGAATGCTTGGTGTGTTTGAGGATGTTAATTTAGGTCTTCATTATGTTGTGACCAACTTAGGTTGGTACGCATTGAGATTTGATCATGTATTAAGGTCGATAGTTTGTAATTCATTTATTATTTGTAGCCGACAAAGTTGTTGATGTAAATCCATGTAGCGGATATATAAGAGCGATTTTTTTCCTCATTTTGAAGTATGTCTGATGTATGTATGCAAAGTATATGTATGAATAAAGATTAGATCATTCAAGTGTAGAGAAGAGTGTGAAGAAGGTTGAGTGAAGTGTGAAGAAGTATTTTTTTGCCTAACTAGAACTATAATCAGGCTTTTCAACAATCTAATTTCTCAATTCACATTCTTCAGATGGATTTAATCTGAATGTCTTTATAAGGCAGTGAGACTTCCTTTGAGCAGTGAGCTCTAGGGAGTGTGCCTAAATGCATGTGAATTCCTTATTCATTTTTCATTATAATTTTAATAGGGTATAATTGTGGATTAACCTCCACCGTGGTTTTTTCCCTTAACAGGATTTCCACACAAAAATCTTGGTGTTGTGTGTCTCCATTGTGTTCATTCCTTCACTGTTATTTATCAGATATGAGATTAAATTTTGATAAGGTTAAGTTTAAATTTTGTTACAAATGATTCACCCCCCCTCTCAGTTGTCTATCCTTATTTTTCCAATAGTTGGTACTCTATGTTTGTCTAGCGCTTAGTAGCAAGCTCAACTCTTAGCTTTTCAACTTCAGCATACAACTGAACCTATTCACCTTGGGCCTCCTCGAGCAACTTAGTTGCTTCTCCTTGCTAATTTTGTATATGTCTTATATGGTCCATCTCAACATCTCTAGCCTTGATCTTTTTCTATAGCATATTCACTGTTTCCCTTACATTTATCAACTTTTCCTTATGCTTCTTCATTTTTTTTTCCAGCCTTTCATAATCAACATACACCACCTTCTGGATGGCCTTGGCTAGGACCACCTTATCACATGGATGAGTTTCATTCAAATCCAAACCCATGGCCCTAATGTCATAATACTCCATCTGAATTTGTCACTCAGGATTGGACATGAGCGGCTTCATGGTAATGATCAGTAGATAATTCCACTCTTCATCGAAGCAAGCTTCAATCTTCTTGGTAGCTGGTTGTGTGGCATTCTTTAACTATTGTTTCTGCTTTTTGGCCTATCAGGCCTACTTGGTTGCATCTGGAGACTCTGAGGGGTATCAATGCTTTGCGTGGCAATGGAAGCGCCTGGAGGAAGACCAAAAAGGGTAACAAAAGGAGAAACCTCAGATGTATGAGAATGTAGAGAGGAAAATGGGAGTGTTATCATAGAAAATGGTGGGATAACAAATTGATATTGGGCAAGGGAAAAACCAGTCTAGGTGAAAAGAGAAATGGGTGGAAGTAGAGATGTTTTCCAAGAAATGGATGGACTTGGGGTGATGGGAAACATGGATGTTCTAGCTCTTTCAATGGGGGCCCTTGACAGGGCGATCAAAGAATCAATAGCGGCTAAGGCGGATCCTACTCATTCGACACGTGGGGTTACTTCACAAGGTTCATTATTGAAAATGGTTGGGGGCTCATCAAGGACCAAAAGGTTGGGGTACACGGGCGTAGGATTCTTCTCCACATATGGAGGCAGATGATTAACTAGAGATGCAAAGGAAAAAATAAGAGAGGGAGCAAAACTTACCTGGGCCACGATGGTTGAAACACCTTGTAGAGAAAACTCCACTTCTTATCCTCTAGATGATGCACCAGTTCCACCCAAATCTTGGACTCACCTCCTCTTTGCATGATCAGAACTAGTAGGTTCTGATCCTATCAAAAGTTGGCCTTCGATAACCACAGCGGACCTTCTTGGGGACTATCGGGCTCTTTTCCCTTTGCTTTAGGCACTGACGAAGGACATGGCTTGTGATTTCTTTTGCCTCAATCCTTTCCTTTTGTCTGATCCCTAGGGTCAAGAAACATGGTGTGGAAGTTCTCATGTTTAATCTCATGAAATGTCTCTGGATTTCTATTGTTGATATCGGCCTCTTCATCGTAAACTTCTTCAAACCTTTCATCATGTGGTTGCAAGTCTTCGAACAGGGCATTGGGTCATCTCATCTCCTATCAGAACCTCCAGAAATATGCCTTTTTTCTTTTTTAACATCCCAAGCATTTCAATTGTGTGTTGATGGATTTACCCATTGGGAGGTTCCTCTAATACTATTTCTGCGCTACATAGAAATTTAGCCATGCTAGTCGTTTGGATGGTATGTGGTCCAAGTTGATATATATTTATCACCTTTCGTGAATCAATTTTTTCCTCGACTCAAAATACTCTCAACTCTCATGTTTCAAAGTTGAGAGGTGCCTTGTCGGATTGTAGTCCCACATGTCACAAATTAGAACCAAGCCTGCGATCGCTAGTTTTTTTGTAAGCTCACCCTCCACCTTCCGCTTTGCCAATGTTACCTGACTATTGGAAATGTTAAGGAGGATTTGGTATATCTTTATCTTATTCCTTTTGGTGCCATAGGTATTTTTGGAAAGGGTTGCCTGATGGCATGACTCCAAAGAAAAAGATCTATCGATTACAAATTTGGGGAGTTTGAAAGGCTCCCCAACAAAACCATGGAATTTGATAAACACAAAATCCTCACCCAAGAAATAATTCACCGAGGTCTACGAAATCTTCATCCATTGCAAGACCTCAGGAGAGAAACGGCCCACAAGGCATGGGAGAAAATTTTGAAGTACTAACCTCATAAAATAATCCACAAACCAATGGTAATCCCATGTTCTTGAAAGCACATGAGTCCATACAGCAATTCGCTGATAGAAACCCCTTACATCGAACCTAAACATTGGAAAAAATTACTAGAAACTTAGAATTTTGATGCAAAATGAAGTGAACTAAGAAATAAGAATACTTAAATTTATACTCAGTACCATAGGTCCTCAATTGCTCTAGCATCCCTTCGGCTACTACATCAACAAAATCATAATACTTCTGAACTTTCTCCCTTTTAAGCATGAAAGCTAGGCCCATCTGAAAAGGATGGACCTCTTCATCATTATCAAGGTCATAAACCTAGGTCATCATCGAGAAAATAGACTGTGTATCCTTCTTGAATTTTTTGCATGCAAGAGGAAAATAAAAGTGATCTTTCTTCGATCTTTCCTTCATTTCATCCTCATAAAATATTCCCTTCTTGGTTCTACCTTCCTAGAAACTTTCTATATCTTCCTCATCAAAGCGTTCGACACCCCAAGTTGTAGGGATACACAACATATCCTGTATGGTCGTTGTAGAAATTGTAACCTTGATCTTGTTGCCAACAATAACTCATATCTCCTTATTGAATATTTTGGTGCATGCATCTACCAGCTCTGGGCATGGGTGTACGATGGGAAACATGAACTGTGGAAAACCACAATTCCAAATTTGAGACATAAAACTTTTAGATGACCCATGTGGCATCATTATTTCGAACGCCCCCTCCCTAAGGCTTTTAGGGTTGGTCGCCAAATTTGGGTCAAAAATATTGTCGACAAAACCTTGCACTACCTCTCTTCTGATATGATTATCCAGTTGCATTGATTTGGTGTAATTAAAATGTTGTTCTTCCAGTGTTGGGGCATTAGCAAATGAATTCCTCCCAAATATGTCGATGAAACCTAGCCTCTTGTACGAGGCTCTAGCCTTTCTACCAGATGTTGATGCTTCTTTCATGGTCATGCTGAGAAGTTGCTGAGAGTTTCTTCGATGAAATGGCCACTTTCATTTTTCTTCTCAAAAAGATCTCCTTTTGGGTGCACTTAATTCCTATGCACGTGCATGCAGTTAAGGTTCTATTGTTACCGCTAGTCCATTGAATGTTTCCACCGAGGTGATACATGTGGATTTGAGATCCATATCCCTCAGAAATGCCAAAAATGTTGCAAGAATGGAATTAGTACATTCTCCATGCCACCTCCTTTCATAAATAAGATCATTGGATTGAAAAGTGTGCTTTTAGCTATGAGAAACGTGCTTAATTAATGCAAGGTACTTTAGAAAAGATAAGCCCATTTAATTTTTCAGATTTTAATGCGCTAATCCATGTCTTTTCATATAAGCAAGATAGTTGGTGTTGATGATGGAAAAGGACACATGTTGATGATTAGCTTATACATGCATTTATTCTCAACGCCCAAATTTAATTTTGAAGACCTCTTGTCATATTTTTCGTATGATTTGTCTAATGTTCTTTGGTTGCTTTTGTATTTCCTTTGTAGTCATCCGACCAAAAATAGACTTCTCGTTGGTTGGGTTTGTTAGCACATCTTTTGTATAAATAGCTATGCCACCTTATTACAATATTCATTTGAAAAATAGCCTTTTAAGTTTAGTGAGATTTTCTTGCTATCTCCCATTCTACTACATTATGTTGCTTTGTCATAATGTCAGTTGGCGTAGGCACTCATGTTCGTCTTCTACCACGAAGGACACAATACACCTTCGTGGGGTAGGTCACCTATGATAGAATTAAGTGCCTAGTGAATAAGTGTGACCGCCTTGCATTCAAGTGGGTAGTCGACCTAGACTATATTGATGACAAGAACTAGTTGAGAAGCAATTGCAAAATTGTTTCTCACTTTATCGCCTCCCTGGTTGACCTAAACATCACCAAGCCTGTGATAATTGAAGTGTGCCACCAGATGTTTGACTCCATACAGCTAGAAGGGCTCGATGAAATCATACAAGTGGCTATCCCTGGTGTCGGTATTTTGAGTGCCATGGACATCTGCAAGCACGTCAAGTATGGGATAGGCATGGCCTGGCTGCCTTTCCTTTCTGACTTCCACACCATGGAACTTGATGGGCATCATTTGATGTCTCTGCTAACGGCCACCTACTTATTTTGGGAGTATGATGTGGAACGCATTTCTGGGATAGATTGGAGGAAACACTTTGAGTTTCTAGTATACAGTCACGGCAGGGAGAACTGAGGTCCATGTTGTCTCGAGCCCGTGTGTGTTGTGTGTTCACCCCCCTTTTCACCCTGACAAAGAAGTAGAACCTAATAATGAGCTACTTCGACTATGTAACAATGGTCAGAGGCTTAGCTTTTACTATTTTTTGTGTGTTGTCTCCTTTTTGCTTCTTTTTGCTTTGTGACTTTTTGGGTTTGCTCGAGAGGGCTTCATGTTTAAATATGAGCCTGAGGCTTGTATTACATTGTAAAAAAAATTATGAATATAATATAATACAATACTTTTCCACTTTCCTTTGTGTTATTCTCATGGTTTATTCCCAAAATTAAAATGTATTTATAAAAAAATTTACATATGGTACATAACTGTGAATTTTTTTAAAGAACTTGCACATTAATGGAACAATTTTAGAGAAATATCATTCACCAGTATATCCAGAATGCCACCTTCCATATCTTCAAGCTCATACACATTATTTTCCTTGTACGCATTGATACGGAAGGGTCCCTTCCATTGCGATTCCAATTTTGTATGTTGTCCTGGTTTTGCAGTGCGCTCATCGTACTTTAGTACCAAGCTCCTTTCCCTAAAACCTAGGTTGGAGGTTTTTTATCGAACCATCATTTTACTATTTGTTGGCGGTCAATCATGGTTCCATAAGCCTTTTCTCTATCGTCTTCAAGTTTGAGTAAATCTACCAACCTTACTTCCATCCCGCCGCTTTCTTCAATCTCTAAGGATTTTAGTAGTTGCAAGGTTGGGATCTCTATGGAAATAGGTAAAACTACCTCTTTTTGGTATGTTAGTTCATAAGGAGAGGCCTTTAGGATCTGTGTGGGTGTAATCTAGTTTTCCCATAGAGCAGCTCGCAGGTGCTTGTGCCAATCCCCTTGTCACTTTGACCCGATACGCTTGATCAACCTAATTAGGTTTTTATTGGCAGAATATGCTAACCCATTTCCTTGCGAGTAGTAATTTGATGAATTTTTAAGGTAAACCCCATGCTTGACAGTGAAATCTGACATCCCAAAACCTACAAAAGCTCATGCATTGTCGGATATGATGGTTTTTGGCAAACCAAATCTGGTTACCAGCTCTTCAAGGAAGTTGACGATCTTGCCCTTTGTAGCATTTTTTAGGGAAATGGCCTTCATCCACCTTGTGAAGTAGTTGTTCACCGTAAGGATCCACTTATGGCCAGCACTGGAAATAGGATCAATCATCCTAACAAAATCCAAGCCCCATTGAGCAAAGGGTTCCTCAATTACAATTGGGCTCAATGGCAAGGCAGAATTCGTTCTTTTGCCAACAAAAATTGGCACTGAGTACACTTTTGCAATAGATGGTGTGCTTCGAAAAACATGAAGGGACAATAATACCCTACTTGCATTATCTTTAAAGAAGTAGTCTTGGTGGATAAATGTCCACCCTCATGAATATAATTAAATTCATTAGAAATATTTCCACCTGTGGCTTATTCAGGCATCGGAGCAGGACAATTTCATAATTCATTTTAAATAAGACATCTTCAATTAATACATATTTGGTGCCTTGCAGTCAGTAGTATCACCTTTTGTGGGATGGAAGGTTGGTCTGGTACTGCCCCTTTTGCATATATTGTGTTCAATCCGTCACTAGGACTCATCAAACTCGAATTGGTTTGTATAAACTTGATCAACCTCCTTCTTAGCTATGGAACTTGATTCTTGTGTAAGATATTCACACAGACCTCTTCCCCAAACAAGCTTGGTTGGTCTAATGTCGACATCATACTCTAGGATCCTATTGATCCAACTTGCTCTCTTCTCGGTTATCTCACCCTTGGTGATATAATCCTGCACACTGGGATGTGCAACAAGAATGGTGATTCTATTGGCCGACACCAAGTGTTGAGACCTTTTAGGCTTTTAACAATGGAAAAATCTTTCTTTTCAACAAAATTATGCCTAGCTTTGTATCCTTTAAGAGTTATTGAGTGAAATGTGATAGGATGCTCTCTGTTATCTCCCTCATCCTTCTGAGTGAGTACCAAAGCTACGTTATGTTGGTCATTGTATACATAAAGTAGATAATCTTTGGAAAATTTTGGATTAGCCAACACCAGAGCGGAAGAGATAGCTTCCTTTATCTGCATGAAAGATGCTTTTCCTTCTGGGTTCCATTTGAAAATTAGGTTCTTTTTTAGCATCAGTGTGATAGGTCTCGTGATGCTTGCAAAGTATGAAATGAATTGCTTGAAAATTTTGATCTTTCTTAAAAAAGACTGCAGCCCTTTTTGATTCACTAGTAGGGGTAACTCCATTATGGATCTCACCCTTTCAGGGTCTATCTCTATTCCCTCCTTTGATACTACAAAACCAAGTAACTTGCCTTGGGCGACTCCAAAAACACATTTGTTGGGATTCAAGGAAATCCAAAACTGTCAAAATTTCTGGAAAACCTTTTCCAAATGATCAAATTGATCATCCTTTGACTTTGAAAATACCATTAGGTCATCTAGATATATTAAAACAATATGATTAATCAATCTTCTAAGAGCAATATCCATTGCTTGATAAAAAGTCACACCAACATTTGAAGGTCCGAAGGGCATCTTTGCATATACGAGCGTTCCCCACTTAGTGGTAAACATTGTTTTATGTTGGTCACCTTCCTTTACATATACCTGGTTATAGCCCGAAAAAACATCGAGCAATGAGAACATCTCTGATCCGGCCACAGTCTAAAGGATCTACTTCATTAATGGAAAATGGTAGTGATCTTTGAGTGATTCTTTATTCAAATCTCTAAAATCAACATAGATCCTAATATCACCATTCTTTTTTCAAAATAGTACGAGATTAGATACCCACCTATGGAATGCTTAATCGAATATATGATCCTTGAGTCGATCAATTTGGTGAGATCTTGTGCCATCAACGCCTCGACCTTTGGATTCACTGGCCTTTATTTTTTTCGCGTGGGTTTTGATCCTTCAAACAAGTCAATAGTATGTTGATTTATGCCCAGATAATACCCTCTAAGATCACCATAGGTCTAGGCTATGACCCCTTCATATCTAGAACATAGATCATTTAGTCTTTCCTTATCCTTTTGTAGAACGTCCCTTTTGAATTTTAACTTTATGCTACTTTCAAGATCAAGTTCTTCATAATCCCTCATGTCTGCAGTGAACCTCTTTTTACTATTTCTTGCATCCTCATAGTCAAAAATATTTTCAAGGGAAATTAAACCTCAAGGAAGCTTATTTCCTTTCAGCTGGATAACCTACTCTTCAGGAGATTTTGCTCATGGCTGTAAATAGTCGAAAGCTTCTCTTGATTTTTGTAAAAAGGTGACGATTTGAATATCATCCTCAAATGCTTTCTAGGTTTGATCATTGTCAATAATTTCTGGTTGGACGATGATCTGTACTACATTTTTCTTTGTTGTTGAATCAAAAATTGGTTCAAATTGTGAACTGATTGAAGTCATTTGATCGATGACACTGTTTTGAGATCAGGGAATGAATTGTATGTTAAAAGCTTCAAAAATCTCAATCAAATCCCATATCCGATGTCTATACGACTTCATTCTTATATTATTCACAGCCGCCTACCAACGAACCTGGCTCACAACTAACTCAAAATCTCTAAATTCTTGAATTCTCTTTACACCCATTCACTCTGCAAGAATCAGACCATGGACCAAGGCTTCATATTCTACATCATTGTTCGAGCACAAGAACTGAAAATGAAAATCATTGAGGGTCTCTGATCCTATCAAGGACACTAGTCAGACACCCGCTCCAGAACCAGCCTTGCATTTCACACCATTAAAATATAAGTTCCATAGACGGTTGTCACCCAGATCATCATATTCCTCTCGATCCTTTATCAATTTTAGAAATACTTGATCATCATCGAAGATCACATAGGTGCCTAGTCCCGTCGCATGAAAGTTTCCAAATGGGTTGGATTCAATGAATTGGTTGAGGAGGACCTCCTCTTCAGGAGTCCAGTCACTCGTGTCTTATTCATCTTCCAGCATCTCTACATAGTATCTCTCCTTTTGCGAGGAGGTATGTTTTGCTTCAAAGCATAGGACTTCATTGTCCGCTATGTGTTCTGGTGACAAAGATTCAAACAAGATTTTCATCTTCACCCCATGCTTGGTCCTCAATATCAGGTGGGACCAATCGAGCACCAAATATCCACCAAGCTTTGCGGTGAAATCTAGAAGCTTGAAAGACACATCCCGAAGATCGGGGGAATGTCTATCACCACTATTTATTGTGTGACCGTATGGCTTGGACATGAGAAGAGGATTAAGACATATCTTTAATGTGACTAATGGTCAGAACCTTCTTCATGTCTAATTGCATAATTCCCCTCTCAAGGGGCTCATACTTAAGTTTCAAGGCATCAACCACTTATTTTGGCATGACCATTGTACTAGCTCCCGAATCAATCATGTTATTATACAAAAGCTTATCTCCCACAATAAGTGTTAAAAATAAAGGCGTGGGTTTTGGCTTGCTTACCTCTTTCTCTTTTGCATTATCCGTGTCATTCACATAAATTGTAGTTTTTGAAGCTTGAGGGTCTGACGTAGGTTCTTTATCTTTATCTTGATTGCACGACGGCCATCTGTGATATTCGTTCTTCCTTATTTAATGCTTCCCAAAGCAGCATCTTCTATTTGGGAATGGATATGACATCCCATAGAGATACATTCATAGGTTCCTTGTTCAATTGCTCCACCATATTGATTGTTCTGATTGGTTGTACCTTAGGCTTAAATGGTGCTATCTCTCTCATCTTCAGAGGAAAATGATATGTCATGAAGGGCTTGGCATCTTATCCAACTCCTTCACTGGCTACGATGGAGTTCACGGCTATTGAGTAGTTCATCCAATTGCCTATGGGGCATACTTTTCTTGTAGCTAGGATTGATGTAACTAAGGTAGTGATGGAGCTTGTTGTATGTATTCTCTCGTGATCCTTCTTTTGGATCTTGTGTTGTAGTTTGATTGTACTTGTGGAGAACTAGTCGTCGAAGCTTCATTTGTGAATACCGCATCTTCTTCCTCCATCCATGAAAATAGCACTTGGTCTAGCATAATATCTAGTTCTTTTTCTAAAGACATCCCTTGCATTTACGCTCTAAAGCGGGCATTTTCCATTTTAGGGGACTCACATTCTTATGCATTCAGGAGCATGCCCTTGTTTCTTTGTTCTGCTATCTTCTGTTGCATATTTCCCCTTGGACAATTTTGGGGCATGTGACTATCAATGCATGGTAAACACCATTATTCTCATCTTCCACTAGATTGTTATGGCTTGGAATTAACTCTTTACTCTGGTTGTCCTTGACTATTTGTAGCGGCATGGTGACCAGAACTATCTGGTTTACAGATGCCGCTTGTTGACCTCCTCCTCTTGAGGGTCCTTGGTACGTGTTTTGTTGATAGGATGGCCTTCCCCCTTGATAGGTCAGAGTGGCTTGCTTCAGAGGTGTCACTTGCTATCATTTGATGAGAAATAACTCATTAGAAAAAGGTTGCATGAGACTTCATATCATTGATTTCTGTTGCTAGAACGAGAGAGCCTGCCATGCTCGGTTATGCGGTGGGGTACACGTACATGGATTTTGGTGTGTCCAATGTCACCACTTATGTACGGAAGTGCTTGGAGTAGCTTCTTCTTGAGGACCACCGGAGTTTTCTATGAATACGGGCATCATAGGTCATGTTGGAAGCTTTCCAGCATTGATCAAACTATTCTTTGCACACACAACCAAATCGTATGCATTGGGAAGAATATCCCCTCCCATAGAGGTTATCATAGCTATGATGTCTGAATTGAAAGCCTTCAAGTAGAACATAAACACCATCACAGCTAGGGGTCAAACAGTCACAAGGATTCTTTGCCAGGTTTTATGAAACCTGGTGTTGAAGTCACTCATGGCCTCCTACAGGGCTCTTTTGATAGTGATTAATTGGTCTAGTAATGAAGAGCGATCTCCCTTCTCTGAGAAGCATTTAAACAACCTTTCTATGAGTTGATCCTAGGAGTAGATAGAATTTAAAGCTAAAGATTGATACCAATATTGAGATTTTCCTTTGAAAGAGGTGGCCAACAACCTAAGAGCAATACTTTCCTCCACTATGTTATGTACCCTGCATACCTCTGCTATATCTTGGAGGTGTTCAGAGGGGGTTTTGAATTCTTCTCCAGAAAATTTTGGAATAGCCTTGAGGGCATTAGCAGGTATAGTAGGCCACATGTCTAGGAGCGTAGGTGGTTGTAGCAGAATACCACTATCCTAGGTTATGAAATTTCTAGGAGCAAGGGTAGCTAGGTGAGCCATGGAGAATAGATTCCTATGAATCGGGTATACTGGTATTTTGATTTGGAAAGTTTGGCCTCTAGGTGGAGTAGATAAGGCTCTAGATCTTGGGCTCTTACTTCTCACTCTACTACTCCTTGTAGGCGATATAGAACCTGTAATTCTTCTTCCACTAGATACCAAGGCAGGTAACTAGGAGTATTGGAAATGGCCTCTTGAGGATGCTCTTGTTTGGATTTTGGGTGATGAGTCTAGTTTTTGGTCTTGTTATGGGTAGAATCTACAGTTTATTTGCTAAAGTTACCATGGACTTTGATATTACATGCTGATACTTTTATATAGTTTCTCTCAAACCATAAGACATTTGGGTTTAACTCCATTTCTACCATTTTTAATGATATTAGCCTATTATGTGGACTATCTATAATAATCTTACATGTGGTTAATGAATGTTCTTTAAGGTAATTATAGCTATGCAGTTATTATGTGTACTGACATTGCCATGCATACATGATTGAGAATGCTAAGTTGCAAAATGTAGTCGCATGTAACCACCTTATGCTGATCTTTAATGACATTGAACAATGCGGGAGTTACTGTAGTGGTCGAGTTTGCATCTAGGCCTGCATGTCTAAACAAATTCCCCTACATGTGTAACCGCCCTTCCACTCTTTTCTCTGCTTTCCCTAAATGGTGTCCTCTCAGTTAGTGGGATTTGACTGCCCTGTTTAGTTTATAAATAAGGTTTGGATCCTCCTTCTTTAGGAGTTAGTCACCAAGCTATTGTACAATCTAATAATACTATCAGATATACTTTTTTGTATTTGCACTTTCCAATGAATAAAATGATATTTTGAGTTGAGTATCTGAGTTTGCATTAGTTTTAGAGGATCCTCATTTAAGGGGGCCCACTTGGTGAGTAATCTGTCCCTTTAGCTTATTTAGATTAGTATTAGCTTCTATTTAGTACTTAGTTAAGAATTTGGCACCAATTGTTCTTGCAACCACTAGGATTTCATCTTGTGATTGTTCCTACAGCCAAAGCAGACAGAGTAGTTTCTTGTTTGTTGCTCAAATTTTCATTTTTTTCATGCATGATAAATTTAAGTTTAATTGTTGAGTAATGTTCAATATTTACTTTGTTCCTTTCTCTGCAATTTACTTTTAGTATTAAGTCTCTTAGTTGTAGAATGAAGATGACTACTTTGAGTTCCTAGTGCACATATTGTGCTGACCCATTTCAAGTTCACGTCCCTGGGTTGAAAATTTAAATGCACCTTCATGATGGTTAATATGACTATTCATGTTAGATTTCCATTCTTTGAATCATGGTTGTAAAATCTTAGTTATTAAAATCATTATAGGAGGCCAAAAATTTTGGCACTGTTACCGAGGATGGTGTCAAACTAGGGAGTCCTTTCGAGTCATTGATAGTTTTTTTATCTGATGTAGTATTTCTAGAATTTTCTCTTAGTGTTAGAAGTTATGATCCACTATTCTTCCCCACCCATTCTTTGTGTGATTTGGCTAATATTGAGTTGATATTGCATGCACGGAAGAAGAAGAGATACTTTTGGGAGATTCCTTCCTAATAATCCAAAGCCATTTCAGCTAGTAGAACTTCCAAATTTTCCCAGAAACGAGGAAGAAGAAGAGACACACCCCTTTGTTGATATATTCCCTTACTTGACCAGTTCTAAAGTTTCCCTTGAAGATCAAAATCTAGCTGAAGAACCCTTTATTCTGGAACTTCATCAAGCAGGTGTGGATGATGCAAATGGAAATAGGCCCAACAGACAGAACCAACCATCTTTTCCTTTTCCCATTGCTCAACAGAATTAAGTTGATAACCTCAAATATATCCATGTTTCAGTCCTTCCTAAGTTCTATGGACTTGTCACAGAAGATCTTGATACATTCTTGTTTGAGTTTGATATACTCTATAGAAGTTATGACTATACCATTGATGCCCACAAACTTAAGCTATTTCCTACTACTTTGAAAGAAGCTGCAATGAGATGGTTTATGGGCCTTGGCAGAAACACTGTGGCAAGTTGGGAAGATATGAAGAAAAAGTTCCTTGAAAAATATAAGGAGTATTGCAGGGGTAGTGATATGAGAGGAGGTGACATTTTCAGAATGTAGCAAAAGGAAGATGAGATTCTAGAGGATTTCATTTCAAGCTTCTTTTTTTTGTCTATGGAAATCTCCACACCATACAGTCAATGAAGACTCATAAAAGTTGTTTTTCCTGAGAGGAATTAGTGAGAGCTACATTGATGCCTTGGACCTGATGGCAGGAGGAGGCATCACTCAATTCCATTGGGAAAATATCAAGAAGCTATGCCAAAAATATTCTAGGGAAGCTTCAAATAAAGGAAGAGCTTACCAATCCTCTATGGGTAAGTCATCCACCAGTGGAGTCTCAAGGATGGAGATTGCTAATTTGTTGGAAAATTTCAAGCGGGATATCATAAACAATATAGCTATTCAGCTAGATACACTTCAAGCTAAGAAGAAACATGAGGAGGCAAAGGCAATGATAGAATATTGCCCTCATTCCAGATAAAAGAAGCACTGCAGATGCAAGGTGATAGCTAACATTAACAACAAGCAGATTCCACCTGAGTTCAAACCAATTTAGACTGAGGAAGACCAAGTCTACTTTGTTGCATAGAAAAGGCCATGGGCTTCAATACAAGGTATGCCACTAGATCCACTATCTTTTCCTAGGCAATATTTTAATTCTTATTCATCTGGTAACCAGTGGCAGCCCCCCTATCCATCCAACTATGGAGGATATCTACCACAATCTTGGGGTAACCCTCTGAATTCTTGGTCCAATTACCAAAATTTCTCACATAAGTGGCAGCAAACTCGGGGGAATTGGCAACAGTTTCAAGGACCTTGGCAGCCACTTGTAGGAAACTGGCAACAAACATCTCAATGGAGAGGTGGCTAGCAATGGCCAAAGAAGACAACTAGCTACATGCAGCCATCTTCTTAGCCCCAACAACCTACTATAATGCCTCCTCCTACTAATCCAAGCTCAAATGCACCCAAACCTACTCAATTACCAGCCCAACCCACACCTAACCCAAATAATAAACCATAGCAACAACATGTATATTTTGTTGATCCAAATCAATTCCCTACATATGTTGTGATTTTAAGTGGCATACATCTACATTCAGGAACTACCTTGTCAAATCCTTCCACCCCCATTATCACTCAGCTTCCTATGGAAGAGCAAGAAAAATCTCTGGCTGATCCCATTCAGCCTTGCACACCTAAGAATCCTGAACCAGTTCCAGCTAAGCAAATAGCCCAAGAACCACCATTCCCCCAGAGATTGGAAGTTTCCAAAAAAAAATAAGACAAGGAGGAAACTACTTTTGATATTCTAGACTAGCTAAAGCATATATGTGTCCATATTCCCCTATTCCAGGCTATAAAATATGTTCCTATCTATGGCAAGGCAATTAAAGAAGCATGCATCAAGAAATTAGGCAGGAAAAATGAGGACCCAACTATAGCTCATGTATCGGGACAATTGGCTGGCATCATGCTTGGAAAAGTAACTATCCCCAAGTACAATGATCTAGGTAGTCCTGTGGTTGAAGTTATTAAAAATGGGATAAACATAAAGAACGCTTTGATTGACTTGGGTGTAGAAATCAATGTGATGACTAAAGACATCCTACAGCAACTAAACAATGCAAGCATGAGATCCACACCTACTGTCTTGCGGCTTGCTAATAGTTCCACTGTTAAGCCTGATGGCATAGTAGAGGACCTTGTGGTTATTCTAGACTCTTGGGAGTATCTATTCAACTTCACGGTTCTTTCTCCCAAAGCTACACTAGGTGGGTATCCCATTATCCTTGGTAGGCCATGGTTAGCAACTGCAAATGCTTATATTGGATTTCAGTCAGGTGACATGACCATTTATGATGGGAGGCACACCAAAAATCTTGTTCTTTATCCTCTACTCAGTCATCCCGTGATGTGGATAATTCTGTATGGTCACATATTGGTGAAGAGGATGAAGAAGTTAACTCTGTGGCACGGCTCATGATGCTAGGGAGAATTTATTTCCTCCAACTTCAAGATGAAGATGAAGTGTTATCTAGTATACTTTGGAACCATTGTCAAATAAAGGATACATTACCCGCTCATGTTCCTAGTTCTATTGACCTCATGCAAACACTTCTATCAGTTCAACCTAATCTTCCTACAGCCACTATCTCTACAGACAGACTTCCTGTAGCTACTCTTCCTATAGCCACTATCTCTGCAGACATATTTCCTATAGACACTCTTCCAACAGACAAACTTCCTACAACAACAAGTACATTTTGCACAATGCTGCCACCTGAACTTAAGGTCACATGTATTAATGAAGCAGCTATGATAGAGTTAGTTACACAAATACAAGTGTCTGAAGGATGATATTTGAATATTAACAGTAAATTGAGTGAGGGGCAATAGTTGACATTGGAAAATTTGTTGAAAGCCCATCAAAATGCATTTTCCTAGGATTATCATGATATGAAGGGATTGGATCCAAAGCTCTACACTCATAAGATATATATCAAAGATGATTGTACACCTGTAAGGCAGCCACAAAGAAGAATCGACCCTACATTGAGGGAAAATGTCAAAACAAAGCTGCAAAAGTTACTAGATGTAGGATTTATCTACCCTATTTCAGACATCTAGTGGGTGTCCCCATTGGTGATTGTGCCTAAGATGGGAGGAAAATGGCGAGTTTTTGTTGTCTTTAAGGAGCTCAATGCTGCTACTAAGAAGGACCATTTTCCCTTGCCTTTTGTAGATCAAGTTCTAGACTCTCTTGCAGGCAAGCAGTACTTTTCTTTCCTTGATGGATTCAGTGGTTACAATCATAGTCAAATTGCACCAAAAGACCAAGAGAAGACAAAATTTACATGTCCATGGGGGAAATATGCCTATTCAGTGCTTCCCTTTGTATTATGCAATGCACCTACAACTTTTCAGAGAGCAATCATCAGCATATTTTCATACATCTCCCTTGACTGCATGGAAATCTATATGGATTATTTTACAACCTATGGTACTAATTTTGATGAAGCCTTGGAAAATTTGAAGAAATTCCTACAGAGATGTGAAGACCAAAATCTATCTTTAAATAGTTAGAAGTGCTTCATGATGATGTAGGAAGGTGTAATTCTTGGCCACTAAATTTCTCACCACGAAATTCAAGTTGATATTGCAAAACTTGAGGTATTTAATAATCTACCTATACCTGCGAAACAAAAGGATGTTAGGAGTTTCTTAGGACATACAGGCTATTATAGGTGTTTCATCAAATATTTTAGCAAAATAGCAGCACCACTGTATAGTCTCCTGACTAAATAAGTTGAGTTCCAATGGACCGAAGGCTGTGATAAAGCATTTTCTAATTTAAAGACAACCCTGACTCATGCTCCTATCCTCAAGGGACCTGATTGGGAAATTCCTTTTCACATCCATACACAAGCCTTAGATTATGCCATAGGAGCATTCCTAGGATAGAATGAAGGAGCCATTGAAAATGCCATCTATTTTGATAGTAAAAATTTGCAGGGGGTTGAATTCAATTACACAGTAATAGAGAAAGAAATGTTGGTGGTAATCTATGCCCTGAACAAATTCAGGCACTATATAATAGGCTACCAGATCTTTGTGCACACTGATCTTGCAGCCATTAGATATCTCATGAATAAACCCCTGATCTCAGGAAGGTTAGCCATATGGTTGTTGTTGATGCAGGATTTTGACATAACTATTATGGACAAGCCAGGTAAGGCCAACGTTGTTGTATATTTTCTTTCAAGGCTGACCACATCAGAAGATAGGCAAGCCATAGATGAATCCTTCTCTAATGAGCATCTATTCTACATAAGTGTGTAGACACCCTGGTATGCTGACATAGCTAATTACCTTGTGACATGGAGATTTCCTCCTCACTTCTCTCCAAAATAAAGAAGAGTGTTGATTGATAAATATTTCCCTTTTACATGGATAGATGGATGCCTTTCTAATACTAGACTAGATCATGTTATGAGAAGATATGTGAGGGAAGATGAGACCTATGACATTTTGCATGCATGCCATGATGAACCATGTGGAGGAAATTTTATAGCCAAGAGGATAGCAATGAAAATTTTGAACACATGATACTATTGGCCTACACTCCACAAATATGTAGGAATATATACATGGAAATGTGACAGATGCCAAAGGATGGGCCAACCAACCAAGTCAGATGAGATGCCACTCTATCGTCAAGTTGTAGTCACTCCCTTTGACAAGTGGGGATTGTATTTTTTGGAACCCATTGATCCCCCATCAAATGGCAAGTCTTATATTTTGGTATGCACTTATTATGTAACTAAGTGGGTGGAAGTCAAAGCCATGAAACATGCTAGAGACAACAAAGTTGCAGAATTTCTTTATGAAGAAATTTCCACATGATATGGAGTCCCTAGAGAAATAGTAACTGATCAAGGAGCTAAGTTTACCTCAACACTTGTTACAGCACTAGTTAATGAATATAACATAAGGCATCGAAATTTTGCTCCTTTTCACCCTCAGGAAAATGGACAAGTTGAGGTGACAAACTGAGAGATTGAGGCCATCCTAACAAAAATAGTGGATATTCACAAAAATGATTGGGCCAACAGATTATCAGAAGCAGTTTGGGTCTACAGAACCACCTAGAAAAAAACTACGGGCTTCACTCCATTGGAGCTACTGTATGGGAAGACAACCATGATTCCCATCAAATTTGAGCACAAGACTCTCAGAATTGCAGTAGAGTTGGGGATGGAAATTTTTGAGGCACAAAAAGAAAGGATCATGCAGCTGAATGCTCTAGATGAGATGGGGAAAGTAGCCTTGCACCATACTGAAGTAGTGCAGAGTTAAAGAGTTGAATGGCATGACAAATTTATCAAAAAGAATAAATTTCAGCCAAGTGACTGGGCATTGCTTTATGACTCACGGTATCAGGATAATGCAAGAAAATTGCAGACAAGGTGGCTAGGACCATATGAGGTTGTTGAGGTCTTTCCCAATGGAGTTGTGCAGCTCACCACCATTGAACCTATTTGATTCAAATTACTAGTCAATGGGCATCGTCTCAGATTGTATAACAGGCCAGCTTCCAAAGAAGAGTTCTTGTAGCAATTCATCCAACATGCAACACTTGAGCACAGTTCCTACAGTCAAGGAATTATTGCAGCCAAAGGCAGTGGACCAAGTGTCCCTCCTTCTAGCTAATTAAGGTGTGTACTTGTCATAATAAAGACTTCTACTTCTGTAGAAGTCAATTTCTTCACCCATCCACCCATCTGTCCATTTGTACCACCTTTTTCTCTCTCTTCCATCACTTCATTCCACCTCACACCATTCCATTTCATCATCACTAATTGTTCAATTATTTCCTAAAAAGGTGAACGGTATTTTCTCCACGATCATTGTAATGAATCCTCTACACAATCATGCTTGTACACACTCAGGTATGTATGCATTAATTGCATTCTTAATTATATTTTAGAGCGCTTGATTTAATCATTGTACGTTAGTATGGACGTTCACATAATCCCCTTGTCAAATCACTATTTCCATCTTGCATGTGTGGACACATGTCCAAATCTAGGTTGGGGGGAGGGGTAAGAAAGATGTAGATATATTGTCGCATGTCAGTCCATGATTTTTTGCGTTAGCAAGCTGATTTAAAATTTGAAATAAAAGACAACTCGCATATGTGATGTGACACTAAACTGCCGTCGCCATTTACACTCATCATAAATCCCTTTTCTTACCATTCCTTTCCATTATTCACCCTGTCATAATATTGAAATGCAAATGGTAAATGGTAAAAAATAGAGTGAAGGAAAATTCAATCGACAATTCAGCTAGCAAGTGAGCAGAAGGGATTTTTTTCAGACGAGAATTACAGAAGGGAATTCTATAGAGTGACATATTCATTATAGACAATGGGAGGTGGACTCATTCAAAATGAGCCCTCAATTCATGATTCTTTATTGTAGGATGCACAATGCCTGGCCGAGTTTCAAAACTATGGTTGTTTGGACTATTTCCTTAGGCTAGACGGTTTTGACGAAGGTATTGCACTAGAGTTTTCCCAAACATTTTCAAATGGAAAAGCCACAATAAAAGGGTTGGAGGTCATGGCAATTGATGAATGAATTGTAGAAGTGTCAAGGTTACCAGTTGATGGTGAACCTTACCCTATTTCTAGAGATGTCAGGTTAGCCAGGGCTATATTCACAATACATGGTGATCCTCCAATCACTATTGACAAACAGGGTGCTAAAAGACTCTCTCTGCCCAAACCATGGAAGTAGGAAACCATCTACATTGTCAGATATATCACTTGTGAGGGTTGACTATCAAACCTGTATTCAGTGCATTTCAAACTGTTGAGTCATATGAGCTAGGGAGGAGGATGAATGTGCCTAATGTCTTGTACAAACTGCTCTCCATCATGGCAATGGAAACTCAAAAAGGTAGGGATAACTTTGTTTCCCACCATTGTCTAATTAATTTTTTTGTTGTCAAATCTTTGCATGATACAACACCTAGAATGACCTATGAGGATTTTATAAAAGTTGATCAATTTAGACTTGAGCAATTGCAACCTAGGGTTTCACCTCAGACACGTAGGTCTAGCATAAAATTAAGCATGGTTGAAGCCACCGCTAGTGTTTCAACCTTTGGTGCTGGTATGACTCCTCCTGCAGCAAAAGGAACTATAGACATTAGTTCCTCTAAAATAGACCACTCTGGAAGAAAAATTTCTTCCTCGAATTCTGACGATGATGTTCCACTTGGGACCCTAGTAAAAACTAGGGCACATAAAAAGAAGGCAAAGGCACAAAAAATAAAATTCAAAACACAACCTATAGATAGAGAGGTGCCAAGTACTAGGAAGAGAAATACTGACACTATTCATCCTACAGCCGAAGAAAAACATGAGAGCCTTCCTGAGAAATCGACACCTATTGTTGATATCCCTTCATGGAAAATCCCTAAGAATAAAAGGACATCACATGAGAGTGCAGAGGCCCCAATGGGGCAAGAAAATGTTAAAGGAAAGACTGTGTTTGAAGAGATAGAAAAATGACCTTGGAAAATCTTGTTGACATTGCAGAAGAAGTTGAGATTCAAGAACATGAAGAAAATCCAGAGTTTCTATAGCAAGATCAAGAGTTCCTGCAACAACCACAGGAACAGGAAGAAGAATCCATGCGGCAGGAAGTGGAAGAAGAAAGTGCAACCCCACAATCAAAACTTGTTGGACGGCCTGAATCGATGCAATAGGTACTATATGGAACACAACCATCAGCAAAAATATTGGTAGGAATTCATAATCCCCCTGGTTTTTTAGTACATGCAGCATTTTTAAATTTATGGAAAGAAATACATAGGCGAGAGGAAGAATGGAAAAAGGAGAAGAAAATATTGAAAAAGGAAATTGAAGAGAAGGATGAAATCATTAAGGACAAGAATAAGGAGATTGTCTCTCTAAAAGAGAGGATGGATAACATTGCAACCTTGGTGCCATAAATTTTAGAATATAGAACACCACCAAGATTTTATGCTTTGCACCTAAGGGAAAAATATCTCTCCTTTAAACTGTCAAGACACATTTTAGGTTTGAATCCTTCAATTGAAACTCCTGCTAAATTTTTCAATACTTATAGAATTGCCTCCCCTGAAATGAAAAATTTATAATGTGAATTTTATCTACACAATTTTTCTGTAAGTAAAGACCAAGACTTGAACCCGCTACTTTATGTGGGGGACATCCAATTGAGAGCATTC
The DNA here is from genome assembly GCA_007115665.2 of Sequoiadendron giganteum. Lineage (NCBI taxonomy): Eukaryota > Viridiplantae > Streptophyta > Pinopsida > Cupressales > Cupressaceae > Sequoiadendron > Sequoiadendron giganteum. The sequence goes on along the minus strand of CM021101.1, from coordinate 64,677,549 downwards.
ATGTCATGGGTACAAAATGAGATTATCTAGGGTGAACAATATAATGCTTATAAGGGGAAGGAATCCAATATTCCCATGGTCATTAGAGTTGAATCAAGGAACCCCAAAGGCATTTACACATAATATAATAGAATGTTTTTCAAGCTGAGCTATGGTAATAGGATTATGCCTTGGATTGAGGTAGTGTACAGTGAATATGAGGTAAAAACAACAGCAAAAGAGGACACTATGAGAGGATACCTATCCCAGAGATGGACCACATTAAATAATGAGCTTAAACAAGTTGAACCACATTCCATCCACAACTATGTTGCTGCAATAAAAAGAATTGAAAGGTACATTCAGATTGGGAGAACAAAGGGGCGAGAGTGGCTTCCCCTGACTTTTCAGCCACCTATCCTCAAGTGGCATGTACCAAATTTTAGGTTCTACCGATATGACATTACTGAGGAACATCAAAGATGGAGGAGACTTGACAGGTTGGGAGGATTCTACTGAAGCCCTAATTTTCCCATAGCAAACACTAATATTGGATAGTTATCAATCACAAATTTCAGGGCCTTGACCAAGCAGAAGCATAACTTTTCTCCTATTGGAGGACCAGCAAAATGTTAGGTTGGGGGGAGTGATGAGTCTAGTTTTTGGTATTTTTATGGAAAGAATCTATAGTTTATTTACTAAAGTTACTATGGACTTTGATATTACATGATGATACTTTTATATAGTTTCTCTCAAACCATAAGACCTTTGGGTTTAACTCTATTTCTGCCAGTTTTAATGATATTAACCTATTATGTGGACTATCTATATTAATCTTACATGTGGTTAATTAATTTTCTGTAAGGTAATTATAGCTATGCAATTATTATGCGTACTGAAATTTCCATGCAGACATGATTGAGAATGCTAAGTTGAGAAATGCAGTCACTAGCTAGTCACACAGAGGAATCGTGCGAAGGTCAACTGGAGGACGACAACGGGAGATTCCCATTTCAGTTGCATGTAACTTCCTTATGTTGATCTTTAATGACATTGAACAATGCATGTGTTACTATAGTGGTCGAGTCCACATTTGGGCATGCATGTCTAAATAGATTCCCCTACATGTGTAATCGCCCTTCCACTCTTTTCTTTGCTTTCCCTAAATGGAATCCTCTTAGTTAATGGGATTTGATTCTCCTATTTAGTTGATAAATAAGGTTTGGATCCTCCTTCTTTAGGATTTAGTCACCAAGATATTGTACAATCTGATAATACTATCAAACATACTCTTGTATTTTCACTTTCCAATGAATAAAATGAGATTTTGAGAAGAGTACCTAATTTTTCATTAGTTTTAGAGGATACTCATCCAAGGGGGGCCACTTGGTGAGTAATCTATCCCTTTAGCTTAGTTAGATTAGTATTATCTTTTGTTTAGTACTTAGTTAAGAATCTAGCCCCGACTGTTCTTGCAGCCACTGGGATTTCATCCTATGATTGTTCCTACAACCAAAGCAGACAGAGTAGTTTCTTGTTTGCTGCTAAGATTTTCATTTATGTCATGCATGATCAGTTTAAGTTTAATTATTGAGCAATGTTCAAAATTTAATTTGTTCCTTTCCATGCAATTTACTTTTAGTATCAATTCTCTTAGTTGTAGAATGAAGCTGACTACTTTGAGTTCCTAGTGCACATACTGTGCTGACCCATTTCAAGTTCACATCCCTAGGTTGACAATTTAAATGCACCTTCATGATGGTCTAGATGACTATTCAGGTTAGATTTCTAGTCTCTGAATCATGACTGTAAAATCTTAGTTATTAAAATCATTATAGGAGGCCGACACTGGGCATGAAATTTCTAGCTTCTTTTGTTGGCTTGATTTAAGAAATATTTCAAACTTCTAATAAGACTTTCAAAAACTTTGGGTCCCACCGAGCGTGCTAGAAAAATAACCGTTGATCATCAAAGCTTGCGCCTCTTCGACAACCTTAGGGGAAATTCAAAAAGTGGGGGACCAATTTGCACGTCACTGAATACCTCTGGGATTTTTTATAGAAAGTCGTCTTTTCTCCGAGTTTGAATAAAATGGTAGAAGAAAATGTAAATATAAAACATGAAAATGGCAATGCACCAACACTTTTACAACATTTCAAATCCAATTCCTTTTCTATGAATGATATGTTAGACACAAAATGCTACAAGCCTTCATTGTTGGGAAGAGAACGAGCAACAAAGGCTAAATACAAGCACAGTGTAGTCTTTCAAATCTCCCCACAGAAAGTGTTCATTAAGGTCCGATCAAGCATAAAAGTTTCAAAATTTAACAGAAAAACATTCATAAAATTCATAAACCCTTCCTCTTATTACAGCATAATATGAAGAAACAATAACCCTTAAAGAAACTAGAGAAGTTCAATGGACATAATCTAATTTCTATAGGCTATTACTATATCATATCAACTTACAACATGGAAATCAACTACTCAAACTATTTGAAGTAAGCTTAACACAGTGTTTTATTCTGAACAAAAACATATACAAGGAACTTGACAAAGGCCATAACGTGCACAGTATCAAATATTTCTTCCCAACAAATCATGGGTAAATATCAAATGAACTTTAAAAAAAGGTCGGATTCCAATCTGATAATATTTTGAGTTAAAACAATATAACATGCCAGAGAAAAGCAGTGTTCTACCAACTTCTAACTTTTTAAAATACTTCTATAACTATGAAAAACTAAAAGAACTTTTTTCAAAAGGGGAACTTCAAGAACCCTATCTTTCTATTATCGCCTCCTATTTATAGCTAGAAAGGGGAGAACCACCACCCACGTCCCAAAAGTAAATACTTCTAGATGTCAGCATCTGATAGTTCAATATCTGATCGTAGATCTTTAATTAGGTCGCGGTAACCTTTTCTCATTAATTCTCAACTGCCTCATTTATGTCGTTTAGATATTTAGAAAAGATTGCCCTCTGTAAACACTCGGATCCTAGAAAACAGCCTAGCAAAATTTGGTTGACCAATCACATAGGTTGACGGTGCCGACTCAAAACTTTCATCCTAAAAACAAGGAAAACCCAACATGCTCTGACAAACTCCAAAAAGATATCGCTCCTTTAAAGCACAACCTACCCAAAGCGAAGAGATGATGTGTCAACCGAGTGAGGAGTTTTAGAGTTATGAAAATAGCCTCAGAGAAAATCTTCACCGAGCTAACATGTGCCCTAGATTTCTCCCAAAAGGAAGATGATAAACAAAATTCATGCAGCCACCACATGCCGCATCATGCACCTTTCGAAACAACTTTTTCTTTAAGTGTGGATTCATCTTGAAGCCAAAAATGTATAAAAGCCAAAAATCAAAAATAAGATTAAGGAAAAATTATTTCACATCACTTAATCAATCTGATCAATCTGTCACTCAAACTTATCAATCAATCAATCACATCAATCCTATCATCAAATAAATTCTAGAAACTGATCTAAATGGTTGTTGACTTTGTTGGTCTAGTTGGTCTTATCTTTTTTATTTGTCTTTGGTAATGTTACTAGCTACCTCAAGGATGTCCCATGAAGGATTTAGAGGGGTGATGATGGATCATTATCTCTTTTCTTTTGATTGTTGCTTGTGGTTTGTCTTGACAAAAAGGACTCGGGCAATTGGGTCCTTAGTATGAGTCATGGCATTTTGTGTCTGTTGAGTGTCTTCCTTCACAAGTGATAACATTGCACACCTTAGTCTATGTCATACCATGGTGTTTATAGTCCATTTGCTATACTTTTATCTCTCAATGATGATAAACATGCAAGTTGACATTTATTAAGCAAGAATATCCATCCCTTTTTCATTTGACTAACTCCATGCTAATATATGTCTTCATTCTAACATCCGACTTCTTTGTGCTCTCGCCTTCCCTTTTCACAATCATCCTGATGGTGTCCTATGACACAAAAAAATATTATGCATGCATAATCATGTTAGAAGCATTATAGGCATCATCATAAAAATGTTAGGTCATCCATATCAAGCATTTGAAAATACAAAAATATAGACAACAACTCATCATAGTATCTCATCATAAAGCATGCATCACATGTGCACCCAAATAATAATCATAATAATATAGAACCATCCTACATATAGAATGCATAAACATAAAATTAAATTGTATACATCTGAAATCCATCATAGCAATATAGATCAAGTGCATCATCCATACATCATAAGATAGAGAAGCATACATGAGCATAAAACATAAACCATCATCCATAATACAACAAAGCATATAGAAATGTGTGATCATATAGAATCATCTCATAAGTGCATAACATCCTAGCATCATAATACATCATACCATATATAAACATACATAATAAATAACACATCATGTAGTAGGTGCCAAAATCATGCATCTCATATATATATCAAAAATCAGTGTCATAGTCACAACAGCACAATAGGCAATTAGCACTGACTTTTGCATCAGATTTTAGTGTATTTGAGTCCATCAATTGGAGCCATTTCATGGCGTGAAATTTAGCACAAAAGTGTTTCTTCATTTTATCGCCGGATTTTGCACCGTCTTTAGCATCCACTTTAGCGCCACATTTTACGCCAGAAATTTGGTGCCAATTTTATCGTCTTCCTCAGCGCCCAATATAGATCAAGTGCATCATCCATACATCATAAGATAGAGAAGCATACATGAGCATAAAACATAAACCATCATCCATAATACAACAAAGCATATAGAAATGTGTGATCATATAGAATCATCTCATAAGTGCATAACATCCTAGCATCATAATACATCATACCATATATAAACATACATAATAAATAACACATCATGTAGTAGCTGCCAAAATCATGCATCTCATATATATATCAAAAATCAGTGTCATAGTCACAATAGCACAACAGGAAATTAGCACCAACTTTTGCATCGAATTTTAGTGTATTTAAGTCCATCAATTGGAGCCATCTCATGGCATGAAATTTAGCACAAAAGTGTTTCTTCATTTTATCGCCGGATTTTGCACCGTCTTTAGCATCCACTTTAGCTCCGGATTTTACGCCAAAAATTTGGTGCCAGTAATATCATCTTCCTCAGCGCTAGAAAATGGCACCGGAAATAGGGCCTAAATTGGCTCCCAATTCGGCTTTCGTTTTTGCTTCCATGTCTACTCCGATTTTTTATTCTAGTTTTTCTCCCACTTTTGCTTCCACTTTTGCTTCCACTTTTTCTTCCAGTTGTGCTTCCACTTTTGCTTCTGATTTTGCTTCCAGTTTTGCTTCTAGGTTTGCTTCTAGTTTTGCTTACAGTTTTTCTTCCAATTTTTCTTCTAGGATTGCTTCTAGTTTTTCTTCCGGTTTTGCTTCCACTTGTGCTTCTAGTTTTGATTCTAGTTTTGCTTCCAATTTTGCTTCCAATTTTGTTTCTGGTTTTTCTTCCAATTTTACTTCTAGTTTTGCAAGTCCATTTTTGCTTCGAATTTTTCTTTGAATTTTGCTTCCAGTTTTCCTTCCAGGTTTTCTTCCAGTTTTGCTTCCAATTTTGCTTCCAAATTTGTTTCCAATTTTGCTTCCAGTTTTTCTTCCTGTGTTTCTTCCAGTTTTTCTTCCAGTTTTGCTTCCAGTTTTGCTTTCAGTTTTGCTTCCGATTTTGCTTCCAGGATTGCTTTCATTTTTTCTTCCAAGATTTATTTTGGTTTGCTTCTAGTTTGGCTTCCATTGTTTCTTCCTTTCTTGCTTCTAAAAAATACTTCTTGTTTTGCTCCCAGTTTTTCTTCTAGTTTTGCTTCCAGTTTTGATTTCAGTTTTGCTTCCAAGATTGCTTCTAGTTTGTTTCTAGTTTGGCTTCCATTGTTGCTTCCTTTTTTGCTTCTAAAAATGCTTCTTGTTTTTCTTCCATTTATTAATTTAATATGTTTTAATTCAATTTAATTAGTTAAATATATGATGCCTCTTAAATAACTCATATGATTATAGAGTAAGTAATTTAATTATTTAACTCATACATGATTAAATAACAAAATAATTACGTATCAAAAAAAAATAGGATAATTATTTATTGTTTTGCTAGTTAAATCATTGCCAAAATGATACATGTCCAACAGTCGACATAAGTCAAAATGATACATGTACAAATGATATAAGTAAAAATGATAAATTATGTAACTCAAATTGATACAAGTCAAGATGATACATGTCCAAATGATATAACTAAAAATGGTAAATGTCAATATGATACAACTCAATAATATGGTATTGTAGGCCATGAAAATGATACATATGATAGTAACCATGAAAAGAGGCATCATAACAATATATCAGTAATGATCCATGATGTAGTCTATATGATCATGAATGTCACTGGGTACTACCAGCAACTTCCTCATCATCACCACTATCATGATCATCATCATCATAATGATATACCAACAATGATCCATGATGCAACCTATATGATCATGAATGTTGTTGGGTACTACTAGCAACTGCCCTATCATCATCATCACCATCGTGATCATCATCATTGTCATCATCATTTTCATCGGCCTCAGTGTCTTCCATATCTGTGTCATCATCATCCTCTGCCATGTGATCTGTACCAATAGAACCAATATTTTTTGGATCTATATCATGATGAGGATCATCTTGATCTTTTGGAAGACCCGTGTTCTGCAAAAAAAAACATTTAAAATGAAAATTTATTATTTATTTCATGTAATAATTTATTTTTCTGTTATATATATAATATTAAACGTATGAGATGAAACCATAATCATATTACATCATATCAAAGTGCACATACCATAATAAAATTTTACAAAAATTACAGCTAATATGTGATTCCAATGATGTAAAACATGCAACAATTCTAATAAACATTAGTAAAGATCATAAGAAAAAAAATTATACAATTTAACTATCAACTGTAAATTCTATTACATAACCTTAAGTACCAACCCTCTACAAAAGAATGAGGAGACTACAAGAAGATTGGTTGCAGGGGGCATTGATACAGGAGATGGACATGGCTCTTCCAAGCCATCCACTGAGATGGTTTCATACAAAAATGTGGAAGATATCCCCATTTCTAGAGAGCTCATGATTCAAGTTGATACGAAAAATGATGTTGTTCTAGTACCCATATATGGCATCATGGTTCCATTTCATGTAACTACCATCAAGAGTGTTACAATCCAACAATATGGAGGTAATTCTTATATAAGTATAATTTTCAATGTTCCAGGTACCAGCTTTAATGCCAACTACATGCCAACATTGAAATTCCCTAGCAGTATTTATGTTAAGGAAATTTCCTTTAGATCCAAGGATTCAAAGCACATCAATGATGTGGTACAAATGATTAAATACCACAGATGATCTATAGCAATGAAAGAGTCTGAAAAGGCAGAGAGAACTACACTGGTGACTCGAGAAATTTTAGCTTTCAAAAACAAAGGCAATTAGGTTGGCAGACTTGTGGATCAAGCCAGCATTTGGTGGAAGAGGAAGAAAGATGACAGGAACTCTGGAGGCCCACCATAATGGATTTCGGTATTCAACCATGAGAGTAGAAGAGATATTTGATATCATGTATCAAAACATTAAGCATGCATTCTTCCTGCCAATGGAGAAGGAGATGATTACTTTGCTTCATTTTCATTTTCATAACCTTATCATGGCATGGGAACCAAGAAGACCAAGGATGTCCAATTTTATGTGGAAGTAATAGATGTGGTCCAAAATTTAGGAGGGGCAAGAAGGTAAATGTATGATCCTGATGAAATTGAGGAAGAACAACAAGAGAGGGATAGGAAAAATAAAATTAATGTAGACTTTCAAGGTGTTGGGACTAGAAAAATCTGGCATTTTCCACTAGCCTCTACCTCACCTACCTTCCATATACCACAAAAATACACCACACTTTAATTTTATGAACAATACAAATTATAGAAATTTGTGTGACGAGATCCATATTATAGCCTCCATTGCACCCATAAAATTGAAATCTCATAGCCTTTTCCCCATTCCTAATGAAATTCAATACCATTGGCCTAACAATGCTTCATCAACAGAACCCCCATCATAGCCCCACCAATGGCCTCATGAAAATAGCTCACAACCTAGTATCGGAGTAACAATACCCTATCGGGGTGACTCCTAAGGTGCTCTCCCTGATATACCAATAGAGTCAACAAAAGTAAACACATCATTGTAACAGATAAACATCGGTGGAATGAATTATGGAATTCCCCCGATGGGCCGATATAACCATGAATTATCAAGTGCATAGAGTATATCGGGGGAACTAGGGTGCATCGGGGAAACATTATCTGGTGTCCCACCGATAGACCGAAGGAAAGGTGTTCATCGGTGGAGAAGGTGGTTATCAATGAAAGAGGAATCACAGTCTCACCGATACAATGATAATGGTTATTACTAACTGATGTGACATCCTAGGGCATCGTCGAGATACCATAATAAAATTTCAAAAAAATTACAGCTAATATGTGATTCCAATGATGTAAAACATGCAACAATTCTAATAAACGATAGTAAAGATCATAAAAAAAATTGTTATACAATTTAACTATCAATTGTAAATTCTATTACATAATCTTAAGTGTCAACCCTCTGCAAAAGAATGAGGATACCACAAGAAGATTGGATGTAGGGGGAATTGGTACAAGAGATGGACATGGCTCTTCCAAGTCATCCACTGAGATGGTTTCATACAAAAATGTGGAAGATATCCCCGTTTCTAGAGAGCTCATGATTCAGGTTGATACAAAAAATGATGTTGTTCTGGTACCCATATATGGCATCATGGTTTCATTTCATGTAGCCACCATCAAGAGTGTTACAAGCCAACAAGACAGAGGGAATTCTTATATAAGGATAATTTTCAATGTTCCAAGTACCGGCTTTAATGCCAACTACATGCCAACATTGAAATTCCCTAGTAGTATTTATGTTAAGGAAATTTCCTTTAGATCCAAGGATTCAAAGAACATAAACCATGTGGTACAAATGATTAAATTCCATAGACAATCTATAGAAATGAAAGAGTTTGAAAAGGTATAGAGAGCTACATTGGTGACTCAAGAGAAACTTCAGCTTTCAAAAACAAAGACAATTAGGCTGGCAGACTTGTGGATGAGCCCAACATTTGGTGGAAGAGGAAGAAAGATGACTGGAACTATAGAGGCCCACCATAATGGATTTTGGTATTCAACCATGAGAGAAAAAGAGATTCGATATCATGTATCAAAACATTAAGCATGCATCCTTCCAGCCAGTGGAGAAGGAGATGATTACTTTGCTTCATTTTCATTTGCATAACCATATCATGGTGGGAACCAAGAAGACCAAGGATGTCCAGTTTTATGTGGAGGTAATAGATGTGGTCCAAAATTTAGGAGGGGTGAGAAGGTCAATGTATGATCCTGATGAAATTGAGGAAGAACAGCAAGAGAGGGACAGGAAAAATAAAATCGGTGCAAAGTTTCAAGGATTTGTCAAGCGAGTAAGAGAGTTATGGGAGCAGCCACATCTAAAATATTTTGAACTAGAGTTTGATATACCATTTAGAGAGCTTGGTTTTCATGGAGTTCCTTTCAAAGCCTCTTCTTTTATTTTTCCTACGGTAAACTATTTGGTAGAGTTGGTGGAATTACCTTTCTTAGTAATCACTATTAGTGAGATTGAGATTGTTAACCTTGAGAGAGTAGGACTTGGGAAAAAGGCATTTGATATGGCTATTTCTTTCAAATACTTCAAGTGGGATGTACTCTTGATGTCATTCCTCAATATTTTCTTGATGGCATCAAGGAATGGATGAACTCCATGGATGTAAAGTATTATGAAAGCAGAATGAACTTGAACTAGTGGCCAATTTTGAAGACTATTAATGATGATCCAGATAAATTTATTGAAGATGGTGGTTGGGAATTTTTGAATATGGAAGCTAGTGATTTTGATTCTGATAATTCAAAAGAGTCAGATCAAGGATATGAACCCTCTGATGTAGAAGAGGAATTAGAATCAGATTCCATGTAGCCACCATCAAGAGTGTTACAAGCCAACAAGATGGAGGGAATTCTTATATAAAGATAATTTTCAATGTTCTAGGAACCAGCTTTAATGCCAACTACATGCCAACATTGAAAATCCCTAGTATTATTTATGTTAAGGAAATTTCCTTTAGATCCAAGGATTCAAAGCACATCAACCATGTGGTACAACTGATTAAATCCCACAGACGATCTAAAGCAATGAAAGAGTCTGAAAAGGTAGAGAGAGCTACACTGGTGACTCGGGAGAAACTTCAGCTTTCAAAAACAAAGGCAATTAGGTTGCAGACTTGTGGATTAGGCCAGCATTTGGTGGAAGAGGAAGAAAGATGACTAGAACTTTGGAGGGCCATCATAATGGAATTCGGTATTCAACCATGAGAGAAGAAGAGAGAGTTGATATTATGTATCAAAACATTAATCATGCATTCTTCCATCCAGCAGAGAAGGAGATGATTACTTTGCTTCACTTTCATTTGCATAACCATATCATGGCGTGGGAACCAAGACGACCAAGGACGTCCAATTTTATGTGGAGGTAATGGATGTGGTCCAAACTTTAGGAGGGGCAAGAAGGTCAATGTATGATCCTGATGAAATTGAGGAAGAATAGCAAGAGAGGGATAGGAAAAATAATATCATTGTAGTTTCAAGGATTTGTCAAGCGAGTAAGAGAGTTATGGGAGCAGCCTCATCTAAAATATTTTGAACTAGAGTTTGATGTACCTTTTAGAGAGATTGGTTTTCATGGAGTTCCTTTCAAAGCCTCTGGTTTTATTGTTCCTATGGTAAATTTTTTGGTAGAGTTGGTGGAATTACCTTTCTTAGTAATCACTATTAGTGAGATCGAGATTGTTAATCAATTAGGTGCTAATTGCATATAGAAATGAAAGAGTCTGAAAAGGTAGAGAGAGCTACACTGGTGACTCAAGAGAAACTTCAGCTTTCAAAAACAAATGCAATCAGGCTGGCAGACTTGTGGATCAAGCCAACATTTGGTGGAAGAGGAAGAAAGATGAATCAAACTCTAGAGGGCCACCATAATGGATTTTGGTGTTCAACCATGAGAGCAGAAGAGAGAGCTGATATCATGTATCAAAACATTAAGCATGCATTCTTCCAACCAGCAAAGAAGGAGATGATTACTTTGCTTCACTTTCATTTTCATAACCATATCATGGCATGGGAACCAAGAAGACCAAGGATGTCTAGTTTTATGTGGAGGTAAAGGATGTAGTCCAAACTTTAGGAGGGGAAAGAAGGTCAATGTATGATCTTGATGAAATTGAGGAAGAACATCAAGAGAGGGATAGGAAAAATAATATCAATGCAGAGTTTCAAGGATTTTTCAAGCCAATAAGAGAACTATGGGAGCAGCCTCATCTAAAATATTTTGAACTAGAGTTTAATGTACCATTTAGAGAGCTTGGTTTTCATGGAGTTCCTTTCAAAGCCTCTACTTTTATTGTTCCTACAGTAAACTGTTTGGTAGAGTTGGTGGAATTACCTTTCTTATTAATCACTATTAGTGAGATTGAAATTGTTAATCAATTAGGTGCTAATTTCCTGTAGCAATAAAAGAGTTTGAAAAGGCAAAGAGAGCTACACTGGTGACTCAAGAGAAAATTTATCTTTCAAAAATAAAGGCAATTGGGTTGGCAGACTTGTGGATCATGCCAAAATTTGGTGGAAGAGGAAGAAAGAGGCCTAGAACTCTGGAGGGCCACCATAATGGATTTCGGTATTCAACCATGAGAGCAGAAGAGAGAGTTGATATCATGTATCAAAATATTAAGCATGCATTTTTCCAGCCAACGAAGAAGGAGATGATTAATTTGCTTCACTTTCATTTGTATAACCATATCATTGCATGGGAACCAAGAAGACCAAGGATGTCCAATTTTATGTGGAGGTAATGGATGTGGTCAAAAATTTAGGAGGGGCAAGAAGTTCAATGTATGATCCAGATGAAATTGAGGAAGAATAGCAAGAGAGGGATAGGAAAAATAATATCAATGCAGAGTTTCAAGGATTTTTCAAGCCAGTAAGAGAACTATGAGAGTAGTCTCATCTAAAATATTTTGACCTAGAGTTTGATGTACCATTTAGAGAGCTTGGTTTTCATGGAGTTCCTTTCAAATCCTCTACTTTTATTGTTCCTATGGTAAACTATTTGGTAGAGTTGGTGGCATTACCTTTCTTAGTAATCACTATTAGTGAGATTGAGATTGTTAACCTTGAGAGAGTAGGACTTGGGCAAAAGTAATTTGATATGGCTATTGTTTTCAAATATTTCAAGCAGGATGTACTCCACATTGGCGTCATTCCTCAATATTTTCTTGATGTCATCAAGGAATGGATGAACTCCATGGATATAAAGTATTATGAAAGCAGAATGAACTTGAACTAGTAGCCAATTTTGAAGACTATTATTGATGATCCAAAAAAATTTATTGAAGATGATGGTTGGGAATTTTTGAATATGGAAGCTATTGATTCTAATTCTGATAATTCAAAAGAGTCAGATCAAGGATATGAACCCTCCGATGTAGAAGAGGAATCAGAATCAGATGAGGAAGGTTTAGAAGATGAATCTCTTGTGAAGTTAGATGAGGATGAAGAAGAAGAAGATTCTGAAGGGTAGGAAGGTAAAACATGGGATGAATTATAATTCGAAGCCAAAAATGCAGATAAGGAAAAAGGAGACGAGTCTGACAATGAAGAGGAAAGGCAGTGACGAAAGATAAAATCTACAGGGATGTCTCGGGCACCTGGTATTAGAGATTCAAGAGGAATTTCTGCCAAGAGGCATAAAGTCAAATGAATTGAGTTCATCTAAATTATTCTACTATTTATTCATGCACATAAATGGTTCAGTTGTTTATGAAAATGATGCATATATGTTAACTTGATCAGTGATGTTAGTTCAGTAGTTTGACTTCTATGACAACCAGCCATTAGGCCATTCTATGTGGGAGCACATTTGTGTTTTTAGTTAGATTTTTTGGATATCTCTACTTGGTGTTAAGGACATTCCATTTATCTTTTGAATGTTAAGAAGTCTAGTATTACACTCTTATCTATGTTGATCAAGTCAGGTTGCAGGTTTTTTACAGCTGACTTCTTTATTTATGGAGTTTTTTTTAACTTGGAAGACAGGAATTTACTACCTTTTTATATTAGATGGAGAAATTAAGTGGTTGGTTAGCTATGCCAAGTGATGTAGACTACAAGGATGTGTCAGATCTATAGGATTCATACTAAGATGCATCAAAACATTCTTACAAGTTAAAAGAATGGCAGAATCATGAGGAAGGATGGAAAAGATGCATGTGGATCACTTAGTAGAATGACAACATGAATTCAAGGAAGCACTCATTGAGATACCATGTTTGAGAGAAAATAAGATAAATCAAATCAACATGGGACTAAGTTACTCAAATGATACAACTCATAACTTAAATGAGGAAACTTAAGAGATATTAAAAGATAATGGTCATTAATTAAAAGATGTGATGAAAATAAGGCATGAATGTCACTCACTACCCTTTAAGGCAAACAATATTTTTTTCCTCAACATGAAATAATGGGATAATTGAGTGGGATCTAGGGCCAACAAAGAAACACTTTAGAACTCATTCTACGCATCAATAAACAACTCAACACAAGAAATGAAAATTGACATATTAACACAACAATATCCAACTAATTTATTGAAATGGAAAGTCAACTATTGATACCTCATTCTCCATCCAGATTAAAAAATCGGCCCACTTTTTGCTTTGTAACTTTTCATTTTCAAATTGCTTTGGATGTCGGCCATATTTCTCCTCCTGTCAAAACATGGCACATGGACTAGATAAACTAATTGATATGAAATCGTTTACTTTTTCCTAGGGAATTAAAAAAAATATCATTTAACATATTAAATATACTTACAAATTTACGGATCAAGGCATGTAAACCTTTCTCGCCATTGTGATGTGTGGCATGAAGTTTTTGAAGCCTAGCCTTGGAGGCCTTGTCCTGAAACATATACTAATTCAATTTAACTATGCACAAATAAAATTTAAAAATTATTTAATAAATTTGATATAATCTTATGAGAAAATTCAAATACCTACTTACTCTCCTCACCAGACTTCCTCTATGCTTTGGACTTCTCATATGCTTTTACAATCTCTTACCATACTTTGACACTTACATCAATTGGCCTTTTTTTGAGTCTTAGCTCGGGAGGGATTTTTTTTATCTTCTTTGTTTGGTTGCAATGAAATCTCTTGCAATTTTGAGACATTTGTAGCTTTACCTTCTTCACAAACCAACCTATGCCAAATTCAGTCTCCATGTCATTGATAACTGGTTTTTGCAAGTGTATGGGTATCTTTGAGAATGGAAAATGTAGATGGTCTTTGAACCATTAAAGGCATGATTCCTTCAACCTATTCAAAAACCCTTTTCCAACAGTTGTCATTCGGACTTCCCCTGAAATCACATTGTATTCTATATTGATATTGAAGGTACCAATGCAAGATTGAAAACTTGTCATGGTGGAAGAAGTATGTGTCCCAGGAGTGGGTGGGATAGTGGAAGCCTTTGATCCTTGTTGTACATTCCTAGAGCTTATTTTTATTGATTTCCTCTTGGATATTTTTCTCAATCCAGGACTTCTTGGGAAATCAATTGATTCCCTTTGACATGGTTGATTTGGTTGCAATGTTTGAGGAGCTTCACTAGATCGATTTTCTATGTATCTGGCAAGCATTGTCCAGCACACATCATCCAATTTTTTCACTGCCTCTACCCCCAATATGGAAGCCAATGCCTCTTTATCTTTGCCAATCACATGTCCTTATATATATAATAAATTTCTTCTTTTAAATTTAAAAATAAAAAAATAAAAAGTAAAAATGAAAGAAACAAGGGAAACATTTACAAATCTATAAATTGACACTGAATTACCTCATTGTGGCCAGACTCTGCTCCCTTTGTTCTCTTCCCTCTATCGCTTGAAATTTTGAGGTGACCTAGGCAAAATTATTTCCGTCCAGTCTATGGAGGCAAACGAACTTCACACTATCAGGTATGAAATTTTTCGTCCAGTTTGTGGTATGAAAGTTTTACCTTGAATGAATCTCTTTCTGGATTTAAACGCCTATGAATCAATTTCTTATGCACCTGTATATAATATAAATATATTTGAAAGGATATAAATATATGAAAAATGAAACAAATGTATTGTAAAAAAATCAACGCTTGCACACCTGTATAGAATGGTAATATTTGGGGGATAAAAAGGGCATGAAGTGTGGTTTTATTGAGAGTTAACATAGATAGGTCTCATGCTCGAGTCGCATCCACTGATTAGAAAGAAAATGAATGTGTGTGCAAAATCAATTTGAAACCATGAGCTCATTGTTTTGTAAAATATTTGGAACAAAAAAAATAAATTATAACCTTACCTATGGTGCCGCAAACTAAATCGAATTCTTGATCTACTTTCTTGTAGCCCTCCTTCGCGTCATTTTTCCCTTTTTTGTCCTCTCTTCCTTCATGTGGATTTTTTCTCTTTTCATCTCTTCCATCTTGACGTGGGAAGTTTTAAATTTGTGTTCCTGGTTTAGTAGTTGACGCTATAGTCGGCATACAAAAGTATACCTAATTTAGAGTCACCTTTCAGCCAAAAAATGTAATCTATTTGGGATGCAAAAGGTGTCGTAAAGTGTGCCTAATTTAGCACCTAGTAGTGCAAAACGATGTATTTTCTTGGAATTTGATAAATAAATTTATCCTAAATGACTTCATCTTCATATGTTCCAAGGGAGAAATCGTGGTTCCCTATTTTATCTATTCCTTATCCCATGTCAATTTTGTGGGTGCAAAACTAATAGAGGTTAGATTTTTGAACTCAGAAATGAACCCTATACAACTAGATGATTCATCTAAAGTGTGAAATATATGTCTAAAGTGAGGTTTTTTGTTGGATAGCATATTCCTTGAAATGATATAATTGGTGTACTAAAAATTATTTACTATGTTGTGTATTATAGGGGTGAGACGAGGCCATGGCAACAGATCGTGTCATGCCAAATGAGGACACAACGGCTAAAGCGGGACATCAGGTACTCAAATTTTGACTTAACTTATGAAAAATTATTTGATGGAATTTTGTGATACGTCCATATTTTTTCATAGTATTATTGAAATTCATAATGTATTATCCAATCTTGACATAAATTAATGCATGTTGTTGATTATTTTAGATGGATATTGGAGAAAATGTAGAGCTTGAGTGTTCAACTAGAAAAAGAGGAAGATATGTACGTGGACATGGACCTAAAATTGTTAAATCACGTAGATGACAATGGGTGTTTGAGGATATGATAATGGATCTTGCAGGCACAGCAAATGACTACACTGGACAAGAGGTTGGTCAAGACTATAGTACATGGGATGAATACTTTGAGAAAATATATGACTAAAGTGAGGTTTTGCGTTGGATAGCATATTCATTGAAATGATATAATTGGTGTAGTAAACATTATTTACTATTTGTGTATTATAGGGGCGAGACGAGGCCATGGCAACAGATCATGCCATATCAAATGACGAAAAAATGGATGAAGCGGGACATCAGGTACTCAAGTTTTGACTTAACTTAGGAAAATTTATTTGATGGCATTTTGTGATACGTCCATCTTTTTTCATAGTATTATTAAAAATTATAATGTATTATCCAATCTTGACATAAATTAATGCATGTTGTTGATTATTTTAGATGGAGATTGGAGCAAATGCAGAACTTGAGCATTCAACTAGCAAAAGAAGAAGATATGTACGTGGACGTGGACCTAAAACTGTTAAATCACGTAGACGACAGTGGGTGGAAGAGGATATGACAATGAATCTTCCAGACACAATAGATGATTGCACTGAACAAGAGGTTGGTCAGGACTATAGTACATGGGATGAATACTTTGATAAAATTGTTGTTTGTGTATGTTTTGTATGTCATGGAAAGAAATAATTCAAACGAGCAATTGTACAAAGATATTACATATATGATGAGCTTCCAGTCGGTAGTATGCCTCCTATAATTGATTCAAATCAATAGAAATTGTGGTAAGAAATTTTCCAATTTGATATAAATAACATGTATACTTCGTTTAAACATTGTTTTATATAATTTAAATAGCTAATTTTTGTCTCAATGGATACTTGCAGGATAAAGTCCTTGGTTTAAATTTTCTTGGATCACCAACTTCCATCCTAGAGGGAAATGATCAGTTATCATATGATACATCTAACAAAAATATGTGCCAATATACCAACTCGGAATTGATGAAAACAAGTCAGAGAACAAGAACCAGTTTAAAGATGCATAATTTGCTTAAAGACAGGGGGAAGGTGGACTTCATACCCAATGAGAATGAATGTGATGGAGATGATGACTTTCCCCTGAGTTTGAGATCAATTTACAAAGAGACATTTGATCATCGACTATATTGCACTTGGCCTAGTGATCAACAACTACCTAGATTGTACGAGGTGTTTCAATTTTGGGGATAGAGCTACATGAGATGACCTTCCAATATTCATGGAGAGAATCTAGGCCTCTTTATTGTCAAAAATGTAGATGTGGGATCTAAAAATAGAAACAATTCAAAACAGACCACTAGGAGATTAATGCCATATTATGGTCCATCATATTACAGTGGTGAATGGAGAAGTCTAGCAGAATATAAGCCTAGCATGTTAACATATGGTCTAAATTCGAATATTTATACACATAGTCTCCAATTGGAAAGTGGAAAAGAAATTAATAGAGGTCATATTATGTATATAGATGGATGTGGATACACACACAAAAATATTGCAGGATTTATAAATAGTAGTAAGGGAAGGGACCCTAATGTAAGACCAAATTGTCAATTTGTTGAGGTTATAAATCATAAAGATGGAGATATGGAAAGAGAGGTTGATATATTGATAATGGTTGAGGCTATTAAGGAACTTACCATTGGGCATGAGTTATTGATTGATTACCCCTTCTTAAAACGCACTCCTACGTGAAAGAAAAGGGAAGAACAAGGTCTCCCTAAGGACGTCCTTAAGGGCAGAAAACCAAAGAATAATAAATGAGTGTGGACTGATGTTTTATAAACTTTGTCAAAATTGTGTTTTATTTAAATTATTGTATAAAAAAGGTAGTCTATAAAATAATGTTCCATTATTCAATTGATGTATATATGTTCATACAATTTATATTTATATTTTTTAAGCCATATTTGATTATATTTCTTTGAAATTGATACATTTATTATTTA
This sequence comes from Sequoiadendron giganteum, assembly GCA_007115665.2. Lineage (NCBI taxonomy): Eukaryota > Viridiplantae > Streptophyta > Pinopsida > Cupressales > Cupressaceae > Sequoiadendron > Sequoiadendron giganteum. The sequence continues at coordinate 64,659,146 of CM021101.1, read as the reverse complement.
TCCAATTGTTGCCGAACATTAAATAATGCTTGTGTTTGTTGATAGGTAGAAGATGTTGATGAAACACATACTAATACCCATGATCCAACTAGGTTATTAAGATTTGGATAGGATGATCCAAACCAACGTTTAAACAATACCAGGGCAAAAAGAGAAAGTTTGAAGAGATTACTACCACCAGAGAAATTTGAAGAGTTGATGAGATCTACATACACTGATGAGATGCCACCTAGCCTTAATGATGATGATCATGATAGTGAAAATATAGTGCATGAAGAAGGATTGAATGAAATTCTTGTAGGTTTCTTTGGGGATGGAAACAATGATGACAATAATGATCATATGGCTGATAGTAACAATGATAGCAGGAGTAATTGCCACCAACATAATGTTGATGATAACAACCTAAAAGACCCCATCAAGCAAGCAACAAAGACACCCGTGTTCAAATCGGGTGCAAGCAGAACCTCACAACTCAAATGCACATTAATATTATTAGAAATCAAGTCACTATTTGTTTGTTTAGACAAAGGATTCACTGCCCTATTGAAGTGATTTGAAATCTATTTCTTACTTTGCATTGTTAATTGGTGTACACAATTCGTAAACATTCATCGACTTCGTTTATATTTCTGTAAGGGGATTTTAAAACCATATATTGTATATAAACAGTCCTAGTATAGATTGACATATCAAACATGTTCATCATGATTCAAACATTCAATTGATTTAATCTCTAGCAATCTTACAAGGCACTAAAAACTAAAATATTCCATGAAGAGAATGTGTTGCCATCAACTTGCAAAGAGGCGCGTCTATTGTTGGTTGAGTTGGGGATTGAATATAAGAAAATTCATTTGTGTAAAAATGATTGAATTTTATACAGAGATGAATATCAAAACAAGGTAGAATTCCCTGAATGCAAAGAGAAGAGATATCGTACAGATGTACAAGGTCCTATAGTTCCAAAGAAGGTTTTACGTCACATGCCAATTATACCTAGACTTCAATGAAAATTTTTTTGCAAGTCACTTGCACAATTGATGGACTGGCATACAAAGAATAGGAGTAAAGATGGATTCATGCAAATTTTGGCCGACTTCAAAGCAATGAAACACATAGAGGAAAAATGGCCAAGAAAATTCAAAGATGAACCTCATAGTATCAGGTTTGGTCTTGCAATTGATGGAGTGCACCCATTCTCTTTCCTGAGCTTAAATTATAGTGTTTGGCCAGTCGGATTGATAGTAAACAATATTCCCCCATGGATGGTGTTAGAAAGGAGCACCTTATGTTGACTCTCATTGTTCCAGGAAAACATCAAGTTAAAAACATGGATGTTTATCTTGCACCTTTTATTGATGAGATGTAACTGCTATGGAAAGGCATAAGAATGTATGACATATCACATCCTCCATCAAATAGGTCCTTCATGCTGTATGGTGTGCTATGTTGGACTATTCATGATTTCCCAGGACTTGGTGTTTGTTTTGGTAAGATAAAATATTTACATATTTACACTCATAATTTATTTTCATCCCAACTTTCATACTTAGTTTTATACTTATTTTTTGATGTTATTAACATTACTTATTGAATTGCAGGGCTTTAAACAAATGGGATATTTGCATGTCCAAGATGTGCAGAACAATTTCAAGGGCGGTATTCTAAAGATCTACATAAATTTATTTACGCAAACAATAGGGTTTTTCTACCACTAGATCATAGGTTTAGCAATTGCCTGAAGAATCAATTTGATGGAAAAGTTGAAAATAGAGGCCCTCCCATGATTATGGGTCCAGCCGATTGGCTTAAGAAGTAAGATGATGCTGAATTGAAAGTTTGGGAAGATTTTTTTGATCGAGGTGATTCAATTCAAGAACCAGAACAAGTTCTAGTTAATATGCCAGAAGGAATGAAATGGAAATCCATATTTTATGAGCTCCCTTACTGGAAGGATCTATCAATATCTCACCTATTAGATCCTATGCACATCTTCAAAAATGTCCAGATTCTATATTTTGACATATATCGGGCAAAGAGGACACCTTGTCTTTGAGGAGAGATATTTCTCTTTCATGTACAAAAATTGATAGAAAACAGTTGTGGCCAAACATGGAAAATGAAACATATGTAGAAGCTCCATGGATTTTGAAAAAAAAAAGAGCTAGACCAACTAAAAAATGCCATTCATTTAATAAGGATGCCTACTGGTTATGGGTCATCATTGGCTAAAGCTTTTACAGTTGATGGATGTATCACAGGATTTAAAACACATGATTTTCATAATTTTATGAACGTATTATATATCATCATTTAACATTTACTGGTAACTTTGATTAAGTACTAAATATATTTTGATATTTTATTGTGTGAGAAAAAATTACTAATGACCTTTTCATAAATGTGTTTGATAGCATATCATGCCATTGGAAATTAGGGGGAATTCATGTCTTACAGTTGACTTAAGGAATGCCATAAGTCGATCGTCATCATTTACAAGGTATTTGGTTATATGAAATGTTCATGTGTGAGAGACATAGAGATATTATATTCATTTTAATTTTTGACTAAAGGTTCATACTAATTTAATATTCTTATATTAGGTGGGTGACCTCCAAGGAGATCCACGAATGTGAAGTACCAAAGTGGAAGAAGGAAATTGCAGAATTTGTATGTGTATTTGAGAAGGAGCTCCCTACAAGTTTCATGGACCTACAAGTCCATTTACTTATACATCTAGTCAATGACATTGAATTGGCAGGTGTCGTATCAATGAGGTGGATTTTTTTCTTTGAGAGGTATATGAAAACTCTTAAAATATATGTCCAACAAAAGGCACATCCAAAGGGTTGCATGGTTGAAGGTATGTATTGAATGAATCATTTTTCTTCCTGTGTGAATTCGTTGGTAAGGATTTTGAAGATGGGTTGCACGTCTGGGATGAAGAACGAGCATCAGATATTATTGATGGAGAAAAACCACAAACTAATGGTGTTCAATTAGAAATTAGTAAGTAAATTCATGATTAGTGTGCTCGTTTTTCTTGCAATCATTAATTTACTCTGTAATTTATTTGTCAAATTAATAGCATGACATTTGGAGTTTGAAATAAACATGTTGACATGTAATAGGTATAGACGAAATTGCTATACTCGACAAGTTCATTCTATACCACATGGACTTTATGAACAAATGGATTGATCTGTATGATAAAAAGAGAGAAGAAGTGTTAAAATCAAGGAGATAGTTTAAGAGATCGAACCCAAGGAATATTCTACTTCCCACTGGTCTTCTTGGGGAATGGGGCAAATATTGCACACTAGAATGGGTTACTAAACAAATTCAAAATAAAATAGAAGATGCAGGTATAGATTCAGGCATAATAGAAGATGAAATCAACATGTCTAGAGGATGTGAAAGAAAGGTATTGTATACACTTAAAATTCGTCTGGAGAATCTGATTAATTATCCTAAATTCCTCTACTATTAAATAAATAGAAATATTTATTTATATAGTTCATGTTTTAATTCTTATTTAAATTCTTCTAATTCTTCTATTATCTCATCTTAATTAAATAAACAAAAATTAAATATTTTGTTTGATTTAATTATCAATTTCTCCTATTTTATTCTATCACATCAATATAAATTAATTAAATAAAGTTCAAACACTTTATTGATTAATTATCATATTCTTCTATTTTAATTTAATAAAAAAATTCTATAGTTTGTTTTATTAAATTATTTATCCCTCTTTTGCTAATTTAAATAAATAAAAATATTTAAATAAAAGCATAAATCAATTTCCTCTATTTCCTCAAAACCAAATTAGATATCATATGTCTAATTAATGTCAAAATTATGTCTAAATTAATTGATTCAATTTCACGAGAATATTTGGAGGCAAATTGGAGAAAATTTGGAAATCCATCTCTCAATCCTCTTCCATCAATCCTTCCTATCTTCTTGCCTAGTGTTTTCATGGGTAGATACAATTCCCAAAATCTTCTCCATTTCCTCCATCTCTCACCATTCAATCCTCCAGATTGAATCCAAGCCTCTACTTTGCTGCCCCTGTGCAAAGTTGCTGCCAGGAAATCTATAAATACAGCTTCATTCAACAAAGAAAGGATCCCAGATTATCAAGTTTATGCAATTTTACTCTGCAAGAAATCATTCAAGCATCCAGCATTTTAAAATCATAATCATGGTTGCCTCTTGTAGCTTCATCCATAGTTTTTCATGTCAATTCATGTTACAGTAGTTTTTTTTATCATTTAGCATTATCGTATAGCTTCACATCATTGCATCAACATCATTCCATTCTTTAGATTTTCATTTTAACAGTTATAGTGTTTCATTTAAATCTGAGAGCATTGTAGCTTAATAAATCTTTAAAGATAGGAGACAATGAGATGATTTCAGTAGATTATTTGTTTAATCTTTGATATAATGTTTCATTAAGGAGTGTTTTTACTTTGTTTACTTATTCACACTTACAATTTGGCGCCCACCGTGGGGCCTTAACTCCATATTTTGCAATTTTTCTGAAAAGTGTCCTACAGGTTTCCGACGTGTTCTGTTTCAGTGCTTCCGCCAAAAACTATAGCGCTTCCGTCAAAAACTATCACGCATCCATGGAAAACTATGGCGTTTCCATGCTCTATTTCGGTGCTTCCGTAAAACTATAGCGCAACTGCTAAATGTTTTAGCGATTCTAGGAAGAAAAATTTTAGCGCTTCCATGAACTATTTTAGCGCATTGACCACCCATCTCCAATACAGCTGATATAGCACTTTCATGGGAAACTTTGGCACTTTGGAGTTCTTTTTTAGCGCTTTCGATTTTAGCGCATTTGGTAAATACTATAGTGCTTTCATTGACTGTTTTAGTGCTTCTGTAATTAGTTATCTGGATCCGACGCGACCACGGCCAGAATTTAATTTTGATCCATTTGGAATAAAATGAACCAATCCTAGGATAGTCATTTGGTTTAAAATTTATCAATCCTAGGTAGCCATTTTGGTTTAAAATTTATCAATCCTAGGGTAGCCCTCACACTTTTTCTATATCAGTTAAAATGGACACCATGACTTTGGTGAAGCAAAATCTTCACATAGATTAGCAAAATTTATCTTTTGGGCTTAAAACGAATCATTTATTTGTTGTGCTTGTGTGGTGAATAGGCTTATGCTCTCCCCTTAAATGGGTGATCAAAGTGTCAAACTCATCCTTTATGTTCATGCAATTTTTCGCTTTTATTAAAACCTTTAGAAGGCCTGTCATAGTGGGAAAAATTACTCACCCTATAGGAACGACCTAAGTGGGAACACCTAAAGCCAAGGATTCCAACCCACTCTAATCAAATGCAAGTTGTTGATGAAAGTCCAACTTGACGGTAGTGTGCAAGATAACCATCCCTAAAGCCTTTGTTCTAAAGGTTGGGAGGTCTCCTGAGGGAGTCTATCATTTGCCACACCACACGAAAACCCTATCTAAGAACCATCCAGATGAATCAGTAACCAGACGTTGTAATACTCACAATGAAAGGGGAGGGAAGAATCTGCCCCCAAGACACTCACCATATAATTTCCAAGGACCATTTTCTCAGAGGACGAGAAATCCAACTGTGAGTATGCACCTGGAAACGACAAAAACACGGGCGCCCTCTAGGGGGTGACACGGCTGTGTGAGTCAATGCAATTTTAAGATGTGGGTTGTTGAGTCTAACAATGACCTTTTTGACTTTAAGAGTGAGTTTGTCTAAAAGTATATATTTGTTAAAATAAACTAGTGAAAATCAATTAGGACCATTCGTGGTTCTTGAATATGCACTATTTGTTCAGCTTCTAATTTTAAAACAATTATTCTACAATTTGCTTGTTGTGTTTTCAAAATCATTATAAATCAGATAACAGATCATCTAAGAAACGCAAATCAAATCAGGTTAGAAAAATTCATGATTCGAGAGTGGAAATCAACCAAGTTTGTCAAGAAAACCATCAAAGTCAAGAAACCCAAGAGACCACTTGGTTACCAAAATCTTTTGAGGAAAAGGTGTTTCTTATATCAAAGTCAAAAAATCTTGCTGCAACACAAAACCTTCATTCATAGGTATCATGATTTCGCTAGAGGTTATACCGTTGATTACGCCATAGAACCTCTTTATTCACGAGCCTTCTTCCGAAGGAGAGCCTTCACATAGTATCATAATAATAGTCAACGCATACGTCAGTCCTGCATCCCACAACCGATGATCGAATACTCCACAAGGCCAAATCAAGTTTTGCAATAAAGAGTCTTAACCGTCCACCCTCTGTTTTAGTGCTTTGGAAATCTGTTTCAGCGCTTTGGGACTCTATTTTAGCGTTTCCACAAAATAGCGCTTCCAAGCATTGTTTTAGCGTTTTCGATCACTGTTATAGCGCTTTCATAAAATAGCACTTCTGAGCACTGTTTTAGCGCTTTCGATCACTATTATAGCACTTTCATAAAATAGCGCTTCCAAGCACTATTTCAGTGCTTTCGAGCATTGTTATAGTGCTTCCATAAAATAGCGCTTCCAAGCACTGTTTCAACGCTTTCAAGCACTGTTTTAGCGTTTTCACAAAAATAGCGCTTCCAAGCACTGTTTCAGCACTTTCGAGCACTATTTTAGCGTTTTCACATAAATAGTGCTTCCAAGTCCTATTTTAGCACTCCTGAACTTTGTTTTAGCACTTTCAAAATAGAGAGTTTCAAAACATATCATTCAATTTGTTTGTCATCTACAAACGGATTTTTGTCAAAACAAAAGTATCTTTTTAACAGAGACACTGTCTAGAAACCAAAATCAGATAGGTTCCTACAAGTTACCAATCTTTTTCAACTAAAACACAAATCTTGCAAATCAAAAAAGTGTCAAAACAAAAAAAAATCTCGATTATTAAGCTAAATTTTCATCATCAGGATATTATCATCCTACTATCACGAAACGAGGCATAGTTATCAAATTTTTAACCTAGTCTTATCAATAAGATATATCATCTTATTTGACTTTGTCAAAAATTCACTTGACATCTTTCCAACATTGAAGATCAAAGTTTGGTAGGAAGAGCAAAACACTTGTATGCCAATCTTCACCAGGTTACAAAAATAGAGGCTCTTAGAAAAAGAACTTGAAACATCAAATACAATGGCAGAAGAAAATCCCTAGAATAGCTTACATCAAAGTGACAAGAATAAAATAATAGTAGAAGACATAAAAACAGCACAACAAGATCCAAAATTCCATAAATTCATGGAAAATATCTTAGAGCAAGACATGGAGAAATATCTCTTAATGTTGGTTGAATCAGGTGCCAAGCTTCCCAAAGACTTCGACGTAAATCACTTAAAAGAAGCACCTAGAACAAATGAAACCGAAATACCACAACACACACAAGGTGTAGATCCGATTGTTGCCTTAACAACCCAAATGCAATACTTACAGCAAAAAATACAAGACATGACAAAGGGAAACACGAAAAGGTATGCATTACAGGACATTTGTCCTTATCCTTTTGACCCAACAGTCGACATGATACCTTTCCCTAGACACTGGGAATTTCCAAAATATGACAAATACAATGGTAAGACGAATCCAATCGATCATATAAGGGAATTCAAGACCATGAGTTTAGAATTTGCACAAGAGGAAACTTACCTCATGAGATTATTTCCAAGAATTTTAGGAGGGCAATGTATGGAATGGTTTTCCTAATTGCAACCAAGAATACGAACCTTTGAAGAGTTTGTCAATAGGTTTATCTCCCAATATTCTTTTAACATCCAACACGATGTCATGATAAAGGATCTATATAACATGAAACAAAACAAAGGGGGGACATTCTTGTCCTTTTTACAAAGATGGCGATGACTATTTGCTAGATATCCTCGCTCCATACCTGAGGAAGAAAAAATGGAATTGTTCATAGACAATTTGACGAATGAGATGATTTACAGACTTGAATTACAATGTACTCCTACGTTTGAAAAGGTGATAGAAAATGGCCTTAAGATTGAAGAAGTGTTGGTCGAAAGAGGAGTTATTAAACATTATAACAAAAAATCAAATAACACAAACTCATCAAATCAATACCCCAACAATGGCAAGCCAAAATTATGGCAAAAGAACAGAAATACAGGGACTAACAAAATGACAAATGATTTTAAAAATGCCAAACCAATTTTCAACTTGACAGCATCTACTTCAAAAAAAAATCAAAACAATGATCAAATCATCAAGTCAAATGTTATTCAAAACAACAAAATCACAAAACCACAAACATACCAAAAATCATCAAATCGGCGTAGGTTCACACCTTTAGGCCAAACATTGGAATCAGCGATGAAAGAATTAGTCACAAGTGGTCTTATCACTACATGGGAAGCAAGATTATGGGATCCAAAGGTCAAGCCACCATGGTGGAATGACACAGCTTATTGCAAATTCCACAACAATAAAGGTCATAAGACTAATGATAGCATGGAGTTAAAACACACAGTTCAAGATCCGATCGACAATAACAAGGTATATGTAGAGGGACACCAAAATAATAATGATCATATAGCCTTCAAGGACCCTTTACCAAACTATGACAAAGGAGCATCATCTTTTATGAACAAAAAAGGTAAGAATATCAATCATGTCTACGATACCACGATCCTTTGCCTTGCCAAAGTAGAAAAGGATAATACCATTGGTCATCACCTAGACAAACACAAAAACAACAAAATTACCCCATTGGATTTTCTCCCAAGCATACAAGTCTCTGAAAATCAAATAAACATTTTAAAAATCAGAGAACTAGAGGACTATCAATCAGTTAATGTCATGACAAGGGGACAATCCAAGGTAGTCTTAAAGGGATTTGCGCCTAAAAATGCAACTCCACCTCCATCTCATTACAACATTGTCGATCAGCTTCAAAAAATTCCAGCGTAGATATCAATACTGGAACTCCTTAAAATATCACCATCACACAAGGAAGTTCTAGAACAAGCACTAGTTGCCACCATGGTACCTAAAAATCTAGATGTTTGCCAATTCTAGGCTATGGTGGGACATTTGACTACACCCCATTGTCTATCATTCTCTGAATAGGATGATGTGTCGCTTAACCATCCCCATAACACCGCACTCCATATCGAAGTCTTGATCCACAATCATTGTGTCAAAAGGGTCTTAATAGATGGGGGAGTTGGTTTGAACATTTGCACTCTAAATTTAATTTGTGCACTAGGGTATTCAGAAAATACTATTGATGCCTGAAGGAAAATGACAATAAAGTCATATGATGAGGAAGAGAGATCTTCTAAGGGACTGATTGTGTTATCCATTCAAGTGGGACTGATGATGAAACACATAGCATGCCAGGTACTAGAAAAAGACTTAACTTACAACATACTCTTAGGATGCCCATGGATTCATGAAATGCAGGCAGTACCTTCCACATATCACCAATGCTTAAAATTCCCAGTAAATGGATAGGAGGTGACTATATCGGCAGATAATAATCATCCTCAACATTGTGACACACTCAAAATCTCTCAAGACACCTTTGTGTCTCACAATAGGGAAGCATGCAGTTCAAATTCATCAAATGAAGAAAAATGTCCAAATATTACCACCAAATGGGTTGAGAAAAAGGATAAATCAAAAGATACAAATCTTGTTGACACTCAATTAACAAACAATCCAAATCCCCAAAATTCTTTATCACAGAAATTCCAAGAATGGGTCCAGCTAATAGACAAGGGAATGGGACAATATTCTATTGAGCAATCTCTTAATTTTTCACAATTGATGCCATCTCCAAAGACATATGGCCAACCATCAATGATCAAACATCAAAAATCACTACCTGTCACAGTTCTAGAAGAAAGATTTGTAAAATTTGGTACTATAGAGGATGAATCAAAAGAATAAGCTATCCTCGATTGGTTATACAAAGATGGAGAAACATCGACATCAACAAACATCAACATCAACACCGATAAGTATGGCAAAGGGAAAGCTATTTTAGAAAAAATGGGTTATGAAGGATAGGGACATGTTGGAAAAAGGAAGGAAGGCATCGTAGAACTTATTCAACCTCTTACTCTTCACTCAAAAAATAAGACAGGACTGGGATACTCAGAAGAACAAAAACAAGAAATGACAAAGAAGGTTGTTGAAAGAATCCTTCAGGTTAGAGATAGCTCTGAAACAGATTCCAATGAATATGAATAGGATCTATGTTCAGACATATCTTACACAGATGTCCAAATTGATGTCATAAAAAAATATGCACCTACACGTGAGGAGGGACAGAGCTCTGGGTCTAGACCATTCGTATTAGGATCACAAAATATCGATGACTCAAGTGAGGACGAACATACATCAAGTAAACCAAACAATCTTGAAGAGGGTACCATCATTGATCTCAACATCCCTAATAATGACTATGATGACATAGTTGTCCTAACCCTTACCCCCATTAACCTAAGTCAATCTGATGACTTCATGCCTTTATTCCATCCTGACTTTATTGACTGGGAACCTGTTAAACCTATAAGTGTACCCATATTTGCAAACGATGATGCCATCATAAATTTCCTATGTTGTGAAGAACCTGATACACATTCTATCCATAACTCTCATTACAATGTGACTTGGTAGGAGGGTATCAAATCTTCCAGTTGCAAAAGTTAAAAATTGGAATAATGGATCTAATGGTGAAAACCATTATATGGCAGCATTAGATCTTGAAAATGAAAAAATAAAGAACACATCTGACATTGAAAACCTCTCTGAGGCACTGAAATATGGGAGATTTGACACTCTTCTAGAGCATTATCATGAATGGTCATCAATTCTGGTGGAGCCAGCATAGTCTATAAACATTGGCACTGAAGGAAAATAAAATATTTTACATCTGGCAGAATCTATGATAGAGCAAGAGAGACTTGAATTTATCAAATTCTTTGAAGAAAGAAGCATTAACTTTGCTTGGTCATATTTCGATATGCCAGGTTTGGACCCAAATCTTCTAATGCACCATTTGTCTTTGCCTACTAGAATCAAACCTATAAAGAAAAAAATGAGAAAAATGCATCCCCATATTGCATTAATGGTAAAGGCTAAGCTAAAGAAATTATTAGACGCTAGATTCATTAGATCTATTGATTATGTCGAATGGATATCAAATATTGTACCTATCTCAAAGCTAGACAATAGTATCAGGATATATACAGATTTCAGGAACCTGAATAAGGCATGCCCCAAGGATGACTTCCCATTACCTAATATAGACATCATTGTGGACCTAACGGTAGGGCATGCCATGTTGTCAATAATGGACAGTTTCTCCGGATACAACCAAATTAAGATAGCTCCAAAAGATCAGGAGAAAACTGCATTTACATGTCCATGGGGAACCTTCTGCTGGAATGGCATGTCGTTCGGTTTGAAAAATGCAGGGGCAACTTATCAAAGAGAAATGACCACGATCTTTCATGATATGTTGCACACCTTTCTGGAGGATTACGTGGATGATATTCTGGCTAAGTCTTATTCTAGGGAAGGACATCTGGATATCCTGGGAAAAATCTTCACAAGGCTAGAAAAGTTCAATGTCAGGCTCAACCCTAAGAAATGTGTCTTTGGGGTTACATCAGCAAAACTATTGGGATACATAGTGTCAAAAAAGGGTATTGAAGTAGATCCAGCAAAGGTAAAGGAAATAATGGAAATGCCACCACCTAGAAACATCAGTCAATTAAGGTCGCTACAGGGAAGGCTACAATCAATCAGGAGATTCATCTCCCAGCTAGCAGACAAAAGTCATCCATTCAATCATCTATTGCATAAAAATATTGTATTCAAATGGGATCAAGGGTGTGAAGCAACTTTCAACCAAATAAAGAAATATCTGATGTCACCACCTATTCTCATGCCGCCTACAGAAGGAAGACCTCTAATACTATACATCGCAGCAATGGATATTTCTTTAGGGGCACTATTGGCACAAGCAGATTATGAAGGGAACAAGCCATTTACTACATCAGCAGAACTTTGAATGGCTATGAAATAAACTACACTTTCATTGAGAAATCTTGTCTTGCGGTGGTATTTTCTACTCAACAATTGCAGAATTACATGTTGACTCACACAATCAGGCTCATAGCAAAAATCAACCCATTAAAATATCTACTCAGTAAGGCGGCCTTAACAGGTAGACTGGCCAAATGGGTCATGCTTTTAAGTGAGTTTTATATTCAATATGTGGAAAGAAAAGCCATCAAAGGTCAAGTAATCGTCGAACAATTGGCTGAAGCTCCATTACCAGATGATCGACCTATGACAATGGAGTTTCCTGATGCAAACATTCTGACAGTGACACCACAACAATGGATGTTGTACTTTGATGGATCATATACACAATGAGGATCTGGAGCAAGGATCTTGTTCATCACACCTCAAGGATACACTATCCTAAAATCTTATAGACTGATGTTTCAATGTACCAATAATGTGGCAAAATATGAGGCATTAATCATTGGATTCAAACTAGCAATTGAATGGAAGATCATAGAATTACAAGTATATGGGGATTCTTAGGTAGTCATTTATCAAGTAAATGATGAATATCAGACGAAAGATGAAAATTTGATGCCCTATAAATAGCTGATAGATGATCTAAAAAAATACGTTTTCAATATCAAATTTGATCAAATCCCAAGGGCAGAGAACAAAGCGGCAGATTTTATGGTGACGATTGCTTCACTCTTACAATTGCCAGAGAAACATGGTCGTTTTGAGTTTATGGTAGAACAAGTATCATGTCCTTATAATAGTTTGAAATCCAGTACCATATGTCATTTAGATACCATTGAATCCTCCATCTATGATAAAACCTATTCTTACTTAAAATACAACATCCTCCCTCTCGATCTTTCCAGCAACCAAAAATGCAACTTCATCTGCCAATCCACCCAATATATTTTAATCGTCGACATCCTTTATCATCGAGGTCTAGATGGTACCTTACTCTGATGTTTAGAACATAACAAATTTGAGATGGCCTTACAAGAGGTTCATGAAGGTATTTGTGGCACTCATTCGAGTGGTATAACTCTAGCAAAGAAACTCCTTCGTTTAGGGTATTACTAGACATGTATGGAGAAAGAGTCTTATCAATTTGTAAAGAAATTCCAAAAGTGTCAGATTCATAGTAATCTGATCCATGCACCAACTCAAGAATTTCATCCATTCACATCAACATGGCCCTTTTGTCAATGGGGACTAGATTTGGTAGGAAAGATAAATCCATCTTCATCCAATGGACATAAGTTCATAATCACAACAATAGAATACTTTACAAAATGGATAGAAGTAGTTCCTCTTACAACTATCATCAGAAAATAGATCTCGTCATTCATATTGAATTACATAATCTATCGGTATGGCATAACTCAATCTATTATCACTGATAATGGATGACCATTCAAAAACCAAGATGTTCAAGAATTGTGTGAGAAGTTTCATATCCAACATCGTTTCTCAACACCATACTATCCTCAGGGAAATGGCCAAGCAGAGGCCTCTAACAAAATAATTATGAAAATACTCAAGAAAATGGTTAACGATGTTGGACGTGATTGGCATGTTCAACTTAACACTACACTATGGGCCTACAAAACTAGCATCATAACACTAACAGGAGCTACACCATATGCCTTGGTATATGGATCAGAGGCCATACTACTCATTGAGGTAGAGATTCCATCACTCTGTGTATCACTCAACGGAATCATTTCAGATGAAGACTATAGGGTATCCAGGCTTCAATAATTGGAATTGTTGGATGAGCACCGTCAACAAGTTGTCAATCATCTCACGGCATATCAATAGAAAATATCAAGGAGCTACAATCATAGGGTAAAACCTAGAGTCTTTCAGGTTGGTGATTTGGTCCTAGAAGAAAACCCTAGAAATCAGCAGGATGGGGAAAAGAAAGGGAAGTTTGAACCTAACTGGCTAGGTCCCTTTGTCATCATATTAGTGTATGGATCAAGATCCTATCAACTATCAACATCAAAGGGGGATTTGTTTGATGAACCTATCAATAGTATCCATCTCAGAAAGTTATATACCTGAATTACCTAGTGCATGGGTCAAACTTTTGAAAAATGATTGCCTTGATGAAAACCTAGCAAACAGGTGCCTTGGTAACAGAAAATAACAAAAAAATACAAAAAAAGGGAAAACACAAAACAAAAGTGCATTTAAAACATATGGTGAAAACCTGGAAACAGGCGCTATGTGTGATTTTAACCAGATTTTCCATCTATTTGGACACATATCACAATCATTAGTCTTGCCACCATTACTATCATGATCATTAGTCTTTCCATCATTACTATCATGATCATTAGTGTTTCCATCATTACCATTTCATATCACAGTCATTAGTCTTTCCATCATTACCATTTCATATCATGATCATTAGTCTTACCATCATTGCATCCATTATCATTTCATTTCACATGGTCATGTCTCACTCTAGCTTGGGAGCAAAATCTGGATCTCACTGGGGGAAATAAAACATCAGCTTAGCCAAATGGGAAAACAATGTCAGCAAAGTATAACAAAAACAATGATCAAAGTGCAACATCATCACCATCGAAAAATTCATCAAACATCTGTATCATATCAAAAAATACAAAAACAAGTCAAAAGTTCAGTCTCAAAAATGCAAAAACAAAAACACGAGTTTGTGTCAGTCAAACTAAGTGGTCTCTGTGTTTATAACGTAGGCAAGGCTAATCTTTGATCAACTCCGGAGACCCCTAGGATAGGTCTTTAGGCTAGTTTTGAATTTCAAAAATTGGAAAATTACAAAAACATCACAAAATCAAGATGGATGATCTAATCTAAATAATGATTGAAACAATCTAAGTGAAAGGTGGATAAGTTGTATTTTTAATTAATTATTATCATTTCCTTTGGAGTAACTCAATGATGTAATAACCTAGAGAAACAAAGAAAAAGAATGATATTTTTATTGTCTATTGTCTATACGTTAATCATATAAATGTGTGAATTGTCGAGGGATGTGCTCTACAAAATTATCACCGATGACATTCAGAATTCACACACTAAAATGATTAATCTCTGCCTGTTTACGCAAAAAATTCTCAGGTCATCTCGGTTCAATCATAGCTAGATGCTTGTGTTCCCTTGCAATATCAAAAATCATGAAAGTAGTACTCAGGTCGTCATTGGTCTAACATATACCATTAACGCTTGTACTCACTTTCAACATCCTAAAAATCTCTATGATGATACCAAGCACAAAAGTACTGTTAAAATTTCAATAGTCTGCATATAGTTGCATCATAAAAATGAGATTGCATTCATAAAATTCCACATTTGTAGAGTATTTGTTATGCAAAGGATTCAAATTGATGATTATCTTTTCTACAAATACGATTGAGTATACTTGACATAAACCAAAAATCATCAAAAACATATAGGTGCATCATCTTTTCATTTGCATACATTATAAATCATTTATCATCTCATCAGTCATACATTTGACATCAAAATCATATAGGTGCGGTCATCATATCATGTTTCCACATCATATAAACATTTTAGAAATAAATCATATCATTACATTCATCTCATAAACATGTCATTTAATCCACATTCTATTATTGTCATACATTTGTCACCAGCATGTTCATTATATCATATCATTTATTACATTATTACTATAGGAATTTGATCATTTTCAACCCATACATCATTATCATCCATGAATTACATTTTCATAAAAACCATCCACATTCTATTATTGTCATACATTCATCAATACATCATGTTCATTACACCATATCATTTATTACATTATTACACAAAATCATCATTTTTTATCAATACATCATTATTTTTTAACCATATTTTGTCATCCATATATCATCCATAACAAAAATCACCATTTTCATTATTACCATATAAAAATCATCATTGTTATCCATATATCATCCATCACAAAAATCATCATTTTCATTCATACATTTTAGAACATCATACATCCATACATCATATATTCATACATAAGCATTAAAATTAGAATCATCACATTAAATAAATGCATTCATCATAGAATCATCACATGATACATAGAACATTTAATATAAATTAATCCATCATAGACCATCATATAACATCATAAAACAATGAAATCAACTATACATCATATAAATCATATATATCATCAAATGTCAAGAATACAATGAAGTCTGAAATAAGAAGAGATACATCGTCAAAATTGGCTGACCCGTAGTATACATCATGTCTCAAAAGGTATGTCTCAAAATCATATAGCAGCAGCTAGGATCTACTACTACCAGATGGTGTTGGCATTGCAGGACCAGTACCTCCCCAACCAGAAGTCCCAGGATCTCTCGGGTCTCTCGGATCGCTCAGAGGAGGCTACATCACACCCTCGCTAACTATCCAAGTATGTGTCCTACCAGATCTCGTAGGGGCATAGCTCACTCTGTGATCGGTAGGAACTGCATCATGGTACCGACCCCTATAGAACTCTGCCTCTCGGCCAACCCACAGAACCTCCATCATATAGTCGACAATGGAGGTACTATCAGCTACCCTCTATAATGTCTCTGCAGTCTCTTGTGCCCTCTCTACAATCTATCTGGCACTTTCCCTCTCGGCTATCAAAGTACCAACCTGTGTCTGAACAGCTACCAACTATCCTTGAACCTGTGCCAATGCCTATGCATGAGCCTGTTCCTAGGTCTATCGCTGTGTCTAAGTCTGCACAAGTAAACCTTGTGCCTGCACTAACTGACCCTGTAGAGTCTGTACCTACACCTGTAGGTTCACAATCTATCTTTGTTGATCTACATGAGGCATCTCCACTGCTCACCTCTTGCGAGGCCTACTCAAAGACGAACCTACACTGTCTGGCCCAACCCCTCTGCCACCTCCACCACCACCATCCCCATCATCGTTGCTTCTATCCTCACTAGTTCTATCCTCATTGTTGCTCGACTCAGTGTCAAATCCACTATCCTCCTCGCCCTCAATGGCTACGGCGGGATCCTCGAAAACATCCTTCTCCATAGTAATGGTGCTAGCTCATCTGGAATAGTGATCTAAGGAAATGGATGCAAAGCCAAAAATTGGGCATAATCCTCTATCACTGGTGCCTCTGCAATATCCTGACGCATATCCCAAGCTAGCGGTTGCAGAGCCCGGTATCCCTCCACTAATGTGTCATATGACAAGCATGGTCCCCAATCTATTGTATCACTCCGCCGTTAGGCATAATGAGCAACCCCTTGAGGCATGCACTGCACAATACTGTACTACCTATAGACCCGCCACAATAAAAATCTCTCAAGGACAAAATGGGTCCTACCGATCAAATACATGGAATCGCACAAAAATCTGAGCACTACATCATCCTCCTCCTATTGCTCGCAATCCAAGTAAGGCCACCATATGACACTCTCTAGGTCATCCAAAACATGTCTCCAATAAATAAAGAATATTTATGAATAGGAAGGAATAGTTATATAAACATATATATATATATATATGAATACTAATGGATATAAGTAAAAGAATAATTATATATATGTATATAAAGTATATATAGATATAAATACATATACATGATTATTCAATAATGATACTTATAAGTAATGATGACTCTTTAATATAAACATAAATAGATTATATATTTATGAATTGTCCTCATCTTATGATCAATTTAGTATAAGGTTGAAGGAGGCGAGTAAGGAAACATGGAGAGATATAGCAACTCGGGTGATGTACTCACTTAGCAATAATATTTAGCATATTTTGAATATAAGAAATAAATATAGCTAGTTTGTTTATTTGCGTAATTCTTTCTTTAATATTATCATGATGATAATGATATTGATATTGACTTCAAGAATCAGTAATAAAAGCAAATGTATTTGATTGCTAAAAGATTGTCTTCCTTGTGTTTGCAAGCTTATTGGGAGGAAGGGTGTGCGGGAAGTGGTGCCTAAAAACCCCACTTAAGTCCATCCCCGGAACCCAAGGCAGGGATGGGCCCTGGAGGGGTGGAAATTCTACTCATAGTCCACCCAATCCCAAGGCCTGGGTGGGCCATGGAGGTGTGGGGGTTCCACTCATAGTCCGCTGCGGCCCTGGAGGGGTGGTAGGCCCGGGCCACTTATTCATTCCCCCGACTATCCCCAATAAGTCAAGTGTCTTCTGAGGTGCTGACATGGGTAGAGAAAGCAGGTACCAGTGTTTCCACTAAGCACGCCACTCCGAGTATGGAATGGTCTTAGTTTGGATGTTCAACTCGGAGCCAAGGGGTGGGTTGTCCTGAGGGGATACTTGTGCCCTTGGGCTTAGATGGATAGCTTCAGGAGGATCTACCCATGCCACTCCTCTTCTGTCTTCATTATTAGTTTTTGATTATTCTTATATTTTGATATCTAGATATTAATGCTAACATATATGTTGTTAATATGGTGAATACAGGATTCTTATCTAGGGTTATTGCATTAAGAGGACATTCATTTGGAAAAGAAGAATTCTTAAACCTAATCAATAGGTGAACTCTAGGGCAAATCAGGTAAGGGACATTACAGATAGGGAATCGACATCTTGCTTCGGGTGGCTCAAGAGTCTCTCTCACTAGGTTTTGAAAAGTCAAAAAGCACAAATGAGTGTGAAAAGGACATTTTGACTTTATATAAGTTTTTCAAAAGGAATTTTGAGGGGATTTTTATTATTTTAACTAATTTTATTTATGAAATTAACTAAAATTCATCCATGGGCCAAATTTTCTTCATCAATATCGGGAGATAAATTATTTCTTCATTGAATCTTCATCAAATCATCTTGAAAATTCTAAATGTCAAAAAATTCAAAAAAATCATACAATCATTAATTTATCTCCCGAGGGGACATATTATCATCAATCACCTAAAAATCAATGTCCGAGACATGTTTGGGGCATACTAAATTTTTTTCGTCGATACCAACAGCAACACAAAATTTTCTTTGAAGCAATGCGTTAACACATCACTTCAAAGAGGGGCAAAATATATACACCTAAAATTGGTCTGGAGAATCCGATTAATTAAATAAAAATTATTTGATTAATTATCCTAAATTCCTCTACTATTAAATAAATAGAAATATTTATTTATATAGTTCACGTTTTAATTCTTATTTAAATTCTTCTAATTCTTCTATTATCTCATCTTAATTAAATAAACAAAAATTAAATACTTTGTTTGATTTAATTATCAATTTATCCTATTTTATTCTATCACATCAATCTATATTAATTAAATAAAGGTCAAACACTTTATTGATTAATTATCATATTCTTCGATTTTAATTTAATAAACAAATTCTATAGTTTGTTTTATTAAATTATTTATCCCTCTTTTGCTGATTTAAATAAATAAAAATATTTAAATAAAAGCATAAATCAATTTCCTCTATTTCCTCAAAACCAAATTAGATATCATATGTCTAATTTATGTCAAAATTTACGTCTAAATTAATTGATTCAATCTTCATGGGAAGATTTGGAGACAAATAAGAGACAAATTGGAAATCCATCTCTCAATCCTCTTCCATCAATCCTTCCTATCTTCTTGCCTGGTGTTTTCATGGGTAGAGACAATTCCCAAAATCTTCTCCATTTCCTCCATCTCTCACCCCTCTAGATTGAATTCAAGCCTCTACTTTGTTGCCCCTGTGCAAAGCTACTGCCAGGAAATCTATAAATACAGCTTCATTCAACAAAGAAAGGATCCCAGATTATCAAGTTTATGCAATCTTACTCTGCAGGAAATCATTCAAGCATCAAGCAATTCAAGCATCCAGCATTTTAAAATCATAATCATGGCTGCCTCTTGTAGCTTCATCCATAGTTTTTCATGTCAATTCATGTTACAGTAGTTTATTTTATCATTTAGCATTATCATATAGCTTCACATCATTGCATCAGCATCATTCCATTCTTTAGATTGTCATTTTAATAGTTATAGTGTTTCATTTAAATCTGAGAGCACTATAGCTTAATAAATATTTAAAGATAGGAGACAATGAGACGCTTTCAGTAGATTATTTGTTTAATCTTTGATATAATGTTTCATTAAGGAGTGGTTTTACTTTGTTTACTTATTCACACTTACTGGTATAGTTGGAATTTTATAAAATGTTTTTTCCTTACAGTTTTGACACTATTAACTATTTTAATATTCGTCATTATATTTTTATTTTATTTTTACTAAAATAAATGGTATTTCACAGGTAAGGAAATATCCAGCAATGTGGGCATATGGTTGACATTATCGTGTAGAAAGTGTAGATGTAAAGAGATGATCCTTCGATTGTGGCATCATGGTTAACTTCAAGCAATCCATTCAATCAATCTTAAAATATAAGAATATAATTGAAGGGAATTTACAATATGGGAAAATACAAGAAATTATTGAGTTGGATTAATGTTAGATTTTAAATGTTGTATTGTTAAGTGTAGATGGTATGAAGCATTTGAGAGGACATGAAGACATGATACCCATAGTGGATTTTTTATATAGATTCCTCATGCTTCCTACTAGAGGATAAGGAGCCTTATGTTCTACCAATTCATTATGAGTGGGTATTTCTTTAATTCAAACAAGAAGCGATGGTGATCATTAATCTATTAATTCATAGTTTATTGTGAATATATACATGTGTTTATTAATTAGTAAAATTGTTATAACATATGTCTAATATATGTATTTTGTTCATGTGCAGGTATTTTTGTATGAAGATATTTTGGACCCGAAATGGATATTTTTCATACATTATGATCCAAGATCAAGGCATGTATTTGAAAATGCATTAGTGGATACTGAGCAAAATAATGATGGCCAACAAAATGAGAGAGAGGGATTAGAGAACATCGAATAAATTGACATCCATGATGATGTTGAAGATGGTTATGTTCAGGCATAAGAAAACAACAATCCAGAGTTAGATGATGTTATGGAAGACAACAATATGGATGGTATAGAAAATGATGATCCAAATACATCAGGTAACAATATAGATGGTCTATAGTCAAATTTCAATGATGATGAAGATGATGCAAGTCAAGATGAGGATGATGATAATATTAATTACTTGAAAGAAATATGAACATTGACAATGATACACTGGATGACATTGTAGAAGGCAATAATTTTAATGACCAAGACTTCTAAATTTTTAGAATTATTTGCAATCCATGTTTAAAAAAGGATGATTCTTATGGCCTAAACTTTGAAATGCTTCAATAATATTATTTGTGTCGATACAAATCACCTATTGCAATATCCTTAAATTGTTCAATCTTTGGTATGAATTGTTGGCAGAAAAAATTAGGATTACTTGGATGTTTCTTCCATTCATTTTGTATCAACATATGCTCGTGAAGACACAAAAGTTAATAAAATATTAATGCACGTAACTCACAATTATTTAAATAAGCAACTTTATTAACTTTATTATTTTTAAATAGTTCCCATTTTTATGTTGAACATGTAACAAGGCAAAATAAGCTCAAATTTTCAAAAAAATTATCAACTCTACCAACATCCACATTAAATGTTTTACTGTATCAGCATATTCATTCACATAAGCTTAGTTTAGGCTCAATAGCTAATATTCATTCAAATATAAGAAGAAATAAGTATGGAAAACATAAGAAAAATATAGAATGATAACATAGTCATGGAGAATCTCTGATAATAAGATGTTCTCCATTATATTGCTTCAATTGATATTACAGTGCTCTTCTTTAATAATCCCAGTGTTATCCCCTCAAGTTATTGTGGAAGTATGAAAGGAATTTTAATTCTTAAGTTGATGGAAACCAATCAAAACAATTTCTCTAAAAGGAATTCTAATCCTTAATAGGAGCCAATTAAAGTAAATTATTTGAAAGGACTTTAATTCACACCTAACTAGAAACCAATCAAAGCATCCACACAGTAACAGCAAATGTGCCTTGATAAATCTTGCAGACTTAAATAACTTGAAAATATCACTTTGGAGACAGCAAAGCAATAAATAAGCATGAAAAAATGGCATAGCAATTGAACACTGAAAAATGGATTACGAATTATAATCAATCATCTCCATTATATTGCCTTTTAAATAATATGCATTATAACAAATAGTTATGATGTTTGATGAAAAATAGTTAATTAACATAAATGAAAACATAACACTTCAACACATGAATGCATTGATCTGTTAATCTTCCAGCAGGTGCCCGTGACCACTTAAGAGTTGTTGAAGGCTCCTAGTCCATGATAATACACCACCTGCAGAGTGTATCTTCCTTATGATGTCAGTTGGTCTTTAAGCTTCAATGGATGCCCTTATGTATTTGTTGCATCTTTGGTTTGGTTGATGAACAAGTTGATGGAGGAGAGATGACGAGTGTATTCCTCCTCATCATAAGTTTCCACGTTGGAAATTGCACCCTTCATATCATATTCCACATACATTATCTTTCCAAGTTTTTTGTGTATTTTGTAACACCATCTCTTCGTCATTTATTTCTTACAATGCAGTAGGTAGATACATGGCAAGCTCATCCTTCCAATAATCTTGCTCCCTAGGATTGCCAAGGCTATCCTGGAGTGCAAGATGCAAATCAAAATATTCAAGGTCCTCTTTGAGCCTATTGTGGTACTTGTTGTGTGATTCCACCAGCTTATTGTATGTCTACAATATCTGACCTTTCATGGCTTTCTCATTTAGGAGCTCCTCCCTTTTGTCAATCATTTGTCCTTGCAATTTTTCATTATCCACAATTGCTAAGTGTGTTTGTTTAAACAATTCCAATATTCATCAGCATGATCCATCATCCTATTGAATCTTTCTTTGATTATCTCAGACACAACATTATATTTAGTGGTTTTTATTCCTGTTTCCAACTCCTTGCATTTCTCTTGAGACTTCTAATGACAGTGTTTCCAATAAGCTACATTTGCTAATGAATTCAATATTCTTTTATCACTCTCTATCCATGGGGAATATAATTCTGATATGGAAGAGGAAGATATTTTATCTCTGTGACTAGCCACCTCCTTCCTTAATTTATCATTTTCTTTTATCAATTTTTCAATATTTGCCTTAGTGAATTTTGCAACATTTATGTTTAGCTCAGTTTTTTCAATGGGGTTAGTGTCCCCTACCCTGTAGACCAAAATATGTCCAAACACTTATTTTGGATTATTGATGACAGCAGGCCTTTTATCTTGAGGATACAATTCCCAAATTAGGGGTGGCTTCATCTAGGTTGTACCCTGATCCTAAGTACATTTTATCACTTGCATCTTTCGTTAGATGCATTGTTTTGTCTCCTCTTTTCCTAAAATTGTCAAACACTATTGCAGAGATGATATCCCATCCTAGTAAGAGTAGTACCCCAGCCTCTTGAAGTAATTATTTTCCCCTTTCGGAGGTGATAGATTCTAAATCTTTTTCTATTTCTTTTCTCAACTCTTCCAAGGTAGTTGCCTCCTTCGCAGGAGTGATATCCTTCATCCTCTATCTTAGCATTCTGCCTTTATGCTCATAAAAAAAAAATTAAATTCAGAAGTCTTGACTAAATCACTGTCAAAAATAAATTTGTGCCCAGCCTTGACTCTTACGTCATCAGAGAGTTCATCTGATGCTTCAAATTTGACAATGTTTCATTCTAGAGGTGGCTCATATTATGTAACTACAGGGGCACTTATCTGTTTGACCTCATCATCCTCCTCATCACTCTCTTCTTCATCTTCCTTACTCATGGTTGTATCTACAGAGAAGTTCATTTCTGGAGTGGGTTGTGAGGGTATGTAATCAAGAGGCTCTATGTCCTTAGCCTGCATTCCTAAAAAAGTTGTCTGAGGTGCTTCAAAGACATCTAGGGGTTCATCTTTTATTAGCTCATCCACATGAGTGATGAGTTGTTCAATTCTTTCTAGAGGATCATGTACTTCATTAAATGCCCCTGAATAGGATGGGACATTTCCTTTCTTACAGGTCTCAGCAAGCACAACTGGTGTAGGAGCACCCATAGGTTATCTAGGAAAACTAAGCAATCTATTTTAGTTCAGTGAGCCTTAGTGGCATTTTTGTTGTGATTAGATGAAGGTCGTGTTGACCATAGAGTAGGTGCAATAGGGTTTTAGATCAATAGAGGCTTAGGACTTTTGCAAGGTGCAAATAGGGATAAGAAGTTGTAAAGCCTTCTAACTGGCACCAGTTGGATGATGATTTCATCATGATGTCATTTGGGTCAAACTTGGGTTAGAAACATGTTTTGGTCATTAGCCAACAGTTGCAAAAGTTGCATTTTGCAACTTTGCAACATTTGAAATGTTGCTCGACAACATTGACAGTTGGAGCTAAACACGACCAAGAATATCCCAAGGGAGAAAATAACTATTTTTTGTGACCCTATTTATGGGATGCCTCGACATGGGAGCAAGGTTGAATGCCTATTATACGGTTTAAGTTTTTGAATTCAAGAAAAGCATATGTGATTGTGTGTGAAATTTCTTGGTTTTTGTATTGCAGTGATACTTTAATGAATTAGTTTTGGCACTGTAACTTGTGCATGATGTAGGGTAGTTGTTCTTTGAATTCAGTGTGGCATTAGATAGTTTTTTTTTTTAGCTTTAAGCACTTCTTGTAAATATTTTGTGTTCTACACTGTTACTAGTCTGAACCAGACAGTTTGTAAAGAATGGAGTGTTAGTTCATTTTCCCACCGTACAAATTGTACAGCCCTTTGGGATTAGTGACTAGACTCCATGGGTTTACATATAGTGGGAGTTGGGGACTTTGAAAGCACACGAGCTATTGTTGGAGTCTTGCCCTAGGCGAGCCATAGAAGAGCCCGGCTAGGAAATACCATAGTGCAGAGCACTTAATTTACAGAGGTGATAACTTAGAGACAAATTTCCTTTTGGAGAAGGAAGATATGAGTCTTACCAAGATATGGTAAAGAGGAAGAGACTCTACCAATCAATTTTTGAGGGGAGAACTTAGCAAGTTGCAGAGGAGCCAGGAAGGGCCTAAAGAGCCTTAATTTTGCTCATTTTCAGTTAGGGCATTGTATGGTCAGTTGTGGCCCAAGACCCCACAAATCCTTGAGGGGTGGGCATATGAACTAGGAATCCCAAGAAAATATTGGGGTTTTCTTTGGAGGTACTTAGGGAAAATCCCTGATTTCTCGGAGAAGGAGACCTAATAGGGCTAGTAGCCTTCTAGGCCTAATGAAGGAGTTTGGTGAAAGTGACTTACAGATGGAGCTAGATGAATCCCTAATGCCCTAATAGGATGGATTGAAGATTTTGGAAGAACCTCCACACCTCTATAAAACCATTTCAAGAAATTGGAGGTTAGTAGCCTTTAAGGTAGTTTAAGGGCTAATGGCTAGTGCTACAAGATTGCACCAAGTTTTGACTTGGGAGAAGGAACTTTGTTGATAGTTGGGTTGGAAAGGAGAACCAAGGGATCCTAAGAAGGAAGAGATCCTATAGGTTGCAATTGGTGGAGAAATATACCCTAGAGGTCTTCCAAGAAAGACTTAGAGCATGAATCGGTGAGTGATTCATCCAACCTCCCTATCAACAACCTTTTATATGCAGTCATCATGTCTCTTGTTAAGGCCTCATCATAATTTCTTATTACATCATCAACAGAGAATTGGTGTTCATAATTTGATATTCCCTTTGAAAATTTTGCCTTATGAATAAAACCCTCTGTATCAAAATTCTTTCTTTCATCACCCAATGGTAAATTGTATTTTCCCAATTTTGTATCAATTTCTTCATACCCTTCACTAGTGACTACTGTAAAATATCCAAAGCACAAAGTGCTAGGCATGATAGACTACTTATTGTATCTCTTAATATATTTAGCCAATTGTCTCACAATTTCCAAAAAGGCTATTCTGTCTGGAACTATTTTTGGTTATAGATGTGGGGCTCCTTCAAACCCATAGACTCTAATCACAGTGCAATCAAGAAATGCATACCAATCCCCCCAGTTATGATTTACCTTTTTCCTGGGGTACTTTTCCTTTGCTCTCAAGATTTTTCGTATTTCAGGGGACAAGTTATAATTACATGGATGTCCCAACAATTTCAAAAATGGCTTGACAAACTATTCCTCAAAGTACAGATAGTGTGATCTACCATATCTACTATCCCATATGGAAGTCCACATTTGCACAGGTTTATAATTCCCACTTTCATCTACATCTCTTATCCTTAATTCTTCTCCCCAGAACCTTCTAACTTGTCCTTCATGTAGAAGTAAATGCATAAACAAAGAGTAATGTTTGAAATAATGAATGTTATCACTATTTCTTTTGATCCTTCCCATCCCCTGGTTCAGAGCATTGGCTAAATAACCGGCATAGTCAAATGGTTTGGCATATTTTCTTTGTATGTTTGCAGCTAGGACCATTGGGGCAATTGACATGAGGGGTGGTACCTCTACTCCCAACACTTGTCCAGTTGAATAATATGTATATTAAAAATATTCTTCAAATAAATCCTCATGAAATGGAGGGTTTTCATTACTAGAAAACCTTCTGAGCTCGCTACCTTCATCCCTGGGCCTATGTAGTGGTAGTTTCCATCTTTTATAGCTCATGTCCATGTGATTGTACTCTGTTAGAAGGTCTTTGATTGTAAATGGTAAATTCAGAGAGCATTCCAATTGAAAAACATTAGATATGAGATCTTTGGAGATAATGAGAATGTCAAACCCATCGTGTGATTGAATAGCTCTTCTTTTAGGGTCATATTTTTTGGCTAGAGATTTAACCAGCTCTGTATTAACACATTGGGTACCACTAATCTCCCTAGGTTCAATCTCCATGGGTTGCAAACTGGTTGAAACCTATACTATTTCCTATAATAGTATATGAATAGCTCATATCCCCACCATGGTGTCCACACGTCTTCTAAACCTTTGTGCTTGTCCCATAACTTATCCATGGAAGGATTTGTCTATGCACTCCTTTTATGTCTCAGCCCTGACCTCAAGCATTGGTCAATTAAAAATTGGTTTAGAAGTCTTTTCTCTGTCTTTTTTTCTTCATTTTTGGCGTTTATGAGCTTTCTTCCATTGTTCAATTTTCTTATAAGTCTTTATAGAAGCAACTTCTTAGTTGGTTTTTGTATACTTACTTGGATTTCTTTCACTAGTTTTGATTTGTACAGTAATGGAGAATTCCCAACCTCCTTTCTTCTACTCCCGTGTCCAGCGAATCCTTTTCAAGTCTTAATGAAAAGATGTGATCAAGTTGAGGTATAATTCACTCAGCTCTAGCTCATAAACGCTCCACTTTCCATCAATATTTTCATCGAGAAAATCAATTATTTTGAATATCTCAACGATATCAATGAGATGTCACATCAATCGAAAACAATCATCATCATTGCATCGGCAAGACCATGATTCCATTTTCACTGATAACCACCTTATTCATCAATGAACTCCTTCCTTTCAGGGTATCAGCGGGACGCCAGATAATGTCTCCCCGATGTGCCCTAGTTCCTCTGATATCCTTCCTTAACATGTACGTGACGGTTCATGGTCTTATCGAGTCATCAGGGAGACCCTTGTTTTCCTTCCATCGATAAGTGTCACTTCCTCCAATGCCTTCAGCCTTTTATCGTTGCATCGGAGGAACCAGACTTTATGTTGGCTTGATAGCCTTTTGTTCCCTCGATATAATTTCACCACATGTTGAACTTTGTTACTGTATAATGTATCACTCCATCAGTGGGACGTTGTGTTCCCTTTCGTCGATATGTTCTAGTGCTACCAATATTATTTATTTAATATGTTATAATCCCTAAGATATGCACATAGGACCAATCAATCATGAATCTAGCCAAAAAATAAGGTGCTACACTCGGTGCTAAACTCAGCGATAGACTAGGCGCTAAAGTACGCTCCAAAGTAGGCGCATAATTAGGTGCTATTATCAGCTCTACACTCAGAGATAAACTCAGTGAAAATTCAGTGCTAAGCTCGGTGCTAGACTCGGTGCTAAATTTGGCACTGAACTTGGCGTAGAACCCAACGTTAAACATGGCATAAAATTTGACACTACTTTGCACTAAATTTAGCGCCTGCTTGTTATGGTCAGTGCAATAAATGCCAAAAATAGCGTCGACTCGATAAATAGCACTGACTTTTCCAAAAAATACATTGAAATAGTGGGTGGAAGCAAAAAAAGGAGCTAATCACAGGGATTTGTTGTAGTGAGTACAATATCAGGATGAATCTCAAAAATGGAGCTCACAGGCTCAATCAAAATATACATGTCCCAGTGTCTAATATGTGAACCAAAATGAATCATACATACTAATCTAATATGTCAAATTTTGATTCCAAACCCTAATGTGAACATCCTGAAGGTTCGTAAGTTGAATTCTTTCACTGTCAATGCATCAAAATTGCTTTTCAAAATAATTTCTCAATTTTTTTAGAAATTTGAAAAAAAATCCAAGGGGGCATGGGTCTATCCTGCCTTCGCTAGGGCACGTTGGGGCATATGTTTTGAAAAATATTTTCTCAATTATTCTTTGATACAACACTCAAAACCACATTATGTCAAAGAGGGGAAAAATGTGGACACTAAAAAATGTCTTGGTCTACAAACAACATTTTTCCACTTCAATCTCTCTTTTTCCACACATAATTAAGTAATTTTAATTATTTAATTATTTTACCACATTCTTCTATTAATTAAATAATTATTAATTATTTAATTAAATATTTTATTATTATTTAATTAATTCATGTTCTTGTACCTTATTCTTATTTTTGATCAATTAAATAAATTAATATTTATTTAGTTGTATCGCTAACATTCTTTTTCCTTCTATAGTTAAATAAATTATCATTTATTTAATTATTTTCTCTTCATTATTCACCTATAGTTAAATAATTATTTTTAATTATTTAGCTATTCATTAATCCTTTTCGTCCTTCTATAGTTAAATAATTATTCAAATTATTTATCTATCTTTTATCACTCTTCCTTCTCTAAATGATTAATCTGATTTAATTATTTAATCCTTCTTTCCCATTTCCTCTAATATTTTATTTAATGGTTGCATAATCATTTCAAATAAAATATCCATTTCCCTTTTTTCTCTCAAATAAATAATCTAAATGATTATTTATTCCCTCACATGCTTCTCCATGAATTAAATATTATTATTTGATTTCTCCACTACCTTCCCTCCACTTTCTCATTTCAAATCTTGATCGTTGATCCTCTTTAGTCTTCTTTTAATCTTGACCGTCTATCCTTAGTTGTCCCTAGCCCACTCCTTTATGGTGCATGAATCCTCCACCGTTGATCTCGGCATCTTCTAGAACTTTAATCTCATTCATCCATTCGAGAAGCTATTCTATAAAATAAGGTTGCCTCTTTCATTTTAGCTTTACAACCACATATCTCCAACATTATTGCTATCAATTGCGGGTACTTCATGCAACAAAATCTGAGAGCAAGCATGCAAAAGTAGTTTTTAGGAGATGCAAGGAAGGTGAATCAAGTTTGAGCATGGATTTTGGTATAGTTTTGGTTATTGTTTGATCTCCTTTGATTTTTTGTGCTTTCTTGTTTAGATTTGGGATTTCTTGGTTTAGATTTGA
This sequence comes from Sequoiadendron giganteum, assembly GCA_007115665.2. Classification (NCBI taxonomy): domain Eukaryota; kingdom Viridiplantae; phylum Streptophyta; class Pinopsida; order Cupressales; family Cupressaceae; genus Sequoiadendron; species Sequoiadendron giganteum. Next base: position 64,629,361 of record CM021101.1, on the reverse strand, counting down.
AGTACTTGTGGTTGCTATTTGGTCTTTACCTTTGGATTTGAATTAACCTGATCTTACAGACATCAATTGTTGATCCTGATCGTTCATCCTTGCATCCTAATCATTCATCTGAAACTCATAAATATATAAAACAACCTTCATCCCTCTCATAATTCATCTGGAGAATTTATAGAAAGGTCATGTCATATTGACTATGGAAGAAAATTAAGAAAACATATCCTTGCATTCTAGATCATCATCTTATCAAGTTTTTGCAATCATGGAGGATTTGTGTTGAATCAAGCAATCTAATATCCATCTTCAACACAAATACACTCAACCATGGGATGGTATGATTGTAGTTTTTGAATTCATTTTGTGTTTCATTTGTTTATGCTAACCTTGCTTGTTTGGATTCTTAAGCTTTATAATTGCATTTCATGGGTAAGTGGGTCTTTTTATCTTGTTTTGAATTGATTTGAATTCATTCATTGTTACTAATCTATGATTCATATTTCCCTTACACACTAAGGTGCACAACCTTAGGACAAGATACAAAAGACTTGCAGACTAAAGCACAAACCTCCAGGGCAAGATATAAGGACTTGATGAGATTCACTATCTCAAAGCAAGATACATGAAGATTTAGAATTTACAACATATGTCAACAATACACTCTACTAATTGAGGCATTAAAGCACATCTATTATATCTTCCACATTATTTTTCACTTATTCTATGTGATCTTCAATACATTTCACACACACTCTCTTTGCAACTGATTTGATATTTCATTTATATGCATTGAAACACCACAACACATCAATTAGGTCAGCCAATAAGAAGATAACAATAATCTCAATAAGTCGGCCATAAAAACACAGTGTGGTCCTACCCAGGAGATAGAGATGACCAAAAATGGACTTATTACATCTTCTAATGTGATCCATAACACCTCACACATTGGCACACATCAACTCAAGTCGACAACAAGGAAACATGTAGATAAAACATGTAGCACAATACCAGTCGGCCCAAAACACACTTGTAATTGAATTTTACTCAATGTGGTTATCAACAAGATATCTTAAGACCAAAATCCATCTTAACACTACTTCATATGCTGGCACAAACCCCTAAGCACATGATGCAAGCAAGAGAACAAGTCTTATTGGCTATATATCTACAAAATACCCGAAAGACCAACTCAAAACAACATGTGACACCAAAGAGATCAACCACTGATGTGTAGGCCACAAAGTCCATGAACATCCAAAAACACTTCCAGAAACTTCTTTTATATTTTCATACCACAAATAGCCACCACAAACCAAACAAAAATAGAGCACTTCACCCTAGGAGCACAAAATGCACAACCATGAGATATAACATTAACAAATCAACTTGCAAACCAAATCAACACATGAAATTTGAATTGAGACATCACACAAAAATTGAGAGCGCATTCACCAAGCCCTAGGAGAAAATACATCAATGTGGAGAAATACAAAACATTTTTTGGACCAATCTAGACAACCAATGACACTACCACAATTAAAAGAAATCTCCCCAGAAACATAGGTGACTTGAAAAGATAGGAGTACAACATCCATAAAGAAAAAACATTGAACCCCAAACCACAATACCATATCTTAAACAACGAAGTAATATAGAGCATTCTCCCAAACAATCTTCAAAACAACTTCTTGGAACATCAATTTTTCATCTCGCGGAGGCCAAAACGATCTTGTAGCAAAACTTATTTCCTCAAGAATAACATAAGAGATCATATAACATATTAGATACCATTAACATCTCTCCACCATCAACATTAATTCTAATCCTCATCTTAATATGTCATCATGATAACATCTTTGCTGACAGTAACCATACTCAATACACATTTACTTGACATCAAACAAGGTATGACATCCAGCCATGAACTTCAGCAACATCAAAGGAAACCAATGCCATATAAAAAATTCACAAACATTCTTCAAAAAACTCACCAAGTGTTGAAAACCAATACAAAAAAACACACCAAGTGTTGATATCAAAGACAACCAACTCACCAAGTGTTGACATCAATGACAACCAATGCAATAACTTTAGGATCTTTACCTTCACTAGGTTTACCTAGCATGAGCAATCAGATTTCTTCTATCAATGAATCATAACTCGTTGTTGAATCTCATCCTTCTAATTGTTCACCCAACACAAAACATACTTCCATACCAACCTTTGGAAAATCAAAACCGCATGATCCCTATGATAGCTTATCTAAGAAATGGGCATGAATTACACACTACAAGTGGTCTAGATCAGACAATAAATGCTTTCTTTGAACAAAAAAATTAAACATCTTCTTTAAACATAGGAAAACATAGATAATTAACATATGAATTACAATATGGGAATAAAACATTGTCACAAGTCACCAATGAACTTTTATACTTGAGGGAAAATCTCAGACAACCAATACGAAATATAACCAGAACAACTCACATGGTGGCAATGTCAATAATCAAGGTTTTCAAAGAAGGGACTATAACCAGTAGAAACCTAATAGACAATGGAATACTAGGATAAATAATGGAAGTGTTACTAATCCATCTAACAATGCTAAAAATATAAATATAATGGATTATTTTGATCTAAATTTAAGAATTAATGGGTGTGGATTTCATGAAACTATGGACCTCTCTAAAGTAAATTGTCTAGAGATGTAATGAGTATCCAGAATGATGCAGGTAGATCAAAAGTCTACCCAAATGAATGCAATGGTGGTGGAATCCTATACATTTTTCAATGAAGAAATATTTGAACAAAGCTTAGAAAAATAAGAATTTACTTTCCCATTTGAAGATGACAACAAACTAGAGGTTGTTAATGTACATGCCTTTCAAGTAGTAAATAACATATCTGGATTCTTCCATTATGAGGGTTTTTTGAGGTTACATAAGTGTTACATGATTTATGATTCTTCTTCTTCTTCTCTCTTTTATTTTTTTTAATGTCTTAGTGTTGTAAATATGCCAAAATTATGCCACATTGTATACATCAAAACCTACAACACTCATTTGTAGGATTAATTGGTAATTTTTGTATATTTCTTTTCTTTTGGTACCAAATCCTAACCAACTTGTTAGATTTGTTAGAGGGTTGGAACCTATTTTATATTAATCCTTTCTTGAGTGTGATTTTGTGGTTGATATTTTATTTTAGGGAGAATTATAAAAACATATATAATAAAAATTAAAAAATTAATTGGAACAAAATCTAAGTTTTGGAAGATAAAAATGGAGTATATCATCATTGAAAAAGACATGTGGGTGGAAATATCTAGACAAGACCCATTTGGCATGAAACATAAAGACTATTTTATTGTTTAGATAAAGGAAAGCAACTTGGCTTTACTTTACTCTATATATTTAGTTCTCTCAAATTTTTTAGGAGAAACCACCATCAAGCTCCTATAGAAGAATTTGAAAAATATAGACCAAAGTAAATCTTTGGTAAAAACAAATTATGCAAAATAAGAATATCCCTTGAGGATGGCTAATAGAGAATATATAATGGAGTCCTAGAAAATATTCAACATGGTAGCATTAGTTGAGGTGAAGATATATGAAGAGGATAATGAATAACCCTCTTACATTATTTACCTTATGTTGGGAACTTACTTATGGTAATCAATAAAACCACTATGTGGGCACACTACCCTCTAACGAGATGAGGTGGAAAACATCTAAATCTATAAAAAGTGAATTGAATATTAGAGATCATTCAAAGGATGAGGGGAAGATAAGAAAAATGATATGTGTGATAAATCTAAGGGGATATCTAAGTCTCCTAGTACATCTAAGGAGAAAATTGGACTAGTGTAGTAAGATCAAGCACAACAATAAGGATAAAAGGAAAATAATGAAAAGGAATTTGATGATAACTTAAAATCAAGGGTGTCTAATGACAACATTGTTGATATTTTTTTGTGTACATTGCTACACATGAACATGAGAGTAATATGGTTTATTTATTTTGGACACCCTTTAACATACCTCAACAAGGGGGGTGATTATTATTTAATGAGATTTAACATGGTGGATTATGTTCTTGAGAGGAAAATCTTCTCTTAAAATGATTGTGTGAGATAGATTCATGCTTGCATTTAGACATAGAAGGACCAAAACCCTCTCTATTATTCTACACATTCTAAGTTCATTGAGGAACCTTCTTTTTATGAGTAAATTGAATGAATTTAAGAAATTAGTTTTCAAAAATTTATGGGATAAAGATGGTGTATGGGGCCATGATCTTGGCCAAGGAATTTTATTCTAAAAATCTATTCAATTTAGATGCTAGTACTATCAAAAGTAACAATTCTAAGATTCTTAATCTATGTAATCATAATATTCCAAGAAAGAAAACCATGTTGTGGCATTATAAAAAGGGTCATATACTTGAGAAAGGTATAATGACCTTGAAATTTTAAAATTTAATAGACTTATAATTTATTATTCCCTATATTTTAATATTTGTGAATAGTAGGTATATGACAATTGGGTTAAATTTTATTTGACTTACGCTAGATTTACAAGGATTCTAGATTTAGTTCATAATGATGTATTTGGTAATATATATATACTATTTATGGGAAAATATCTATAGTATATATATTTTATTGACAACTATTGGAGTAATTAGGATAATCACTTAAAAATTAATTAATCATTAATTAATTATTAATTCCCTTATTATTTTATTTACTTTAGCTAAACTTAGGAGTGCTTTTTTATTATTAGATTTGGCTAATTATATGTCTAATTGTCTCATTGCATGATATTAAGACACTTGTCATAATCTAATGCAATTTCCTCATCTAGGGTTTTCTTTTATGCTTTTATAAGCATTCATTATACATTATAATCATTAATTCAGATTAATTCATAACATATAATCAGTTGCTTTTGTGGATCAATATATTTCCTCTCTTGGTTACATAGAATAATCATTGCTTTGATCTCTCTTTTGCATGATAGGAATTTTAGTTGTGGAGGATCATTGGGAGCTATGGGGGTATCAACTCCAACATGGTATTAGAGCACCAGATCTGTGACTTCTCATATGAACTTTGAGAGATCTGGCCTTGAGGGAAAAATTGGCTCATCCTAGGGTGAAACAGGCATCACGGTTGAGTCTGTAACAGTTGAAAACAAAAGATCGCTTATCATTTCATCAAATTTGGAGAAGTTGAAGAAAAGCAAAAAAACTTTAGCAACCAAAGGTCAATGCGTAGGAATCCATATAGTCGTATGGCCCTGCACATGCCTCCAAACCACCCTCATTTCTCTGTGTACATGTACAGGTTCTAAAAAACAATCTAGTTTTTAAAAAAATCCAAAAACAATTTATACAAAAAAGCAATTAAAAAGGGGAGCTTTTCAAAAGTGTGCACAAGTTTTTAAACCTGCGCAACCTGTGCTTGATAGGTTGGGCCCACCACCTATCAGCAATAAAAAAAATTATCACTGAAGATTGCAAAAAACCCCGACCACCATTCAAAAATGTCAGTGGCAGAAACCTTAGAGGAATATTTCGCCTGCAAAAAGCATATTTTGGGTGCCAAAGATTCCCAAGGTCAGAATATTCTGACAAAAAAAATTAGAATCAAAAAAGGAATATACTCGTGAATCAAGTTTTTTCAAATAGATGGATATTTTCCCAATAGGTGAAGGAATATTTTGGCAAATATTCACTAACATCAACATCTGTACAACCCCTCTTTGCTCCCTTCTAGCCCCAATTTCCCTAAAAGAGCTTTTTTTTTTCTTTTTGGCATAACTTGGGCATACGGTGTCAAAAGTGAGCAAACAAGATATCGTCAAAAATTTAGTTCTGATCACTTTGTAGTAGTGTAGGTCTCATCATCAGATTTTTCTCCTACTTATTATTATTCTCAGTCAAATTTAGATCTTCATTTTTCACTTCTGAGCTAATAACTTTTTGTTTGTATCTTTGATTTTCATAATTCGTACAACGTTGGAAAGGTATTTGAGATCTCTTCAAATCTATTCATCCACTTTTTCCAGAATCTACCCCAAGTACATTTTATTTACTATTTTTTGTTTATACATTCTGCTTAATTACTTGTACATCTTGGCACCTGGAAAGGACCTGTTTGTGTGAGGTGACATCATTTGATCTGCTTTATCAATATTGAGGTTATTAGTCTTGTTGGCCCACAATTGTCGTTGCACCAAAATATTGACCTTTTAATGCCTGATACAACTGCCATAGTTAACGGATCCACAGGAGACAGTTAGTCCATGTCACGAATCTCAACGGGAGCGTTGACCATCTACCAACAAACTCCCCATTGACCATCAACCAACAAACTCCCCCTCAGCATTACCTGAGGGGATTTGAACCCGGCACCTTTGGCTCTGATACCACTTGTTGGCCCACAGTTGTCATTGCACCAAAAGATTGACCTTTTAATGCCCGATACAACTACCAGAGTTAACGAATCCACAGGAGGTGGTTATTCCATGTCACAATCCCGAGGGGAGCATTGACCATCTACCAACAAATCTTTGATTTTATCATTTGAGAAAGTAGCATGATTTTTCATGTCCATCCTTTTGTGATCAAATTGGAAAATGATAATTATGAGTCTTGGTGAAATGACATCTTGACAGATCTCAAGTGGATCTTGACACATCTCAAGTGGCTTGATCTTTGGCCTTATCGATATGGACTCATACCTACACCAAACACACCAAGGAGTTTATTACCATGGGGTATCATTTGAGATCATATTGTAGGGGTTATATGTTCTAGTTTTGATCTTGACACTATGTGTTTTTTATCGTACATTAAACGTCCCCACACAATTTAGACTCATCTTTGGGATATTTGTGGAGACCATCATATATCTCCATACCCAGAGGATCCTTCTACAAATTGTTTCATCTCTCTTGCAGATGTAGATTTCATACCCTTTGATGATGATACTTTAAAGAAGCTTGAGTATATCATAGGTCTTGCATGTTCTAACGGTTCAGATACTTGTCTTCATGTTCGCACTCTTCAGATCGATACTACATCATCATATCCTAATATTTTTGATCAATTTGGCATCACCACATATTTGGGACCTATTGATGCAGTGCAGAAGGACATACATCTTCTAGAAACATCTACGCGGTATTCGTATCTTGTAGACATATCATCATTGTTTATGGAGTCCTATATTATAGACCTGGAGGATTATTTTGAAGAAATTCATCTCCTCTTTGTTGATAGCCACATCGCAACTATTATCCCACCATCATCTTCATTGTATTTAGAGCGTGTTCTACATCAGTCTTCACATGTTTATGGATTGACATCATCAATTTTTAACATGTGGACACGTGAGAAGTTTTCAAAGACACGCATTATTTGGATTTAGATTCTGGCATCACCCATATTTTTGGATTGGCTTCTCCAATCACTAGTGGATTTGTTTCTTCCTAAGGGAAGAAATGTTGTTTGCACCTGTAGTGGATCATATTTTATCTTGAGGCATTCATCATTGGCATAGGAGCTACTTCTTTATGAGGGAATATTTGTATCCTCATTTTCTCTCTCCTATTGGGGGACATATATTGTAATTTTTTGACAAAAGCAATCCTTGGGGGTCACATTGAGTCTTCCTATCCTTCTTTCACTAGTTAAGTCATTTTATTTTCTTTTCTTTTGGAGAGGATTTTTTCCCATGTGATTTTCTCCTTTTCTCTAGTTATGAGAGATTCTTTTATTTTTACATGGGTACTGTTGATGGTGAAAATGACACAAACAATGTTAAAACAAAATATTTCTATTCTATTTCTCCTGAAAAAGAAAGATAGCATATAGTAGCCTAACTCCCAAGGTCCTGGTAGTTGGTTCTCAATTTTCTGGTGTCACTCAATCGGTTCATGCAATTGTAATATTCAAGGGGCCTATGCTGGTAACAAAATATTCAAGCAATGAATCAGTTTATCAAACCGTTCTTGTAAATAAGGGGGGTTTCAACCAAAAGAAAAAGATAGATCAAAGGGTAAACCAGTAAGTATGAATCAAATTTATCTAGTAGCCGGACATATACCTTCAACAATGAATGTTTTCTAATAGATCACAAAACCAAAGCCTGAAACAATTTATAGAATAAACTATACCATTGCATGCATCTAAGGTGCTTAATTTAATACCACTATTCGCATATCACAACTATCTCCAAGATTTCAAAAGAACACACACATCCATTCATTGCCAAGGTCATAGATCAACAGACTTTAATATCTTCAATTCAATAATAATCTAACAAGATAATCCTTAAATTTGATTCCTTCAAATGACTTTCATCACTTAAGAAACTTTTATGTTTCAGCATAATCACTGCATACAGATAGATTATAACTTATCATCCTTATCACGCAAAACAATTTAATTCTAACACCATATTGTGAGAAAACTTATAATTTTATTAACTGTAAAGCATCTAGTAACAATGTATCTCAGTAATCACTACAAAATTATATCTCCTAACATCAGGTAAGCCAATTCTATTCTTAATTAGCCGACCTTTACAATATGATACCCATTGGGTATTTATAGATATACAAAATTTGAACTCCCCTTCTATTTTAAGCCATCCACCCTTTTAGGAACAAAACTTTCTTGGAAACTCAAATCGATTTGATCTTGAGTTCTTACATTAGACGTTTAGTTTAGACTGGAGAATAGAAAAACAAAATAGAAACATGCCATGCGCCTTAAAACTGTCAGTGCTGCATGCAACATGCGAAGAAGAAGAAAATCATGCATGCAATAGATTTATGCATGTGAAACTGGATCTACAATGAACTCATCATAATTGGCGAAGACTTGTTGTAATGTATCTATTTCTGGCCTGTCAACCCAGCTATCCTCAAATTTAATTCACTCCAACTCTTCTGTAGCAAACCCTCTCATACCTTTTATCTTTGTCAACTCTCTTCTAGCAGCTTTTATTTCTTCTTTGACATCCATTAATCAATCTATCATCAAATCTTCTCCATCATCTCCTTTTTGCATGAGTCCTCTAAATATTTCATCCCATTTCTCTTTTATTTGACTCAAAGGCATGCCTTCTTTTGTTAATACATTTACATCTACAATGATAGCAATGACCGCTTCCAGCTCCTCAAACTGCTCAGTCAAATTATTAATAGCCTCTTGAACCTCATTCCTATGTTTACACAAGAAATATGCTCTGAATCATAGTATAAGAGAGGTTTTTCCAACAAAATATTTATTATCTTCCTCAAGTATTGACTGTTCAAGAAGAGTAGTCAAAGGCAATGTATTAACTTTCTCCAATTTCTGACTATACTCTTTATACTCCTCTTCTTGTTTCTCCAATACTTCAATATACTGTTGCATTTCTCTTATCAACTCTTTTGTGCTTTTGTAAACCTCAAAACCTTCAACCAAAACTTCACCTACCTCCCGATTCAACTTGTCTACCCATCTATCTACCATCTCCGCTTTACCTCTTACCTACACCAAATCATCTACCTCTTTTTTACTTAACAAAATAGGAGTCTCAATGGTAGTTACCTGTTGTGATCTCGGAGAGGAGACAATTTTCAAAAATGAATGTAATTGATCCAACTGAGCCTTAAGCTCATCCTTCTTTTTTTTATCCTTTATAATTCTTGACTTGGTTGTTGAAGCCACCACATCAATTAGGTTCATCTATTGATTCCTAGTGGGCCTTCCCAAGTTAACAGCACTCAATTGATAATCGGTTAGCTGCATGTCCCCTACCTCCTTTTCTGTTGTTGGCATGGCACACTCAGCAACAATCTCTCCTTTATCTGTGAGTCTGGTAGAGTGTAGGATCTTGGCCTTATTTTTAGGCCTCTCTTGTTCAATCTCTTTCAACATATCCTCCCAATTGAGAGGTTGGGAAGGTGTTACTGCCCTCTTCTGTAGATCCAATTTTAACCAAGTGGGAGCAATTGGAGCAGCAATCATCATGGTGGAAGAAGAAGTAATGGTGGAAGGTGGCTACATATGTACCTGGGATTGAGAATCAATCCTTGGTTCCTCTTGTTGTTTTTGCCACACATGCATCTGCACAAGCTTTCCAGCCTCTTCCCTATCTTTCTGTTCTTGTATCTTCTTCTCTTCTTCTTCCTTCTTCAACCTTTCTTCCTCCAGTCGATCTCTCTCCAACTTTTCCCTTTCCAATCTTTTCTCTTTTAATCTATCCTTCTCCATTCTTTCCTTTTCTAGTTTTTCCTTATCTAATTTCTCCTTCTCTAGAGCTTCTCTTTACAATTCCTCTTTCTCTAAAGCCTCTAGTCTTTCTTTCTCTAGTCTTTCTGCCTCCAAAGCCTTAAGCTTTTCTGCCTTTGCCTCTTCTTCTTCTTGTTTCTTAACCAGCTCTTCGGCCTCTCTTTCCTTTCGTAATTGTTCTGTTTCTCCTTCCTTTTGGCGAGCTTCCTCAGCAAGTTTTAACTTGGCAACCAATATTTATTTCTCCCTCTAATTTCTTGCCTTCTCTTCTTCAAGGTCATGAATCTTTTGTATTAATTCCAACTTGTCATTCTCTTCTTTAACCTTGAGTTCATGTTCTTGTTGCCTTTTTTGTCTCTCTACTTCATCAACTGTTGCCTTAGCTTTAATTTGTTTGGCTTTTAATTGTTGTTGGTGTAGTATAGCATCAGCTTGTGCCTTGGCATCAATTTCCTTTTGTTTCTCTAAGGCTGCATCCCTTGCATCAGAATCCCTTTTTGCCTCTTCAAACAACATCCATTGATCTTCTTGTGTCAAAACCTGCTCAGTATCCTCCTCTAGAGGCATATTTTCTTGCATATCTTTTTCTGACTCAGTCTTATCTGAATCTGTTCCAACATCATGAACCTCTACCCCTTTTCCCTTCATGGATTCGGCTATGTCATAAAGAGTTTCCTTTTCCACCTCTTTACCTCGCCGCTTTGCTACCGGGACTTGAGTAGAAGATTCTCCTAAGGTCGATGTTGAAACAACTGATCCAATTTGAGCCTCTTCTTCTTGTGTTTCTGATTCATCACCTGCTGCTTCAAGTTCTATCTCTTCGATGTCTGGAGGAAAGAACTCCAAAGGCTCTTTAGGAGGTGTCTTCCTTTTGATCCTTTTGTATCCCTTACCCTTTTTAGGGGTTGGTCCTTGAGGAGTCTTGGTTCTTAGAACTAACCATTGCACACTCCTATCCAATACTGTCCTTCCGATCTGCTTAATATCAATGGTTTCCTCACTGTCCCAGTCAATTGGATCCAGACTCTTGGTGCCAATGTTCAAAGATTCATAGGATGGATCCAATACAGTTCCATCATCCACCAATGTGTCAAGAATGTTATCTTTAACACCAAGATTTGACATGAGTGAGACAAATAATCTTTCATAATTCTTCTTTCCTAGATCATACTCATCTTGTCGGTCACTCTAGAAGTTCTCCAACAAATTGAAATGTTTGTCAAAAATCGAAGGCAACAAGGCATACATCTTACCCTTCGGGTCAAAATACTTACGAGCTGTGTATAAACCCAATTTCAACTGTATCAGCTCCTTACAAACAACCTTTGCTCCTACCAGATGCTGACAGCCATACTCACCCAACTTCATGGGAAACTTGTGACATCTTGTCTTATGCTTTAAACCAAACCGAGCATTAACTCCAAGAGCCTGATATACAAATTCCATCAACACTATTCTGTTATTGCAACACCTTGGAAGTAGATGTGGATGGCCTTCAAAACCAGCTAACCTGAAATATGTGAATTTGGAGTATTGAATGTACCAACATCCCCATTCAGCAATGAATTCCATGGCTTCTTGACTCAACCAGTACCCTGCATCCCCATTCAATTGGTTGATGACTACATATATGAATGCATCATTGGCTCTTCTGAAATGAGTCTCAGCAACCTAAAGAGACAACTGGAAATAATGCTCCCACACTTTATTTTGTCCATCCAAGAATCCCATTATGCCCACTATGTTCAAACCTGGGAAAATACCCAACCTTGTTGCTGCATACACAATGTAAGAAGTCATAAAGAAAAATTTAGTCTGCCTGACACTAGTCAGTTGATCATGAATAGCATTTGACACAATCATCAGCCAATCAAACTGTTGGGCTCCATTTAAGATTGTCTGGATGAAAGGAAACATCCACTCCTTGAACCGAAATGTATCTCTCTTCCCAAAAACTCTAGACAACATCATGATTAAATCTAATACCTCCTTATAGAAATCTGCCCTCTTTGGCTGGTCTGCAAGCTTGCTTAGAGACTTCTTTTCTGTCTTCAACCACTTTTTGTTCAAATGAGACTTATTGGAGTCCTTATACTTACTATATTTCTCCAAGGCCTCTACCTCATCCAACTGCACCAAGCTCTTAGGATCTAGGACATTAAATATATTTTGAAATGCCTGAGGAGTGAGATCAATGATCACATTATTTTGGGAATCCATGCATTGTCTAGTCGCAGGATTGTAAGCACTGGCTGCTATTAAGATCAATTATGGGCATTGGATTAACAAAGGAAACAAAGTGATATGAGCCAAACTAGACTCAACAATCCTCTTCATTCTAGGCATCGCATCCTCATTGAATGTTTCAGCATATGCCTCCTCAAAGTTGTACTGGCCCAAGTTTGTGTCAATGACGTCTGACCAGTCGGATTCCACTTTGCTTACTTTCACATCAGGACTCCTGTGATTATACCTCAAGGTATAAGGTAATTGTTCAAGCTTAATCTTCTTTGGTTTAGGCGTTGCCTTTGATGTTCCTGCAGGTCGATTCCTTTGAGCAGCTTCTCCTAATGTTCCTGACATTTTCTAGCTTTCCTACCACAAAACCCTCTAGTTAGATCTTTGAATATCATCATAAAACATGCTTTAAAACTATACCTTTCATGTATACATCAGAGGTGGAACTAGGCAGAAACATATTCTAAACAATCTCTTTTAACACACTATCGGGATCGAAATCTAAACTGAAATGGTAACTCTACTAACAAGAAGCGGTCTCGGAGTCAGAATTGAAATAGTGACCGGAACCGGAATGGAAACCGATTCAGTTTCCTTCAATTTTTTTGTTTTCATATTCTTATTTCATTCTGATTCCGCTTCCATCTAGGTTATCATTATTTTGAAGGAAAGCTTCTCACTATAAGCGGAGTCGGAGACGGGATGAAAATAGAATCGATACCTTTTTGAAAAACATAAGTTTCCAAGTTCAAAATCGATTCCAATCCCTCTTCGGCTCAAGTTGACCATGACATCATAAACAACTTCATCAAGGGAATGCGGAACTTCATGGTTGCATACTAGATGATTTTCAAAACGACATGGGGCTAACCTGGAACTCGATAGAACCATCCCCATATGATCAGGGGCGACTGTATTCTTAGGGCATCATTTTTAGACCTTTTAAATGCATTATAGAAACACACTTAAAACCCTAATCTTAGAAAACATGACAAAACTAGGGCACGAATTTAACCCTCCCTATTTTAACAGTTTGAATGCGCGACAAAACCCTAAGTAAAAAAAAGATTCAAATAACCCTAAATTACTGTAAAGACATGAATTTAATCTACCTCACTGTGAAACAAAAACCTAACTAAATCTATATTTAAAAACCTAACCCAACACAATGTGATCACGACAAAACGTGAAAGCGACCGTGCCCTAACTCACTATAAAACCAGAAACTCAAACATAAAAACAAGAACAACAAACAAAAAGAAAGAACGCATACACGCAAAACCCCAAGAAAGCGATCTCATTTGAAGATCCCAATCAAACAATACGAACGAAGAACACGAAAGAAAAATGAGAGCAGAACCCTACTTTGAATGCAAGACCTGGCTAACCTTCAGAATTGATTTGTAACAATTATCTCCTTCTCCTTCAATCGATTTGCTCATATGGACTCCGCAGCAGCTCTATTTCACTCTTCAAGTTTTTTAACAATGATACGTTTAATCCTTAATGAAAGTAAAATCAGAGTTCTTACCTATGCCAAGATGCTGTCATTAATGCATTAAATGCAATCGGGTGGAGTCAGAACTAAAAGAGAACGAACACTTCACTACAGTGCAACTTCAGTCAAAAAGTCAACGACCCAAAAAACGGCGGGGGCGGAATTGAAATGAAAACTGATTCAGAAACTTAAGAAATTTTTTGACTTCATTCCCGTTCCGGTTCCAGGTCCGCTAACAAAGCACAAAACCAAACCAAACACAAAAAGTAAAACAAAAGACCGACATAATAAAACTTAACACAAGGACTTAGACTAAAACCAAAAGTTGACATAGCGGAGGTGGAGACGAGATGGATTTTGATTTTGCAATTTTAAATAATCACCAACTTAACATCCACTTCGGCTCCGGCTCCGATAAAGACAAACAAAAGGATTTAAAAGAAAGACCGTCGGGATGGGAACAAAAAAAAGTTTCAAAAGAACTTTCAGAACCCGATTCAGTTCCAGTTCCTCTTCCGACAGAGAAATTTAAGAAAAAAAAAGTGTTGACAAAACAAGACTCCCCACTTTGTTTGAAAAACAACTAATGACAAAGAAAACAAGGGGAACCCCTTTGACCAAGGCAAAAGATGGGGTGGTTATGCAAGGCATAACAGGTACCTCATTGGGACTTGTATTCAGGAGCCATCCAAGAATCCATCATTGCATTCAACATCAGGGTTTTTATCTTCTCCCTAAGTTTTTCTTAAGGGGGGGTGTTGGAGTAATTAGGAAAATCACATTAATAATTAATTAATCATTAACTAATTATTAAGTTCCTTATTACTTTATTTAATTAAGCTAAACTTAGGAGTGCTTTTTTATTATTAGATTGGGCTAATTATAGGTCTAGTTATCTCATTGCATGAGATTAAGACACTTTTCACAATCTAATGCAATCCTCATCTAGGGTTTTCTTTTATTCTTTTATAATCAATCATTGTACATTGTAATCATTAATTCAGATTAATTCATAACACATGATCATTTTCTTTTCTGGATCAATATCTATCCTCTTTTGGTTGCATAGCATAATCATTTCTTTGGTTTCTCTCATGTGTGATAGGTATTTTGGTTGCAAAGGATCACTGGGAGTTGTGGGAGTTCACTATCAATTCCAACAACAACTACTTTAGGAATCATGAATGTTTCTCTTCAAGCATGGATTTATTGTCTTCTCAAAGTTTAAAGAGATCAAAATCTTGTTGAGAACTAGATAGAGAGGAAGATCAAGGTTTTAAGGGAAAATATTGGTGTTGATTTATATTCCACATATTTTGATAGATTTTGTGAGTAACATGGTGATGTGAGATATAAGATGACTTCATACACCCCTCAATATAATAGAGTTATAGAGAGATTGACTACGATATTTATAGATATAGTTAGGAGCATTATTAATGGTGCTTATTTGGGCCTAAAAATTTGGATAGAAACTATGATCTTATCTTGTTATTTTTATAAAATAATGTTATTAGGGTTCATACTCTTATAACATTTATATAGTGTTCTAATATAAGGTTATAAAACCTTATGATTATTATATGCTTTATAAAGCATGTATATAAATCAATAAACTATTAAATAATAAATTATTATATATAGTAGTTTTGAATAGGTGTGACAAAAATCCTTTGAAGTATTTTATTACCCCTTATTCTATATTTAAGGAGTTCCTTGTTCATTGAGATGTAATTTAATTTACAAATATATAGTGAATTAAATCAATCTGCACATGGGACATTATTGGCCATGTCGAAGTGAGGAGAAGTGATATCCCTAGGTTCTATATATAATTTATAAGATCTTTATAATGGAATGATGCTTCATGTGTTTTTTAACCCAAAATAGTTTTCCCCATGTATATATTGTGTAATGTGTTGGATTTTTGCATCCAATAATTCTTATTTCATTTATCTTATTTTTTATTTATGATTATTAGTAACCTAAGATCCTAATTTTTGACATGATATTAGAGTAAATTTCGGTTGTACTAATCATTTTTATAGTACCATTGATGAAAACTAAGTTGTTCTATATCTAGCGTTACAATGTATATATAAACATGCATACTACTAGTACTTGTTTGGTAGACACAAGATGGCTATAATTATATGACTCAAGAGATATTATATTTTAAAGATGACACTAAACACACCAAGTAGAATAATTGTTAGTAAATTATATTATATATTAGAGCATTGTAGTAAATAGCCTTATCCGATTTTGACTTCTTAGTCCCCCTTGTAATGTTGACGGTGATCATCCCACTCCTCTCTATGCATGTTTGTAATAGATTGAAACCTCTAAAAAATTTCTCTATAGTGTTAAATAATTTTCTCTTTCCTAGACATGGAAATGTCAACAACACTAATTTTTGGAATCCTTAGTTACTCCCTCACATACCTTTGCTGCTAGGGTTTACATTTTTTTCTACCTACAACATGGATTTATGTCGAGGAACATGTGAAATATTGATATTCCTAGGAGAGAGCCACTTGATAATCTCAACATAAGCTTTAGATGATGCTATATTATTTTATAAAAATGTGAAGTTAATCATCTATGAGAATCTTCAAGAAGAGGTCCTTGTCTTCCAAAATATTCTCCATGCAATAATTCTATTCTTCATTATCATCAAACATCTAATTTATTTACCAAAAATCATCTCTTTGTGGGTGTTGAGAAGGATTAAAGGGAATTGTCACCAACTCCCAAAAAGAGGCCATGAGAATCTTAGGTGGAGAATTAAATTATTTTGGCATGGCATGTGGTTGTGAGGAGGGAAAACCTAACTATTCCTAAAGCTTCCCATGGTTGTGCCAAGTGAATTTTCCATCAAGGGGGCCCATTTTATTAAAAAAATTCTTAACATGAACTAAGAAAAAACCAAAGTATATTTTGGAAGAGCACCCTACTATTTAACAACCCATCAAATTATACCAAAAATTAAATCCTTTTGGCATGGCATGTGGTTGTGGAGGAGAATCTAACAATTCCTAAAACTTCCCATGGTTGTGTCAAGTGAATTATCCATAAAGGGAGCCCATTTTCTTAACTCATTTCTTAAGATGAACTAAGAAAAAACCAAAGGATATTTTGGAAGAGCATCCTACTATTTAACAACCCATCAAATTTTACGATAAATACCTTAAGAACAACCCTTTTAATTCATTTTTTGAGTCTAGGTTCCCTATGAGGAGTAAATTTTTACTATATGAGTGGGAGGCTTGGATATGTCAATCTTAGTAGAAACCCTCAAATTTCTACCTTTTTAGTTATACCTTAGTCGTGTCCAATTTCATAAGCCCGCCCAATCAATCAAATTGTAAATAAACCTAAAGTCTCTCCCTACCAAGGGGAGATTGTACAAATCACTTTGTTAGGGATGATAGATGACACAAGGTCAAAGGAATGGTGACCATGGGGTCGCAAACATGTATTTTTTCTATAAAAAAAGTTCCATGTAATAACACATAATTGTAATCATCAGTATAGCTAAATTGAATAAGAAAAAACTCATGATCTAATAATTCCACGATTGGGGTTGTCAAAAAAAATCAAGTTAGTTTTATCCACAACATGAAGTCATTATAAGGAGTGTGCCCCCCCTTCCCACCATACATTTGAAACCAAAGAATGTTTTTTAATATTGTTTGTTATTTCAATGGTATTTTCCTCAAGAATTTGAAAACCTAGAGCCTTGTCTATAGCAAAAATCTCAACATTAGCCAAGGAAAAATAAATAGGGATGATGGGTAACCAACGAGGAGAACATGGGGGTCAAGTTTAGTTCTACCATCCACTACCATAGTCACTAAAACTAACAAAAAATTCAAGGTCAAATTTCATCCACCTGTTATGGAGAGAAGTTAGGGTTATTATTCAAAATTTGATTCCTACAAAAAACACCACAACGAAGTTAGGTTTAGTGTTCAAAATCTAACTTCTAAGAAAACACCACATGACCATAAAAGGTGTTTTGTATATTTTTACAATCTATGTAGAACTAAGGGAGCATCAAATGAGTTTTAGAGGGAGTCCAAAGCGTTGATACCTTGATGAAGGTAAGTGATGGGGACAAGAAACCAAACTTAAGTCCTCCTAAAACATCCCCATCCACCTATGTGGAAACCATTTTGTTTTTTTGTCATGGTTTCTCACCAACTCCATCACCCTTTCCAATTAACATTATTTTTTCTATTCGCCACTACACTCTTTTTGCTACTCTTGGATGCCTTCACAAACACTACACATTTTGAATCAAATTTGAGTGCAATTTAAAAATATATTACATTATTTTAATTTAACTTATACTTTTTTTTGGTGTGAATATGATGTTTTACATAGCTAGTTCACCTAGTAGGTTAGGAATTCACATGTTAAGTTTACTTCTAGGTCCTAGGAATATTTCTAAAAGACTTAGTTGTCATTAGATATTATCTTATCTTGTTTCATTTACTTCTTGTGTCTTAGGTCATTAAATGTTTGTTGTCTCATGACATAGGATTAAGACACTTTTCATGATCTTGTGTAATCGTATGTCTCACCTTGGTTATATAACCAAGGGGTTCCCATGTGTAAATCAATAATCATAATCCAATATAATCCACCATTTGCATACTTTGATAAAATAGTATTATTCTCTTATAGTTTATCTCTCTTGTACTTTCACAAAAGCTCCTAGATCTTCAGTGGCTATAATCTTCAACCAAATATTACATGGTATAAACATGGTATCAGAGCTTGTGGGATTGCTTCTTGTTAGTCTCAATTGACTGATCTAGGTTACAAATATTGGTGGATCTTGAAAATTTGGATATGGTGTTCTCTTACAACAAATGATGACCAGAAGAATTAGAAAAATTTGATAAAAATACCAAATTTGGAGGTCTCTTCTTTGTGGCTTTGTATTACAAGTCAAAATTGGAGCTTGTTGGTGTATATTTGAGCTCACCATTAAGTTCAAAGGGCTCAAGAAAGTCAAATTTTCTTTTTTTCATCAAATTGAACATGTGAGGTCAAATCTATGAGGATTTGAAGTTAGGACGTCAAATCTATGAGGTAGCTACAATTTTGCAGCACTTTCGGTCAAAATAGACCTTTTCCATCACGTCCAAAAGGCCCAAGAACCCTAAGATCGGTTATCAAATTGTCAAAATCAGACAATTTTTTCTAAGCCCTCAAAGAAAAAAAATTCCACCCCTCAAGTCATCTTATGACCATACAATCATCATTATTGAATGCAAAGTCGCATCACAAAAAAATTGGTATGGTCTGCAAAACTAAATCTACCAACATAGGCCATGTGGCAACATGCCACAGGCCCACTACAACTCATATCGAGCATCATTAGGTCAAATTTCCATCTGATGAAAAAAGAAGAATATCTCGACGAATAAAATAATATTTCACAAAGATTTACCAAAATTCTACAACTTGTCACTAATAGAATATTCGAAAGAATATTCCATCACAGATTTTGGTCGGTGGGAAAATATTTCAACAGACAACTTTTGACATCAAAACCATGTTGGAAGTGACATCAGCAATTTCTTCCCCCAACCTTCCCCCCTCTCCGTTGGTATATTATTTTTTGCACTCAATTTTCAAAGGCTCATAACTCTCGACTCAGGACCTCTTTTTTGAGATTTTTTTATTTGGGGTAGAATTTCATTCTCTTTAAAGTGGTGCAATAATTTTTTAATTTTTATAGCTAGTCTTTCCATAAATTGTAGATTCTTACAAGTGTTACTAGACTATTCTTGCTTTGGGAACTTTCGAGGCTTTGTTCTCGCTCCTATGGTAACAATTTTTGCTGCAACGTTTTTGAAATTGCATAATTTTTTGTGTTATTTGCATTTGTGTGATCAAATTGATCCCATTCTATGTCAAAAATTTACTTAGATTTTGTGGCCAAATTTGGCATCTATAGACACTAAGATCAAGTTCACTTCGTTGTTTTGGCAAGTGGCACATGTAATTAAACTGCCTGCTTAAAGTGCCAAATCATATATTGCTAAGGGGGATTCTTGATTGAATAATTGGGGGGTAATCTTGTGGTGTTTGATTGGGTTTTTTTGCTTGTTGTGTGTTCTTATAATGGAAAAATCTCAAATTAAACTCCTAAATTCATATAATTATGCTTCATGGAGAAAATTAGTATGAAATTATCTCATGAGAAATGGTTTAATAGGCCATCTAGAAAAACCATTTCTCAACATATTGATGCTAAAGAATTAGAAAATGGGAGATTGATCATGAGAAAACACTTAGATTCATATGTTTTTTAGTCTCTTTTGATTTACAATTTCATATTGAATCATGCAAAACACCTAAGGGGGCTTGGGATATTTGAAAATTTCTATGGTAAAACTGGTAAGATTAGGGGATATCCAATTAACAATAACTTTTATGAATCTTGATCCTAAAGGATTTGGCCACATCCAAGAATACATATCCAAAATTAAGAAACTAAGAACATGATTAAAATATTGCAATATTGAAAAAGATGATTCACAATTGATTCTAAATGTATTATCCAAGCTTTTTCATGAGTATTTAGTGTTTGTTTTTGGCCTTCATACCCATTTGATTTCTATGGGAGAATCATATGTTGATCCTAAGTTTGAAGACTTTGCAAATATCCTCATCCAAGCGGAAGCAAAGTTACTTCATATGGGTCTAATCAAATCTTCTAAACCACAATCATTAGTGGCTAGTGAGCCTAAGGTACTGAAAGAATCGGGGAATCTTAAAAATAAGCAAAAGAAGAAAAAGAACAAGCTACATAAAAATTGGAATCCTCTCCCTCTCCCTCTCTAGGGGAATCATTTAAGAAGGAGAATCCTAAATGTGCATATTACAAGAAAGTGAGGCATGATGAACATCAATGTTTTGATTAAAGGTAAAAAATGGGTCTTGAAGGGGCCCGGAACCCTTTACAAAAGAGCGCAGCTAATGAAAAAATATAACCACATTACACAGCAATCAACCCAACGCAAGCAAACCAACAGCCAAAAAAATCCAAAAAGAAGCCAGCCAAAAGCATTACATATTCTTCAGGACCTCAACAGCTTCCATGTCTGTAGCAACCATCTTTTGTGCATCGTCCATGGTATCAGACACCTCCCTACCAGAGGCCCCAGCCTGAGATTTCATCCTATTTCTGGTTCTGACCCCCGGCCCACCATTTTTTACCTCATCAATCAAAACATTACCTTTAGCAGTATCCTTCTCACCAACGCAGCCCACATCCAGCAACTTACCCCTAGCAATAGTAGCAACAGTAGGCCCAAACTCTTTTCTCTTTTAAGCAGTAATCAAAGGAGAAATCATCATGACAGAATCCAAAGTGCTCACAAGCTTAGACACCTCACCACTCTTCATCACCACTTTCCTCATGGCAAAATCTGGAGTGCCCACAAGCTTAGTCACCTCACCACTCTTCATCACCATTTTCCATATTTTATCAATTTAATCCTCAAGGGATAAGATTCTACCTTCCAAATTTTGTTTTAGATTGATGGTTTCCTCTGCCACAGCATTAGACACAATATTCAGAGACACATCAAGTTATCAATTTGTCTTTGGACATCAAGGTCCTCAGCCTTACTAGCCACACCTCTAATCCTCACATTAATCCTATTAATTTCATGAAAAAACCATTTAAAAAGTTTAAACTGCAGATTAGCAGTCTCACGGGCCGAACCCAACACATCAGACAAGTCTTCCCTATCAAAATTTTCAACCCTATCCTCCACAGCAGCATCCTCATCAGAAGAACTAACTTGAATTTTATCATCCACAATAGCCTTACCTTTACCAACAAGGACAAGAGACTTCAACTTGCGTATGGAGCAGGCGAGATCCTCTACAACAATCTTTATTTTCAACTCCCTATCCCCCTCCGCTTTGTTAGAACCCCCAGCAAGACCACCATCCATAGATCCATCCTTCTCTTGCATTAACCCAATGTCAACATTCGGAGAGGCCTCACCATAGATACCACCAGCGAGAGAGAGAGGGAAACCCTTCTCCAAGATTTGACTGGCAGATCTCTGCTCCCTCTTCTTTCGGGTCCCCACCTCAATATCCTTTGCATGTTTTATTTTAGGGGGAGGAGAGGAAGCTTCCCCATACAGGTCATTCTTGTCCTTGGCGCCTTTAGGAAGAGTCGTCACGATCGCATCCTCACTACACGTAGTGTAACCCTCTTTATCAACCGGCTTTATGTTCCCAATTTGACCTGGAATAGGGGATGAGGGACCCTCCTCAAAATAGGCATAAGAGTCTGAGACGTAGTCAGCATCATCATCCTTTTCAAACTCTGACTCTTTGTTCAAAATAAGCCTCCTCCTCTTGTCTTTTTTGCTAACCCTTTCATCACCCGACTCCGTCTCATAACCCTCCCGAGCTTTGCCAATATTACCCTTCAAGGACACAAGAGACTTGTGCACCTCATGTGCTTTGACATGTTCGTAAATCAGAAGAATTAACCCCACATGGACCGGGTTCCTGGGGTTTTTCATATGATCCTTAATCCCCATATTCAACGACATCAATAAATAATAGGGAAATGAAACCCGTTTCTTATGCCTGAAATGGTTAAGCAAAAGGAAATGGTAGTTATTGATTGTCATGTACCTTCCTTCCAAAGTTACATACCTCATGATTTCTTCTGCCACATCACACCAAAGCGCTTTCAAAGAGCTCCTATACTAGCCACCACTTTTCACCTTCCTGAGATTAGTTGCCTCGTTACCTTTGAAGAAAATCGACGTCGCATCTTGTGAGTCTTTCTTGTCTCTAAAAACCTTCATACCCTACATAGCCAAACTAGTAATTTGAGCTATGAATTCTTCGTCCACCATGACATCTCTAGTACCCAAATTTAGGTTTATGTCATTCCATCCTTTAGCAACCATCTCGGTAACCTATGCATTGAAGCCATGCAGTTTCTCCATATAAACAGTTAAGCCTCCCTTCTCAAGAATCTCCCAAACCTCCTTCCTCTGCTTGATAGTGTCATAGGAGTTAGGCTTGGGCCGATTTATTTCCCCACCCATCGCGAGCTTCAATGCAGCACACAGCCAAAACCACCTGAAAATGATACTCACACCACCCAGAGAAAATAGAAACCTCCATAAGCTAAGGCCAAACACACCCAGAATCTGTGCGAAACCCACCAAAGGACAGAAAGGCAATAATGAAATATAGCTCCTAACAATGCGAAATTCATCCTGGGTGAACCCACAAAAGTGGTTTATAATTCGAATGAGGAAGGAAAACTTCCAAAAAATACCCCCACTCAAAAAAAATTGTTTTGAGGGGTTCGAATGAACTCAAGGTTCGATCAAACCCCTTTGAATGTGGAAACATGTGTTTTCCATTGTGGAAGGGGGTTCGCTTGAACCCTTTAGGTTTGCTCGAACCCCCCTTTTTCCACCTTCCCACCCTCTCTCACTAACAACTTCCAAATTTTTTCCCTTCAAAGCGCAGGTTGAGGATGAAAATGGAGGAGACTTCACAGACCCAATTGGAAGATGGTAGTCCTCAAAACGAGCTATCCAACGAATATAATTTGAATATGTTTTGGTTTTATTATGTATGTGTTTTTTTAGTTTTATTAAACATAGGTTTTTCACCGAAAATTAAGCTCTTTGTTTTGCACATGTGGAAAAACAACAAATTATCAAAATAAAATTTTAAAAAATATGTTTATGCTGGGTATTGATGTCTTTGATCCATTAAAAAAAATTGAATTTCGATACATACAAAAAAATTTATGTTATATACAGTCCGCCTATGTCTAAATTGCAATTGGTTTGACTTTGAAACTTGATTAAGGAAAAAATATTCATTAAAAAACTATGAGACCAAATGAGAGTGTTGGATATCGTAGTCACAAATCTAAATTCAAAAAAATTAGAATTTTATCCTTCATACAAAAAAAGTTATGTTGTATACGGTGAGTGTCACTTTTTAAAAATGTTGTTTTCTGAAAAAAAAACCAGTTTTCGTAGGAGATGGAAAAAGAAGTGCAATCTGATTCCAAAAATTTTGAAAAAAATATTTTTAGAATCTACAAACAAAATTTGATGAGACTCTAGTTTGGATCATCTTCAAATTCCTCATGGTTTAGCCGCTATAGGTTCCTGAATGTGAAGATTTAGTTAAAAATAATAATTTTAGTGTCCAATTTTGCCAAAAATTGTAAACCACTATTGTGGGATCACCCTCCTTTGAACTCAACACTTTAACATCCTTATTCAAATATTTCATCCACGTGACTAAGGACATGCATCCCACAACGCCAACAAGGATCAACCAGATATCAACTCTCATTAATGATAATCCCCGTCGCTTCAAAAGGAATGGAATCATTAAAATTCCATTCCTTTTGTTCTTTAACACCAAAGTTAGCGAAAAACTCAACTAACTTGTTTCCCTCTCTCAAAATATGGGAGATGTAAACATTATCAAAAGATTTAATAATTTCAATTGAATCCTTAATCAACATCAATGTTATTCAAAACATCAATGTTATTCAAAACAAATTAATGAGTTAAAGCATCTTCTTAAAAAGAATAAAATCAAATTTTCTTCAACAATGTGAGGAGGTTCATCTTCTTCTCCTTAATCAACATTAATGAACATCAATGTTATTCAAAACAAATTAATGATTTAAAGCATCTTCTTAAGAAGAATAAAATCAAATTTTCTTCAACAATGTGAGGAGGTTCATCTTCTTCTTCTTTATCAAATTCCAAGAGACATAAGGGGCAAGCACTTGTTGTAGTTGCATATTTTGAGTCAAAGAGGTGAACACTTGATTCAGGAGCCTCACATTAAATGGCTTTGTCAAAGAGTGTTTCTTTTCATTTGAGTCTTGTTCATCACCACACATCTTAATGGCTAACAACACATATATGTATTTTTGTGGGAAGGGATCTATTGACATGGATAATAGAGCATTTAATGATGTTATTTGTGTGCCTTCATTGTCAACTAATATACTTTATATCTATCAAATCGCACATGGTGGAGAAGGAAAACGTGTTGAGTTCACAATAGATTTTGTTGTAATCGAGGATTTGAATAGAAAAGATATAATTATAGTTGGGGAGGTTGATCATCAATCTTGAGTCTACACCTCAAAATTTCTTATATTGTTCCTTTGGCTAATGTTCACATTCGAGCATCTAGTGTGGACACTTTTGAGGAGATTTAGTATGGTCATATGAATCTTGATATTCTTTCAACTATTGAAGTTCTAGAGACATGTATTCATATTCCATCTCCTTCATTTGTTGTTGCTTCCGATGGTGCTTGTGTTGCCACAGTTTTGGCTTCTTGTGATTTTGTGTAACAAGACATACATTGTCTTCTAGATATATCTACTTGGGATGAATACTTGACATACATTGCAAGTTTGTTTGCAAAGTCTAGCATTTCAAATTTGGGAGACACAATTGATTGCACCCATCTTCTCTTTGATGGAGATGATTCTTCTTCAATTGTTTTGAGGGAACACTCTAACCCTCTTGTTTATTCTCTACATGATCATTCTTCATAGTTTGACATAAATGTGAATACTCTTGAGCAACATTTGGAGGAGAATTTGTTATCTTCAGAGGAGATATTTTATCTTTGTATTATGTTCTACAATTGTTTCTAGGAGATTATGGTTTGTCCTCTTCATCAGTGCGGCCTAGAATGCATGTTTGGAGTGTGTCATCTTTCAACATCGATATTAAGACACTTGAGCATAATTCAAATACATCACACATCATCTTTCTTCCCTCATCTTCCTTTCAAGAATGGGAAGACATCTTGCATACCATCTTGGTTTTGTTTCTTCCTAAGAGGAGGAATTTTGTTCGATGAGATTGGATCATCTTCAACAATTAGTGTCGAGCATCTACTATTCTAGCAAGAGACTCTACATTGAGGGGGTTGCATGGTCTCTCTTCTTCTCTCTTATGGGGGGTCTTTTTTCTCACATGCATTTTTTTCCTTCTCAATCTTCATTGAGAGAATTTTGTTTACATCTCTCTTTTGGGGAGGAGTTTTGTCCCATTGGGTTTTCTCTTTTTCTTCGTTTGTAAGAGATTTTATTTGTACATAGGTACCTAACATAGTCTCGTAGTCAAGACCCATCTTTGCATCAATTGCATTGGTTTGCTCCTCGCTGAGTTGCACTTAAGGGGGGTGTTGGTGTGAATATGGTGTTTTACTTAACTAGTTCATCTAGTAGGTCATATTCACATGTTATGTTTACTTAGGTTGTATGAATCTTTCTAAAAGTCTTAGTTGGCATTAGATCTTATCTTATCTTTTGTCATTTACTTCTTGTGTCTTAGGTCATTTAATGTTTGTTGTCTAATGACATAGGAATAAAACACTTGTCATGATCTTGTATAATCATATGTCTCACTTTGGCTATATAACCAAATGGTTCTCATGTGTAAATCAACAATCATAATTGAAATGTAATCTATCGTTTGTAACCTTTGATAAAATAACATTATTCTCTCATAGTTGATTTGTCTTATACTTTCATAAAAATTCATAAATCTTGAATGACTATAATCTTCAATCAAATCTTGTATAGTATAAAATATTTTATACTAACTCTTAAACTTTTATACTATAAAAAATTATTATTATTATTTTATTACTAATAAAAATAAATCATTCTTCTATAAATTAGAATTCCTGAATGGTAACCTAAATTTGATGATTGTATAGCTGTATTTACAAAAAAAATCCATAAATATCGCATAAAGAAACAAATTTGAGACAGATAATCACATTTTTAAAGAATGTATATATATAGGCAACTTGGAATGGATAACCGCTAATTATAGGCCCTGAGTCCAATACGTGAAGTCCTTGTCAAAATAGACAGGAATAATAAAATATAACTGATGTGAAATGTTATCATAATCACATTTACTGGAATAACAGTTAGTCTTATTTACCAAAAGGTGCCTTGAAGTGGGAAACTTTTGAATTTATGTCAGCATGTATTATATTTATATTTAAGAGACCACTCCATAATTCGATTGACAGATCAACGACCTTACAGTCTATCCATATTGAGGGGGGAAAGAAAAGAGAAGAATGGATTTCAGTATCCATTCCCTGGTAATCATCTTTTTGTTAGTTGTACAACTGGCTAGACCAGAAAGTGCAATACAAGAGCAAAGGAGGTTAGAGGCATATACCCATGAACAAGCTCTGGATCATTTCAGTTTTGCAGCATAGGGATCTCCAACCTTTAAACAAAGATATTTTGTTGAAAGAACTTCGTGGGCAGGTCCTCAATATAGTGCTCCTATATTTGTGTGCTTGGGTGGGGAGGATAATATTATAAGTTGGCTCAAGGATAGAAACTGTGAGACAATGAATCAGAATGCCCCTAGATTCAAGGCACTGCTCCTTTACTTGGAGGTATGTGTATCTATATGCTCTTATGTAAGGATTTTGACTTTAAAAAAATTCAAATTGGTGTTTTGTTTGTTTTTTTAATAGTTCAATATTTATGGGAAAAAAGTTATAAAAACATTTAATAACTCAAAATTATTAGATTTTCACAATTTATATGAAGAATAATTTTTCTGTTTTTGGATTTGATAGTGTGTCAGTTTTTTTCTCATCAACGTTTCAGATCACACTCAGTTTATCTCTCCTTCAACTCTTTATCCTGTTGATGGATCACTGAGTATGATCCGAAAAGTTGATGAGAAAAAACTGACACATAATCAAATCCAGAAACAGCAAAATTATCATTTCATAACTGATTAATAGAATTTTTAAATTGTTTTTCGATTAAAAAACAGTTTAAGATTTTTAGAATTAAAGTTTTCTTTAGAGTTTAGATGTTTATATTTTCTGAAGATATCTCTGTTTACTTTTATAATTTCCATATAAATATTTTATTTGATATTTTTATGTTTTTTCTGTTATTTGATATATAATTTTTAGTTTTGAAATACTCTATTTAAATATTAGATGGTTTAATGGTCAAATAATTAATGATAATTTCATATTTCATTTAAAAACAAAAATGATAAATGATTGTTCTATTTTTATTAACAAAAAATTATCTTACTGTTAAAACAATTTGATGTTTAACAGATGAGTTTTATTTTCCCTTTGCTTTTATGACTGGTCTGTAAGGGATATGGGCTCTTCCTGAATTTACTATAATCAAAACAATTTGATGTTTAAAAAAATAATAATAGAATATTTACATCATTGATTTTTTGTCACTTCAATAAATATGTTTTGATATACAAATTATAAAACTGATATACTAACATTTAATAACAGACTTGACAATCCATTATAATAAGCTAAGACAGCTTTTATTTTTAACATTTGATCACAAAACCTTTTTAATTTATGACTCATTTATTTCTCAATAACTTACCTGAGAAATTTTATACAATCTGAACTTTATATTTGGCTCTACATGTTCATTTTAGCATCGTTACTATGGAAAGTCTATTCCAAACATTATGAATGACCCTGTAATAAATGCCACCACATTTGGGTATTTAACAAGCGAACAAGCAATGGCTGATTATGTAACTATCATAACCCATGTGAAAGCAAAGTTGTCTACAGAGAATTCTCCAGTAATCTTGTTTGGTGCTTCATACTCAGGAAGTAAGTAAAGAGTAAGATATTCAACTATTAAATACATGCCAGTTTTAGTAGAGAAGATTTAGAATCAATATTTACTAAGCATGAATTTCAGTGCTAGCTGTGTGGCTACGTTTGAAGTACCCACATATTATAGTTGGTGCACTCGCTTCATCGGCCCCTGTTTTCTCTGATGATGAAAGAATGCCTCCTTTCACTTATGACAAGACTATCACAAGAATTTTCAGAGTAAGTTTTATAGCTATCATGTCTAGGTAGTATTATAGTGTTTATTATTCATGTAGTTTCACATTGTGTTACTGTGTTGCTGAATTATTGCAATCACAGGAAGAAAGTGAGAGTTGTTATAATACAATAAAGAACTCATGGATAGAGTTAGACAGTGTTGCTAATGGATATGAAGGGAATGGACTGAAATTTCTTAGTAAAGCATTCAACACATGCAAGTAATGTATTCCAAAATAAAATTTGATATATAAGTTTATTTCTAAACAAAATAAAGAATAGTGATAGAGAGTTTTTGGGTTTCAATTATCTGTTATAAACATCACATTATCTAACAGCATCACATTTCCATAATCCATGATAATGTCTTGTTAAAAATTTCTGGATTGAAACTATGTAAATTTTTTAAATCAATGTTTCGGATCAACATGATCCATTATTTTCTCTTGTTGCATGCATAATCCTGATGATGTATTATAAAATTTGATCCGAAACGTTGATTTAAAAAATTTACGCAGTTTCAATCCAAAAAATTTTAACAAAACATCACATTATCTGTTA
The DNA here is from genome assembly GCA_007115665.2 of Sequoiadendron giganteum. Taxonomy (NCBI): domain Eukaryota; kingdom Viridiplantae; phylum Streptophyta; class Pinopsida; order Cupressales; family Cupressaceae; genus Sequoiadendron; species Sequoiadendron giganteum. Next base: position 64,599,837 of record CM021101.1, on the reverse strand, counting down.
ACCTATTTAAATTGTCCAGATGTTAAAAGTTTATTTTAACTGTTCCCCTAAGGCACCCTTTTATGAAGTTGTCCTCTTTAGCCAGGAAACTTGCACTCTCTATACAGATATAATGGGTTGTGGAGTAAATATAAAAGTCTTGTGAAAGTTTAAGATACAATATTTGCAAATAAGTTAGCTATACTTGAACAAGTTGTTCTGTTTCCTTTGTTAGCAAACTAAAGCACATAGACCAGTTGAAATTTTGGCTTATTGAGAAATACAAAAATGCAGCGGCAATTTCTGAAGAATTAAAAGATGTGGGTAGTAAATGTATTTGTTTTGTTTTACTCATATTATTATGTTTATTAGTATTATAATATTATTCTGGTTTGACCATATGCACCTGCTATCAAAATCCGGTGTAGTGTAAAGAAATTCTGTAGAACAAAAGACAGATATGTAGGTTCACTCTTTATGTCCTATCATTAGAAAAAGTGGCCATAAGAGGTAAGATTAGAGAAACTTGCTAAAAAAAATCAAAACAATTTGTCAGATATGCAAAGCTATTGATGGCATCAAAGGCATCCATATTATGGACAATATCAAAAGAATAGTTGCTGGAGCAAAAACTGGTTATGATAATGAATGTCTACCCATTAGAGCAAGCCAAAATTCCAGACCAGGGCAGGGACATTCGAGCAGAGAACATATCACTCAAGATGAGAAAGCTTGGGACTGGCAGGTTTGTAAATTTAACTTTAAAGCGATATTGTTTAAAGCGAAATGGCTTGTAGCATTCATTTTCAGGATTGAGCAGGATGGTAACATAGAATCAATTTTCATTACCCATCTTTCATTAGTTTTTCCTACTTTTGGTTAATTGTAAATATTAATATAGTTTCATTTCATTTTTTAAGAAAATATCACCTACTGAGATTGAATGTTTAATGTTTTTTTTAAACATCTTTTGATTCAATAATAAAATAGTCAATAATAATTTTAGACTTCATTCACATAAAAAAATGGTAAATATTTGTTATTTTTATTGATCGAATTTGACCTTGACTATTAAGAATGCCGATGTTTAAAAGAATGAAGAGTTAAATATTTAAAGGGAAGTTTATTTAACTCTTCATTCTTTTAAACATCGGCATTCTTAATAGTCAAGGTCAAATTCCGATGTTTAAGATGCACTGAACAGTTATTTCCTTTTACCGGACAAGCACTTGGACGAATACATAATTCAATGTTCCCTTTGCATGATTTTGGCATTGAAGCTCATTCAGACTACTGCAATAGAGAATATGGTGCGAGACCTAGGGCATTTTGGGCATCAACTGAGTTTGGTGGCACTGTAAGTGATAAACAAGAAGAGCTTTGGCAAATGTCTTTTGCAAAAATATAGAATACTACAAGATGTTTATTTAGTAGCTATTTTTAACATGTTTTTAAGGAATACTAATTCTAGTTTGGTTTTCTTCAAGCTTAACCTATGTGTGGAAAGGGTATATATTTATTATTTTGTAATTTGGTTTGTCTTCTTTGTTATAGGATCTTCGAAGAGCTTTGAAACGCTTTGGAAGCAACATTATTTTTACTAATGGTTTGAGAGATTCATGGAGCAGCTTTAGGTATAAATCATGGAATATATGTGTAAATGTTTCCTTCTGTTTTTCCTTTGACATTAGTTTTATATTTGATGTGTGAAACTGAATTACAGTGTGCTGGAAAATATAAGTGAAAGCATAGTAGCACTGACCACTGAAATGGGTAAGTGAAAAAATCTCTGTTAATGTTAACAAATTTAAATCTTTGTGAATCATGAAAAGAATTTTAATGCTAATATTTATAAATATATTATATACTGTGTTCAACACTAGGGGACCATTGTCAAGACACGCTGCGTACAGACCTGAATGATCCCATATGGCTTAAAAACCAGAGATCGAAAGCCATGGATATTATAAACAAATGGATTGTAGAATACTATCATAATTTAAATTTGCCTTATATCTAATAACTTTATAGTCTTATACATTTATACTGTTATTTTAAGTTTACTCGGCTAAATGAAGATAAAAATGATGATGCTGGCAATGCAGATTGGGAGCTTCCCATGGATACTCTGAATCTAGCTAATGTTTCACGTAATTTGGATTATTGTCTCAGATCCAACTGATGTTTGGGGTAAACTGAATTATTGGCTTAGATTCAACTGATGTTTGTGGTAAATTGGATTGTTGGCTTAGATTCAACTGATGTTTGGTGTAAACTGGATTATTAATTTAGATCCAACTAATGTTTGAAGTAAACTGGATGACTGATTTGTTATATTTTGTTTTTGATATTATCTTTATTTAAATTTCAAGATGTGATTTTCTTCCATCCACTTTTTAATAAATACATATAATATTATTTTATGAATAATAATACAGACATCTATTCATTAAAATAATAATAACAAATTTATTTTATTGAATGCTATTAATCGATTTCATCTAAATGTAAAATCTTTATCCATTGATTTACGCAGTTAATACATTTTATAATAATATTGACAAAAATTAAATAATTTATTAAATTAGTTAAATGATAAATTTAAAAATAGAACAAATCAAAGTAAAAAGTTTTTAAAATAGATGTTTACGTATACGTTAGTAAAATTGTAGTAAAATAAAGCAAGATATGGGTAGTCTTTTAAAGAAAATAAGATGATACTTCTTAAGGCAAAAGTGGGGTACATCATAACTTTGCTTAACTGTTTTGACTGAAGCTCTAAGTTATTGTTACTTTGAAGAAGATTGTCTAAAAGTTCTTTCTGGTTTATTTTTTTGAAAGACAGCAGATTTAGATTATAGTCCAGACCTTTAGAATAGTACATTTTTCTGTTGACCAAGTCACAAAATAAGGGAAAATTTTAACTGGCAACATATATAGTTATACCACCTGGATAGGCTGTGTGATTTCAAGAACTATGATAGCTGATTTCACTCACTTAAATAAGCACATTCAGAGAAAAGCCGTATCACTATACTCATATCCTATATGAGATGTTCCTCACTACCCCAAGTACAAAAGGCTAATCTTTCTTCGTAGACTTGTTAATAAGAGACTTGTGAATGTGAGGGATGACACCTCCACCAGCAATGGTTCCCTTGATCAGAGTGTCAAGCTCTTCATCCCCACGAATAGCAAGCTGCAGGTGCCTAGGAGTAATACGTTTCACCTTGAGATCTTTACTTGCATTTCCTGCCAATTCCAGTACTTCTGCAGTCAAATACTCCAATATGGCAGCTGAATATACTGCTGCTGTTGCCCCTACCCTCCCATTTGCAGACACTCGAGATTTCAACAGCCGGTGGATACGCCCAACAGGAAACTGCGTCACAAACAAACAATACAATTAAGATAGAAGCGTAGAAACCCAATTGATACCTCAATAACTATCTATATCTTAAATTTCGAAGCTTCCAACAAATGCCTAATTGCAAATTTATAACTGACGCTTGAATTCATTATTTCCAGTAATCCTCCCATTGTACTAAAAACTGTAATAAATTCCATTTGTTTAAGTGCATTGAAGGATGTAAGCATGTACGCAATTCTGCATCTTCAAAAAAGCGTACAAGAGCTCACTGCTAGCTTAAGAGATGCTGGTTGAGGTGGCCCGTGGCAGGGGAATGGAAATTAACAAGCTGAAAAAGTTAACTGGAGAAAAGGCATCTTATCCAACAACAATTAGGACAACAGGACATGCTCAATAAAAACCTTCCATGAGATGCAAACTCCCTTCTGATGTGATTTGTAAAATACATTAGTACATGTATACTAAACTTTTCATGCAGATAAAATAATTCCTTGTAAATATATATGGCAAATATGCTTTTCATGGGTTTTACTCAATCAAAGAAGAAAACTCAGGAGCCTAGAACAAATTTGACATAAGTATATTATTAGCCAGTTTTTGTCTCCTTGAAGAAGCTCCACAAAACTTTAAATGACTTATAAAACATATATTACTTTTAAATTTCTTTTAAGTGACCTATAACAGAAATTCAACTTGTTATTTCTTTTATATAAGACTATGCAAATTGGCTTTGATAATACTCTAGCAATGCTTTTGTGCTTCCTAAGGACAATACAATCTGGCTGTTCCTAGAATTACAATTCCCTGCCAAAGAGAATGAGAATTATAATCATCTAATAGTTCTCCTATCTCCCATATCAATTTGTCAGTTAGTACTTAAGTATTTAAGCAAATCCTATAGAAAACAAAAACAATACCAGACGACTAATGAATTTGAGGGTTCCATCTACTCTACGTAACTTGCAGAGATGAATTAAAACATAACTATTTGTTACCAAGCTTCTGTGTTTCCTCGGTTTAATCTGACTTACATGAATCTTTTCTAGAGAAATCGTCATCATAACCAAGCAAATTCATTAACCAACTGAAGAATGAAGATTGGGGCCCTGAACCAGAGCCTTTTACAGATAAAAAGCAAAGAAAGCCATGATCTTCAATGTGCTAAAGTATGGTCTTGGTTGTGATGGTGGTACTCCAGAACTAATTTGGTTATTGCTGAAAAGAAAGATGTGGGAATTGTTCCCAACTTTAGAAATGCAAGTCAGTTCCATTGAAAGAGCCCAGGTGCTTTTGAGCAACTTGAGACATACTCATTGTTCTCCTGTTGTCATCACTTATGATCCGCTAAATAATGATGTTTACAAGGTCGTAAGAGCAGATAAAGCCACTAGATTAACACTTACTTAGAAACATTGTCTTACAGACTGATACCAGACTATCTACTAGTTGACTAGAGATTACAGGCTTTGATATCAGGTCTAGCTTCTCATAGCACAATTCTTAGGATGTCTCGCCACAATACCTATGATGATCCATGGATAACATTGCAAGCCAGTTATATCAAATCATGTTAAGCACTTAACATAAAATTTGCAAGGCTTATATATAACAGAATAGTCATGTTCTGACAAGATGAAGAGTGTTAAATACTACACCAATAGCAACAACCAAGGTGAACCCAGATGAAAATTGTGCACAGAAAAACAGCAGTGTTGGCTTCCAGTTGTAACGCGTTTTAAGACAAAAGAGCTGCTGCTCTTCCTGGCTACAAATCAGATCACCTCAATATCAGCAACCAAGAAAAGAAAGACACGGGCTCAGCTCTTTAAAAAAAAAATCTTATCTCAAACTAACAATCCTTCTACAGAAATAACAGGGCACAAAGGCAGTGCCACAGTATGCATGGTATACATTAAAACTACAAACAGGGAAACCAACATGTTATGCTTTTTGTTTTGTTTTTCTCTTAGATTCAAGTTTAAACGAAATATAAAAAATTATATACAGAAGGAAAATTCTTTTGAAATGAGAAGAATCTATGAAGGCAACACAAACCGTCAATCTCAGCAAAGGTCAAACATATAACAAATTGGAGTAAACCCTTCAATTTCAGCTTACCATCCCTCTGCGTTTGTAAAAGGACAGATAAAATATGGACATGTTTGAAACTTTGTAAGTCAGTGTAAATTGCCACTCTGCTTACAAAGCAACATTGGATCTAGTGTCTTACATATAAAAAGTAGGAATCCACACAAGAATACGTCCCAACAGTAAGAACTGGTCACCTTCATCAGGGTGGCAGAAAGCAGAATCATATAACAAACGTGATCAACAAAAAGGTGTCTGTCTAAGATAAGACTTAACTGAAAAGGAGATATTGTACAGTCTAAAAGAAATAATATGTTTTCAGACTGTTACTACCACACTTCTTGTATGCATGCAGACAACCAAGGCTAAATGCATACAAATACAAACAGGAAGAGCTATTATATGCAGTTTAAAACGATTCTAGTAAACATTTCTCCCGTCCAAAGAGGAAAAGTCTAAGCCTAAAATATGCCTTCACAAGCAAAAATATTTTTCTTTGTTTCTAAGAAAGGTAATCATTACTGATGTGAAAAAGGCACCACCCTTTCGTGGGTGTGATTAAAAAAGCCAACCGTCTGAGCAGAGACCCTTCAAGAAAAACACCTAATCATACAATGGCGTTTCAAACAAGTACGACCCACTTGGGGAAGTCTAGGGCTATACAATGAGCTAAGAAAGGCTTACATATGGCAAACAATTGTGCATTAAGCTAGAAAAAAGATGGATCTTTGACGCAAGAATTATTAAGTTTAACCCATGCTTTCTTATACCAAAAGACTTAAATATCTGTGGAAGCTAATCACTAGTAGCACGGTGAGAAGTGAAAACAAAGTACAAACCTGGAGGCCTGCACGAGATGAGCGCGAGATGGGCTTCTTCTTATCAGCCTTGTCATTATTAGTATTATTATTGGCAGCAGTTGCAGATGCAGAGGAAGAGGATTTCCCAGTAAGCAGACCTTTGGCACCTTTGCCTGCAACCATTGTCTCTCTTTGTACAAGATCTGTGTCCTTAGGAGCACTTCCAGATAATCTATATCAGATCCTGCAACCCAGGTCACAAGGCTTGCAACAAATCGGCCAATGGGTATAAGATTTTAATGAAAAAGTCATTAAAAAGAGATAAACTTAGTACGGTAGGCCTGGTGTGTACATGGAGGAAGGATAAAAATACAGTGAAACATATCATCAAGATGGGAGAAAAAGATGAGTTAAGGCATGTAGATGAAGAGGAAACGTACCTGAAATGAAAGTGAAATGAAACGGTGTGAGGGATGTGCTTCTAAGGGACTTGGAGGTGGTGGATGAGTCCTTGATAGTGAAGTTGCCCCTGTCCTTGACTTGGCACCCACCAAACTACTCCAACAGATAAAAATGGAATGTCTCTGGTTAGAACTCTTATTTATGTGAATGCATGATGTCTGTGGGGTATATTTATAGTGTTGGAATAGCAGGGAAAAGGAACAAGAATAGTTTGAGATTGACAGCTTGCCTTACCCTCAACCAAAATATGATGACAGTTTGAAATTTACCAGAAAAATTGAATTGGTCTGTTTATGTACACTATTGATAAAATTGACATTATGGGAAAAAACAAAGTACGAACGATGGCTAAATATATTATGGAAAGGGAATGGGTGTCAAATCTGAGTCTTACGATAAGTATGTACAAGTATTTGAACGTACAACCTGCTCCAAAGCTTTAACTTTTATATTACTTGGGCATATTTTCCTTAAACCGGCTGGTTTCATTATCTTCCAAAATTTTGAATTTGCTTTTCTTTAATCCACACTTGTTATTGGGTCCTGCGTTTTGGGATTATTTTTATTATTATAAAAGTTGTATTTATTTATTTACTAGTTACTTGTAATGGGTTGGTTTTAATGGGTTGGTTTTTTTTTTTTTTTAAATAAAAAATAATTTAGTTTAATCTCTTTATTTTCCTAGGGTTATTAGTAGGTGTTTATGCTTCTAGTTTGAAGTTTTGAGGATGAAGAATATGTGTCAATTAAATAGTGAAATTTTATTCTAGTTAGTCAATTGAGAAGTTTTAAATCTTTTGTAAAGGAATTCTAGTTATGTTGTTTTGGATGAGTTTGATGGTGATGATATGTCTTTGGAATAAAAATATATAACGTGAGATAGTTGACAAAGATTTACAAATTTGGGTACTTTCTTTGTAAAAAGTTAAAATTATAAACTTTTTGTTTTGTGTTGTTTGTCCTAATATGGCTAGCTAGTCACTTTTTTATGTAGCAATCATAAAGCTAGTCATGGTGGAGTTTTCATCTTTCTCTCTCATGAATCCTAGTTGCATTCAATGGACCAATGATGTGACCCCACTAAAACAATAATATAGGTTCTTTTGAATGTTGATAATCATTATTTTGAGATAGTAAATGTTTATGCTTCCAATGATGTCAAAAGATTTGTTCTTTGGTGTTATCTTTCTAAGTCATTACCTCCAATTACATGGATTGTGTGTGGAGACTTTAATATGGTGGAGATGTCTCTAACAAGTGTGGCACCCTTCTTATACAGTGGACAATTCAAAGGAAAGAAGGTTGGTTTTCTATGTGTAATAAATTGGGCCTCTTTGATTTAATATTGGTCATTAGCAAAATCAGATGATATGGTGTAGGTGGAGTAACCTCCATTCCCATTCTAAATAATTTCTTAAAAGACTTGATAGGGCCATGATGACAACTCAAAAAAATTCCTCCTTTTCTAATCACTTTTCCTTGCTAGTTGGCATTTGTCAAATGGTGTCCTTTTAGACCAATTTCTCATTAAACTCTTCATTGAATTGTGATTTTTTATACCCAATACCAAAAAATTGTTTTCTAAAAATCTCCTTGCGAATTCTTCAACCTACCATAACACATATCAGATGTGTTTAGAATTTGGGCCTATGTCCCCAACCATTAAATCAATTTATATTGTTGGAAAAATGAAATGCACCTCTAAGTTTTTATGCATATATAGACACTAGTACAAATCTACTATCACAAAGCTCTGTTGGGCCATCATTAAGCTTGAATCACAACCATTTTCTCTTTCACTGCAACTTTATGTTGCTAGAATTCATGAAAAAAAACCATTTTATCAAAGGATCTCAAATCAAAGCTCACATGTATTAACCCAAAGGTTGGTGATAGAGTCTCCAAGGAATTTTCCTTTCTATAAGAGCTTGTCATTCCTTTTAGGTGGTTAAATGCATCAAAGAAGGCTCTCAAATTTTAGAGGAACTTCTTACCATCTCATAGGCCTTTGGAAGAGCCAATCTTGAAGCTATTTAGTGCTCTTAAACAACGCATTCAAGTGGTCCCTTGCAAAATTTCACCTTCTCATTAAGCCTTGTGCGAACATATTCTAACTCAAGAAAACCTTTGTCAAGCTACATTTTTCAATGGCTAATGATAAGGCCATTAGATATGATGAATTTCCACATTAATTTTATAAATTCCTTTAGGATATGGGTGGCAATGATCTTTATAAAATTTATTGGGAGGCTTATAATTTAAAATCTTGAGGAGTAATTATCAACAAAGGTAATATTAAATTCATACCTAAGAATGGAGATCCAAAGGATATATCCAACTAGTGCCCAATTACCTCACTTAATGCTTCTAACAAGATTATTGTAAAGGCTCTTTTTCTCAAGCTACACCATCTTCTCCCTTTGATTATTTATCTAGAGAAAATTAGGTTTAATTTAAGTACATATATATTCTTAATAATACCATTAATGTTTAAAGAGATAATGAAATGGCCTAGAAGCTCTCAGTAGTAAGTCATATTTGTTAAAATCATTTTTTTCCAAAGCTTATGATTGCATAGAATGGCCCTTCATTCTTTATATGCTCTAAGCCTTAGGTTTCTATAAAAAATTCCTAAGGTTTGTTAATTATTATTCATGTATCACTATCAATGTTCACACTTTATATGTTTCAGTTGCTAAAGGCTTTGGATACTTGTTGGTTCATTTTGTGTTATAAAACCTAGTCAAAGGTATCACTCTTCACAATTTTTCTCACCAATTGGTGAATGGACATTTTATTAGTGACTCCTTTCTCCCTCTTTTGGAGGATGAGTATAATGTCAATTATAAAAAATTATGAATCCACACTAGGTGGCTAGGTTAAATTGTTGTTAAGCTTATGAATCCACCATCATAGAGCTCCATCACACTAGTTTTGAGATTGAAGCACAACCATTTGATCCTTCACTACAAATTCATGTTGTTACTCTATCAACACAAAGAGATTATAGATAACTATTTTTCTAAAAGAGCTCAAATCAAGACTCTCATGCATTGGCCCATAGTTGGTGATAGAGCCTTAAAGGAACTTTCATTTTCTTTAAGATCTTACCATTCTTTTTAGGTGATCAAATACATCAAATAAATCTTTCATCCTTTGGAGGAAATTTCTACCATGAACCATGCATTTTATGACCTTATGAATAGGTTTCAAACCTCATGAGCCAACTCTAGAGAAATCTAATTCTCTTCAATAATGAATTCAAGTAGTCCCTTGCAATGTTTCACCTTCTTATTAAGCCTTGTGTGAACATCTTCTCACTTAAGAAGACCTTAGTGAGGTTACTTTTTCAATGGCTAATGATAAATCCCTTGGATGTGATAGATTTCCACATGAATTTTATAAAGGCTTATTGGATATGGTTGGTAATTATCTTTATAGAATTCATTTGGAAGAGTATAATTCAGAATATTAAATTCATACCTAAGAGTGGAGGTATAGATGGTATGTCTAATTAGTGGCCAATCATCTTGCTCAATGTTGCCAAAAAGATTATTTCTAAGGCTCTTGTTCTCAAGCTATGTCATCTTCTCCCTTCTATTGTTTGTCTAGAGAAAATTGGGTCAATTAAGTAGAGAAATATACTTGATAATACCTTTGATGTTTGGGATGGAATGGAATGGGCTAAATTTTCTTAACAATAAGTCCTATTTGTCAAAATTGATTTTTCCAAAGCTTATGATTGCATAGAATGGCACTTTATTCTTGTTATACTCCAAGCCTTAGGTTTTGGTCCCAATTCCTAATATTTGTTAAAAATTTCATTGTTGATGCTTCTTGTTGTATCACACTCAATGGCCATCAATCCTTCTCAAATGGACTTTTTTCACTACATATGGAAAGGATATCCTCTTGCTCCTACTTTATATATTTTGAGAATTAAAGTCTTTGAATATTTGTTGGCTCGTGTCATGTCATAATTATTCTCACCAAGTTATGAATGGTTATTTTTTATGACTCCTTTCTCACTCTTTTGGAGGATGAGCATAATGTTAATTAAACTTTTAATTGTTTGGATGCCTTTTTCTTAGCTTCTAATTTAATTATTTAATGGTAAAAATTTAATGTTATAGGAATTCATTCTTGTGTAAACTAGCATGTATTGACTCTTTTGGGTGGAATTGGATCATTCACGAAGAATTATTTAAGTTAATGCATGTTCCTTTTTCCTCTCATGCTTCTTCCTTTTCTTTATGAAATTTTTTCATTAGTTGGGTGGGAAAATTTATCTTATTAGCACATTAAGCCTCTCTTGTAGGAAATTTCAAGATAAATGTTTTAAATTTCTTGTAGTCATCCATGTTTACTATTCATGATGGATATCTCGTAAATGGGTCAGCCCACAATATTGTGTCCCACTTTTTGGTCAAGTAAGATAGTGAAACCAACATTTTTTTCATCAATTTTTTACTTTATGAAAATCTATAGCAACTAAAGCATTAATAATTTGGGGGTGATGTGAACTAATTATTTGTGAGGATTTGTGTGTAGATTCTAAATTTTTTTATTTTTTTAAATAGATAAATTGTGGTCTTTTACATAACTTTTAATAACTTATTTTTTAAAGTAAACAACATTTTAAAATAATGGTGTTTATGTCATCACACGTAACATTTTATATTGAAAGGATAAAATTATAATTTTTAAAATTTATATTTTTAACATCCATATCTAGTGCGTGGATATTTTTTCATAATTTTTTGTTACACAGTTTTTTAAATTAATTTTCAAAGTCAAAGTAATTTTATAAATTGGATGTCGGTGTATGTCATCACACATAACTTGTTTTGTATCTATTGAAATTATTATTATTATTTTGTCTAAAACAAGAACATCAATACCTAGTGCACACATATTTTTTAGAATTTTTTTCTCTATTTTTCTATTTTGTGTGTGAAACAAATACCTTGATGTTTGGTGAAAAACCTACATTCACAAGAAATAAATTATAAATATAATAATAAAATAAAAAATTCAAAGTTATATTTTTTGGAAAGCTTATAATAATAGCTACATACTTACAAAACATAATTTTTAAATGACTTTATTTGATCCCTCAAAAGGTAAATAAAAAGTGGTTTTTTGTTAGCATTTTGATGTGTGAAGGAGACTCCATTATGGGTTGATTTAAGACTAGAGGGGTTGTATCCAATGGGTTTGATCTAAGGAGGTCTTATCTAAACATATTCAATTAAAACCCTTTAGATAGAACCCACCAAGGCTTAAATCATTAGTTTTTCTAAAAAAATGTGACTTTAGGAAAAAAAATCAAGATGTCCCAAGTTTGGAACCCATTATTCTGAGATGACCCAAATCGTCCTACTAAGACCTTGAAAAAATCCTTAGATATTTTCTATGGGCCTCTTTAAACCAAGGTAGAGATTTTCATCAAGTTTCCTAGGAATTTTTGCCTCTCCCATGACACTTTGAAGGGCTTGGTCTCATATATATGCAAAGGAAGGGTACATCTATATTTGCAATATGGATAATCAATGTCTTTGGAATGAATTTTCTCTCATGAAATTTTTAAGATCTTATAGACCTTACAAGAAAATATATAATGCAAGATGTTCAAAAAAAATTGTAAACTTGGGCATTCTTTTCTTGCAAGAGGTCAACATTTCACTTTTTTGTTTTTTCTTGTTTGTCATATCATATGGCTAAGTAGTCACTTTTTGTTCAACAACTATGAAGCTAGTTGTGGCAAGGTTATCACCTTTCTCTCTTTCTAAATTTTAATTAAATTTAGTGGACCAAGGATGTGACCCAAATGATAGAGCATGTTAGGTTCTATTTAATGTTGATAATCATTCTTTTCGGATAGTTAATGTTTATAATTTAATGATTTTATAGAAATTTGCTCCTTAGGTGTTGGATTACTAGTGCATTACCTCCAACCAAATGAATCGTGTGTTGAGACTTTAATATGGATGATTCCTTTGGTAAATGTGGTACCATTTCTATGCAATAGATAACTAGAAAGAAATAATGTTGGTTTTATATCCATAATAAATCAGGTATCTTTAATCCCAATATTAGCCACCATCAAAATCAAATGGTGTCATATACATGGAGTAACCTCTATTCCTATTTTAAATAGGTAATACATGACTTGATAAGCCCACAATGTCAAATTGTTCATATTTCTTAGCAGGAGTGTTACAAAGTTGTTCCACAAGATCATACTCCTTTCCACTATGTTGAGGTAAACGAGGGGCACTAGGTAAAACCGGTTGTGGAAATGGTGTCGATAAGGGAATGGCTTGTGTTTTTCTTGGTTTCTTGTTATTTATTGTGTTGTATGTATGATCCATTATGTGATAACTTGATTGTTGCAACACATGATTACTAGTGAGTTATTTTGCAAAGTTTAAGATATGGTCGGGAGGTTTAGGAGGTCCTATAATGAGAGGTGACTTAGGAGGTCCAATAATTAGAGGAATTTTAGGAGGTCCAATAATTAGAGGAATTTTAGGAGGTCCAATAATTAAAGGGGTTTTAGGAGGTCCAATAATTAAAGGAGATTTAATAGCCAAGTGTGTGTTCATAACCTTAACTGAGTTAACTACTTGTTGATGACCTTCTATGGATAGGGGATCTAATGTCACCTTAACATCTTCATCTATGCAATCCGTCTTATTGTCTTTTGAAATAAATGTATCAATTATTTCATCATCGTGTCCAACAATATCTTCCCAAGTGGGAGAGATGGGGGAAGAGAAGCAAGCAAGATTCTCATGATGCTCAATGATTGGATCTTCTAATACCAAGATACCTTATTCACAAGTAGGTGAGGTTTCGGGAGAAAAACAAATATGATTTTCATGATTGTCCATGATTGCATCCTCTTGCACCAAAACAAATTCTCACAAGTGGGAGAGGTGTTGGGAGATGAATGAAGATTAGGCAAAGTGATATTAATAAATGTGTCAATGATTTCATTCTCTTGCACCAAGATACTCTCACAATTAGGAGAGGTATTGGGAGAATGACTAACATGCTTGTCAATTATTTTATTTTTTTTCCTTGGATTGTACTCATAAGTAGGGAGATTATAATTATACAATTCATGTGTTACCATATCAAAACCACATCTTTATAAAGGAAACATGTTGCTACTTTCCTTATGGATCAAATGATCAAAATTGGATAGGTCTAAAAATAGAATTAAAAAATAGACATCAAATATGGACAAAGGGCATTGAGAGAGCTTTGTCATAGAAATTTGAGCAAAAAACAATAGGAGGACAAAGTCAGGCCCAAGGGTGTCTTTGTCCTGGACAGGTTTTCAAAAAATTGAAAGTTTGGTTGTGTATGATATTGTTTAAGGATTTTGGATTTGTTTGCAAACAAGTCTGACTATGACTATTTTTCTAGAATTTGCTCAATTTATGCCAGTGCAAGTGTATAACAATGTTTGAACAATAAATGATAATTTTGAATGCAATTTTATGATCTAAAATGCAACAATTGACTGATTCTAAGATGCCAAAATCTAAAAATGATGATTTTGATGCAAAGTAATGTAAAAAAAAATAGTTTTTGAGCTATATGAAAGATGCCTAAATGAATGCAATTAAGAATTGTAAATCAAGAATTAGTAAGCAGAAACGGATTGAGGACACAGAAACAAAGATCTAGGCAAAATTTGGTTGAGCCAACAATAGCAGGACAAAGCCACCCAAGGGTGTCTTTGTCCTGGACAAGGCTTTGGGAAACTAAAAACTTGATTTTTTTTAGACTATTTAAGGGTTTTGAATCTGTGAACACACAAGTCTGACACTAAGTATTTTTTTAGAATTTGCTCAATTTACAACAATGTAACTCAAATACAAATGTGTAGCAATGCTTGAACAACAAATGACAATTATGCATTCAATTTTGAATGTAGATCTAACCTAAATGACTGAAATTAATCCTATTGCAACCTATGATGCGATATGATATACAATTTTTTGAATTTTTATGTATTTTAAGATGCAAAAATGAAACCCTAAGTGAACAATACAAAATAATGCAACGGAAAACTTAGATCTAGGGTGAAACTTTAGACTTGGTATATAACGTTAATAGGTCGGTTTCACCAAAATGAAACATAGAAAAAGTGGTCCTAGGCCTAATAGAAAGAACCTAAGATCAATTCTTTTTCTAGGGAATCATTAAGATGCAGACCAACAAGGTGATTAGATTGACTTCCAACCTTGTCGGTGAGTCAATCAAACCTAGATCTGCATATTTATGGATGTTGGATATCAATTGGAACAGATTTGTCTTGATTAACCTAATTAGACTATGTGCCCTAATATGAAAATATATGACTCCAAAAAATGAGAAACTATAATAGTAATTTGCAAGCAGATCTAAGAAAGGTAGAGTTTTGTGTACTTGTCTTATCAATTTGGAGTTAACCTGAATAGGAGGACATTACCACCATATGGCGTCTATGTCCTTGTAGATATATTTCAATTCTATTTTTGCAGTCCTCTAATTCTATATCTGAGCTTCCTGATTTTACCTACAAAATTATTGGATCGCTATTACATATTTTTGTAAGTGAGTTTTCGTGAGTTGTCAAGGTGTAGGGTTTTGAATGAAACAATGAAAAATAGATCTTCAAGCTTCCTTCAATCTTCTCCAAGCCTAAAACTTGTACATTCAAAGAGAGAGGAAGGATTGTGCCATTTAGGGGCTTGCCTTAGTCAAACCCCGTGTTAGTGTTTCCACTTCCACAATGGCAATTTCAATGATAGAAAAGATAAATGATGGGAAGGAAAGATGAATCAACAAATTGCTGCAACTCACCACCCTTTAATGGATTCCTTGAAGGACTGAAGTCATGCACATCACCTCAAGGTCTTGGATCTTTCTTGAATTGCTTGAATTTCTTGGAGACCTACATAAGGGTTAGCCTTTAGAAACAATGATAACATGAACATGCATAAACTCACATAGGATTTGAAATGATATTGGATCTTGAATTGTTGTAATAAATCATTAAAATATTGCCCTTGAATGTTCTTGACTTTCTCTTAATGTTCACTTGTTGCTAGATAGTGCCAGATATCTCTTGTTAGGTTTAAAATGATGCAAGAACTACGTATTTATAGGCATTTATTCAATTTCTTATAAATTAGATCTTGATAGTCGACATTTGCAACTCGAATTGGAAATGATAAAATGTCGACACTAACATATTCAAATTTGAGATTGGGCAAAATAGAGGGTGTTTCCACCATAGGGCGTCTTTGTCCTTGCCCTATTTTCTAAAAATTAAGGTGTTGGGAGCAAAGTACCAAATAAATGTATTTTTTCTACTTGCAACTTTTCGGTAATTGTTAAAAATAGGTCATAAAATGGATAATTTGGGAAATTAGGTGCTTAATCAAGTCCAATAAATTAAGGGGGGCAAAACATAGTGTGAAATTGTCAATGGTGACAATTTACAACGCTACAAGTTTATATATTTGTCCTATTTTTCCACAATTGTTCATTTAATTATGGTTTTGTTTTTATATTATTTTAAAATTAATATGGAGTTTTCAGAAGAGTTTAAATGATTTTTTATTACTATTTTAGTTTTAGAAAAAGGTTTATTCTTTTGTTGACTAAACAAGGCTTTAGACCTTTTCTTAGCGTCAAAATTTGACATTACTTTCTCTTCTTGAATTAGAAGAACAAAGAGTGATGAAAGTTCAATAATATCTTGTTCATTTTGACATTTAAAATTTCATATAGATATTAAAAAAAATGAACTTTTGGTGAATCTTCATTTGAATTATAAATATAAAAGTTTGTTTTTAGATCATATTTGCAGCCATCTAATTGCAAATAAAAAAATTTAACTTTGGCAATATAGTTTATTATTTTTCATCTCATTTTATAGGCGTAGTAAATAGTTCAAAGATAAATTCGATGACTCTCCTTCATGAATGGATTCTTGGAGATTTCATGCTTCACTAAGTGATATTAAATTTTGATGTGAACGAAAAAATCATCTCCAACACTTCTTAAAATAATTGATGTCGCCTCTTGGGATCTATATTTAGAAGGTTAAGATCCTAGGCTATTTTTTGAAACTCTCCATAATTAACCATAGATTTCTAGTCATGAATTTGACTTTAATTTTAATTTTTCCATATAGAATAATTGCTCCAATTTAATATGTGTGGTTTTTTAATAGTAAACATATGAATGTCATAATTGACAAGTCAATTTGAATGATATACTTGAATAGCATTGAAGAGATTTGTTTTACTAAAAAACATAGAACATATTAATTCAATATTATAAATAAGAATGTAAAATAAGAATTTTTTTAAAATAATAAATTTCTTTCAAGGTTTTCAATATTCTCCTCTTAAATAGAAAAGAGAAAATAAAAAAGAATTGAATATTAACATTTTTTCTTTTATTTGAATACATATATACTTTCTTAAATTTTTAAAAAGGTCTATTTAGAGTTAGAATGAGTTTAAAAATTTTATATAAAGAAATTTTTGTATATGAGAGATTTCATTTTAGGTTTCTTTAGAGAGGAAGCTAGGAAAGAAAATAATTATTTTTAATCAAAATGGTGGCAAAATCAGTCCCAAATATTTTGAAAGAAGTTTTATTTCTTAAAACAAAAGTATAAGGTGGTCACATATGGGCCACACTGATAGTTGTGGTGACGCCCACTAGGTCACTTTTGTATGGATGCGGCCATAGAGTGGTGTAGCCTACAAAGGGGATGACTTACAATATTTAAAAGAGTTTTTTTTAAGTTGGGTTGTATTTTTAAATATATTTTATTTATATTTTAAAAAATTATGGATGGTGATTGGTAAATGTAAATTTTGTAGGTATGCATATATTTTTTTATTAAATTAATTTGACATTAAGTAAATCAAATATTAATATAGAATAAAATAAAATAAAATAAATTTAACATCTATAAGATTAAAGATAGTTTATGGGACAGTAGATTCTATTATTTTTGTTTTGTGAATTGTCTAGTCAATTTGATAATGAACTCTCACATGTATACAAGGTTTATATATTTGCAATATATGAAGATTCAAAGTTCAAAAAGTTTTGAATTTCAATAATATTTGAAGGTGTCAAAGGATGTTTGGTACAAAATCTTTTGACAGCATTTACAAAGAATGGCCTTAACTTATTTGTAATATAAAATATATATACAAATAATTGTTTAGAGCATAATTATAAATTTATTTTTTATTTTTTAAAAAATGGAATTTGAACTGATTTAATTTTATTATTAATTTTCTATAAAAATATTACCATACACTAGGTGCTCTCATATCATGTTAAAATTAGGTAAATTAGGTGAGTTTTATATATTTGCAATGATATATAAAAAATGGATAAATTTTGAATGAATATAAATTATTAAACCAGTGGAAAGAAGCAAAGAAATAGAGATACACAAGATTTAAGTGGAGAAAAAGTTACTGTAAAAAATCTTATAAAAAACATCATTTTAATTTAAGAACTTACATGAAGTTAGACAATTGAGCCTAGAGATATCTCTTCCTCCCTTCCAAATGACCTCTTAAAATCTTCTTGTACAAAGTGGTTAATTAACCAATTTCAATTCTCCTTTTATCAATTCTATGTGGGAAATTCCTTTTAAGTATAGGAAAAAACCCTCATGCAAGGTTATTAATGCATCAATTTCAATTCTCCATCTATCAATTCCCTATGATAATTTCCTTAAATGCAAATAAATAATATCTTGATGCAAGTCACAATTGTTGTGGCCCAAATCACGCAACCAAGAAATTTTGCTTTAACTTATGAATTAAAACTATAGAAAGTGCATTCCAAATAATAAAGAATCACACAAAATTACATCCTTTGAGAGATAATTCAGATTTTTATATTCAAACTTGCATATTCTGTGATAACAAGCTACAGGAAGCAAACTAGTCACAACCAAAACTCTACTATAAGCAAGATTGATCACACAACCACTGCAAATCAAATCCAAAAGCTTCATATCCATCTACAACCATCAAAAAATGTATCTTCAAATCTTCGATACTCTATTACTGGATGCCAAGGCAAGATTTCTCTGGTTTTTTTCTCTTTTTTATTTTCCTCTCATTGTCTTCCTTTTCCCAATTCCCAAACCTAGGCTTTCCAAATTCCTCCCCCTTTCCATTCGATGCAAATTTCAAATTCAAAGAGTTACAAGATGCCAAAAAATAGCCTCCTCCAACCATACAAGATGACTTCATTTTAAAGAAGATGGGGGAGAAAAAAAATTAATAATAATTGATGCCTGCAAGACAAAACAACAAAACACAACCAAAAATGAAAAATTAAAGAAAACACTTTTTTTTAGTGTGTAGGATTGTCCATGCACTTGAATGCTTCTACAAAAACAACCCAGATAAGAAAGAATATTTCATGAGTGAGAGATCATAAGCATTCATCTAGATTTGGAATTCCAAGCTTTTGAAGCTCTAAAGTTGTAACCCATGTTGTTTCTTCCATCTTCTTTCCTTTCCATTTGATTAAATACTCTTTGTGCTCTTTGCCCCATGTCTTCCTGATTGTTCTAGAATCCATCTCTTCATCAATTTCTTCCTCTTTCTTCTCTGATATTTGTTGTAAACTTGTACCCATTTCTTTGAGTCTTGAAAATATGAAACAACATACTCCTTTCCGCTAGTATCTCCTTCATGAAAATGGTATAAATCAGCCACATTGAATATTGGTGAAATATCCAACTCCGATGGTAACTCTATTTTATAAGATTTAGTTGAAAATTTCTTAATCTCCTTGCATGGTCCAATCTTTTTCCATTTCAATTTGTTATAGGTACCATGTTGAAATCTCTCCTTTTGTAGATGAGATAGAACTAAGTCTCTCGTCTCAAATTCTTGCTTTCTCCTTTTTAAGTCAGTGTGCTCTTTGTATCTCTTGGTTCTTGCTTCAAACTTTCCCTTTATTTCCTTGTGTGATTCTTGTAAATACTCTGCATAGCCTTTCACTACAACACTTTTTCTTCCCAAATTTGTATTATCTCTTAATTCATGAACTCCTCTTAGGTTAAATCCATAAACAATATGAAAGGGACTCTTACATGTACTTCTATTGATAGAGTTATTGTAAGAAAATTCAACATGCTAAAATCGCATCCCATTTTTTTAGTTTCCCATCTATCAAACACCTCAACAAATTTCCAAGACTCTGGTTGACCACTTTTGTTTGTTCATTCGTTTGAGGATAATAGGTTGAGCTAAAAGTCAATTTTGTATCCAACCTCTTCCATAAGGTCTTCCAAAAATGGCCAACAAACTTAGTATCTTTATCTAAAACAATGATTTTTGGCAAACCATGTAACCCTTACAACTTTTTTGAAAAACAAATTGGTAATATGTGATGCATCATTTGACTTCTTACATGGAATAAAATGAGCCATTTTTTAAATCTACCTACCATAACAAAAATGGCATCATTACCTTTTTGAATCTTTGGCAACCCAAGAATGAAATCCATACTCACTTCCTCCCATGGTCTCTCTGGGATTGGCAAAGGCAGATATAACCCCATGTTTTGGCTTGTTCCTTTTGTATTTTGACATATTGAACACCCTTGCACAATATTATTTACATCCTTACTCATTTGTGGCCAATAATATCCTTCACTAATCTACCCCAAAGTTTTTTCCACTCCAAAGTGTCCTCCAAGTCCCCCACTATGCTTTTATCCAATTAAATTTTCTCTCATTGATCCTCTTGGAATGCAAAATTGTTGCCCATTAAACAACAACTCCTCTTGAAGGAAATACTCCAGCCATTTTGTTCTATCATTTTTCATTGGACATTTACAAGTTGCCCATGCTTCACCAAAATCATGATCATTCTCATACATCTCCTTCATTGAATCAAAACCCAAAATATTTATTTTCATTTCTTTCAACAACATGCACCTCCTCAACACATCAGCTACCAAGTTTGATTTTCCACTCCTATGTTTAAGAACAAATGAATAACTTTGAATAAATTCAACCCACTCCATATGCCTTTGATTTAACTTAGCTTGGATATTAATAAATTGCAATGCATGATGATCAGTGTAGAGAACAAACTCCTTGGGCAATAGGTAGTGTCTCCATTTCTTGAGTTCCTACACAATAGCACAGAATTCTCGATCATACACTGAATACTTTCTCTTGGCCTCATTTATCTTTTCACTAAAGTAAGTTATGGGTCTTCCTTCTTAACTTAGAACTCCTCCTATGGATGTCCTACTTGCATCACAGTCAACTTGGAATGCTTTATTGAAATCCGGTAATGGTAGGATAGGTTGTTCGGTCACTTTTTCCTTTAATATATTGAAACTTCATTTTGTTGCAATTGTCCATTTGAATTCTCTTATTTCTCCTTTCTTTGTGTCTATAAGGGGAGCATATATACTACTGAAATTCTTGATAAACTTCCTATAGAAGCTAGCCAAACCATGAAATATCCTTGCTTCAAACATGTTCCTAGGTGTTGGCCAATCTAGCATTGTCTGAACCTTTTATGGATCCATATGTAGGCCTTCCTTTGAAATCACAAAACCCAAATATACCAACTCCTCTTTTATAGCTACATTTTTTAAGTTAACCAGTAACTTTTCTTCCCTTAATCTTTGTAAAACAGGTGTTACATGTTTCAAATGCTCTCTTTTGTTCTTACTAAAAAACTAAGATATCATGTAAATAAACAATTACAAAATTACCAAGAAATGATTTCATCATTTCATTCATCAATCTCATGAAGGTACTTGGAGTAGTAGTGAGACTAAATAGCATAGCTAATCATTCATACAGTCCCTCATTTGTCTTGAAGGCAGTTTTCGATTCATCTCCTCTAATTCTTATTTGATGGTACCTACTTTTTAAACCAATCTTTGTGAAATATCTAGCTCCACTTAAACAATCCATCAAATCATCTACACGAGGCAATGGAAATGTGTATTTGATTGTTATTTTATTTAACATATTTGGAATTCATGCACATACGTCATTCTCCATCCTTTTTAGGTGTCAAAACCGTTGGTACTACACATGAACTTAAACTTTCCCTTATCAAGTCTTTATCCAACAATCCTTGCACTTACTTGTTTATCTCCTCATTCTCTTTCAGGCTCATTTTATACACTGGCTTGTTTGGTAGACTTGCTCTTGCTATCAAGTCCATACAATGGCTCACACTTCTCATTGGTGGTAGTCCATTTGGAAGATCCTTCATTAAAATGTGACTATATTCTTGCAATATTTCCTTGATTTCTTCAAGCATTTCTTGTTCTTCATTCATTGTCCCAACTTCTTGTGGCTTAGAAACTAAAGCATATCATAGTTATTCTTCCTTTAATTCTTTTAAAAAATATTTTTGAGTGATCATGCATACCTTGGTATCGTTGTCCACTTCATTTTGCTTCTCTTTCAACAAATTCATAACATACTTTATCATGTCCTTAGTAATGGTATAAGTATTTGCTTCACTATCATGTATAGATTTTCGGTCATATTTTCACGATCAACCCAAGAGGATATGGCATGCATCCATTGGCATCGCATCACAAATAATTTCATCCTTGTAATTACCAATCTAAAAAATTACCAAATGTTGTTCACTCACCAAAATTTGATGACCCTTTTGCAACCAAGTAACCCAGTATGGATTTGGGTGCTTTGTTTTCTCCAACTTCAACTGCTCAACCATCTCTTGAGATGCCAAACTATTTGTGCTACCGTTGTCCATAATTATGATGCAACATTTTCCTTGTGATTACATTTTTTTATGAACAAACTCCTTCTTTGTGTTGGTTCTTGTTGCTCCTTCTCTAGTTTAAGAGCAGTCTCTTCAACATAAGAATTTTTTCAATTTTTGAATTTATTAGTTATGTTTCATCATCTTTGGTGGTAAATGTTTTTCCAATATTGGCCTTTCCACTTTTTTGTTGTATCTGAGGGCACTTAAATGTCCTATGACCTACCTCTCCACAATTAAAACAAACTCCTAAAAATCCCCTTCCTCTTCAATATTCTCATCTTCCCCTTGAATTTCCACCTCTCCCTATTGAAAAATATCCTCTTCCCTTTGCATTTGAGCCATGATTTGTTTGAGACCAGCTTGCTTCTTCTTGTAATGGTTGTCCCCTTTCACTATTTGCTTGTCCTCTACCTTGTGAAGGCTTTTGCCTTCCTCTAAAATTTCCTTGTGATCTTCTTGCTAACTTATCCTCTACTTCAAGTGCATATTGGTAGGCTTCTCATTGTTCTTATCATGACCAAACTAAGCTCATCATGGATGGTGATCCACAATCCATTCACATATATTTTGTTACTTGTTCATCATCATCTTCAACATGTCCAACATGAATGCCCAATTTGTAGAATTATTTTGTGTACTTCATGACACTCAAATCCTTTTGTTTCAAATTTTGTAGTTTTTTAAATAAGTTGATGTGATAGTCTACAAGCAAGAATTTAGCCTTCAACTTTGTGACCATCTTGTCCCATGGTTTAATCTTTTCCTTTCCTTTCCTTTGTCTTTCATTCTATAATTGATCCCCCCACATGGATGCATGTCTCTTCAATCTTGTGCATAAATATTTCACCTTCTTTTTGTCTTCAATGGACTCTAAATCAAAATACTTATCCATCTTTGCAACCCAATCAATGAGCTCCTCTAGATTCAAACTTCCATTGTAACTTGGTGGATTCATCTTTGGTTTACTTCCTAGCTTTGACAATACTTATAGGAATCTATCCTCTTGTGCATCTCCTCCTCTTATCTTTGCAACTTCTAGTGTCTCCTCCTCCTCACTAATATCTCCAATAGGAAATCCTCTTCATTGGGATGTCTCTATGGCTTCTAGTCTTGCAGTGATTCCTCTCAACATCTCCATAACTGTTGGGTTTTCTTCTCCCCATGAGACTCTTCCTCTACCTTGTCTTATGTATGCCATGCTCTCTTCAAACTTTTGAACAAGCTATGCTTTGATACCAAATGGTGTTGATCAACAATTGAGAATCTTATGGGATTGTCAATTGTTGTAGCCCAAATCACTCAACCAAGAAATTTCGCTTTAACTTATGAATTAAAACTATAGAGAGTGCATTCCAAAGAATAAAGCATCACACATAATTACAAACTTTGAGAGATGATTCAGATTTTTATATTCAAACTTGCATAGTCTGCAATAACAAACTACAAGAAGCAAACTAGTGACAACCAAAACTCTACTACAGGCAAGCTTGATCACAAAACCACTACATATTAGATCCAAAACCTTCATATTCATCTACATGCATCAACAAATGTATCTACAAATCTCTGATATTCCATTATTGGACATCAAGGCAAGGTTTCTCTGATTTTTTTCTCTTTTTTTCATTTCTCTCTCATTGTCTTCCTTTTTGCCTTCCCTTTCTGAGTTCCCAAACCTAGGCATTCCAAATTCCTCCCCCTTTCCATTTGATATAAATTTCAAATTCAAAGAGAAGTTACAAGATGCCAAAAAATGGCCTCCTCCAACCTTACAAGATGACTTCATTTTGAAGGAGTTAGAGGAAAAAATATTTTAATAATAATTGATACCTAACAAAACACAACCAAAAATTTAAAATTAAAAAAACACATTTTTTGGTGTGTAGGATTGCTCATGCACCTGAATGCTCCTGCATCATATCTATATAGAAAGTATGATACATTTTCAAACACAATATTATCATTAGTTAAAAATTTAATAGATATTTCTATAATAGTTAATTAAAAAAAAATTAATATGCTTCAAAACATTGTATAATAAAAAAAAATGTATCTTATATTGAAGCATTATAAATGTTATTAAGACTTGGATTTTTAATAACATTATGTTCTAACACTTAATTTACTTAAACTACATGTACATATTAAGCACCTCAAAGTGAAAACAAAATATAAAAATGTAATTTGTGTCCGAATGTTCCCATTTAACTATGAATTTGTTTTAATGAAATACCTAAATACAATTACATATCAGTAAATGACTAGCCCTTGTACAACGTTGTGTTCATTCCCTAATACTCCATCCATCTTTATTCACACATATTCTCAAACATTTGACCTGGAAGAAATCTTGGAGGAGAGACAAGCATTTGAAGGGCATTCTGAATAAGTCGGAGCCAAGATTCAAGTAGTTAAATGCTCAGTTGTCACAAACAAGTGTGTGCCTGGCATCTAGCCTTACATGATGGAATGACATTTTTCAAAACACAATTTCGGTAGATGCCTCTAAGCTTGCGTAGATAGCTGAAGTTCTTATTTCATTATAAGAGTCTGGTTTCCATTTTTGACAATTTTATTGAGTTGTAGAACGCATAATTATGTAGAAGGATGTTGACGCCAAATGTAATAGATTGTAATAGCACGTAACTGTAGATAGGTAGCGCATGTCTAAGTATCATGCATACGCATAGTTGGAGATAAGGATACAATCATTCATAAAATATATCTGAAAACATGATGTATTTTGGTATATACATATGACTTGTAATCTAGTGTAAACAAAGTTCGCATTATCTTTATAATTATGTATAATGCTATGAATAGTTTAGGTGTCAATTGTCAAGTTCGCATTATCTTTGTAATTGTTCATGATGCTATGAATAGTTTAGGCAGCTAGGGGTCAAGTGTCTATATAACCCTATTTTGTATGCTTTGAAAGACGGTACCAAAAGAGCACAATAAGAATGCTGAAAACGTTGAAACATTCGGATATCCTTGCGAAATTGAATGTATATATTAGCAATTTAAGTGAAATGGTTTTGAGGGGACCAAAAACTCTGTACGTAAGATAGAGCAGTGCAAATCATCCATACACAATAATCTAAGAGGGATGACAACACAGCTTCAGTCAAGCTGTCAAACAAGAATCAATACAACTGGAACCATCTTACTAAATCTATAAGAGAATCCAAGGATCTAGCCTAAACAATGTCAAATTCAGTTCTATTCAATTTCACACCTTTCACTTTGGTGTGTGATTTATAAATAGATTTGGAAAGATCTTTCTTCCACCTTTAAACAATTGTCAAAAACAAGTTGCCAACCAAGTCCTCAGACCTAGTTGAAGTGGGTGATATCCCCCTTAGAGTGATAGGAAAAAGGTGTCTTAACCTTTGATTATTCTTAGCATGTTTAATTATCTAATGTTGGAATTATACTTATAGTTATCTCATGTTGCTTTGTGAGTTACAACTTTTTGTTTCTATTTCCGAGGAGGAGTCAAGTTGGAAGTTACCCGCTTACAGATGAAGTTGTGCACGAAGGCAATTTCTATATCATGTTGAGTTTGCATGAAATGTGAGCTTTGGAGGTGAAGTCATATTTGGTAGGTGCGGCTTTTGCATGTGCAAGTTTAGTGACAATTGGCAGTTGCAATATTCCATGTGATGACATATGGAAACTTAGCGTTATGCACATGTAGTGGTTTTGGCACTTTCCATGTTGCATCTTCAGCCTTTGGCATTTGATTTTAGAGATGCCTAAATAATGCATTATAAGCTCCTATATATTGAACACATATTTTGAAGTGGTAGATTGTTGTTTTGTTGAAGTACCATTATGTTGCCGAAATTATTCCAGAATTGAGACGAAGTGTGAAGAGTCTTGCAAGAGCATAGCTCTACAATTATATTGTAACATGTTTGTTGTTGCTAAATAATATAATTGAGGTGTGTTTTGGATTGTGGGATTTTTCTCTTGAAAGGATTTTCCCCACGTAAATATGATATTATGATTTTCATTGTTTATCTGTTTATAATATGTATGTGCATCTAAATCTGTAACAGTAAAGGTGCAAAAAAAATGCAACTACTCTCCTACTTAAATTAATGTAGGAAGCATCTTCCATGCACTCAACTTCCTTTCATAGAGAACCCATCCATGGACCTAACCAAAGCAAAGGAGCATCTGCTAGTGATGCCAAACATCAAACAGTTGTTTCAAGAGCACGCAAGTGCAATGTCAAGGCAAAGCGTATAACAAGGGCAGCAAAAACAAGGCATTGAGAAGCCAGAACAGACAAAGGGTGGGCATCACTAATAGAAGCTAACAGAACCAAAGAAGCTAGAATCACTAGAGTCTAGCAAACTACATGAGAAGCTCCCTCATTAACATGACTCACCAGAGGTGGAATGAAAGAGAAGACCCAACATCCTTAGAAGAAGCATTAATAGTCAAGTGATCTTTGCGAACATTCTACCACCATGTAACTGCCCCCTTATGCCAAGAGAGTGGATAATCAAAAGCCAAGTGGCTAATGGCAAAACATCAACTACATTTGAAGGAGACACCCTCATAATCAATCGATTGAGTCCTAGGGCTATCCCCCAACATCAAAACAGTATCACCGCAAAAAGCCTTGGAGATATCTATGTCCATCATGATATAAGCAAACATAGAATGGCCCATGTAAGTAGTAAAGTCAACCTTCAAAAAACGACCAATAGGATTGTTACTGGCCTCATAGTAGGAGTTCCCAAAACTAGAGTGGAAGATTCAAAAGCCTCACCCAAACAAAACAAGCATTGAGCAATTCTTAAAGGGTTAAAGAGGTAGTCTAAGGCTTGACCAAGAGAGAATGCTCTCCTCAAATCCAAACCCTATCATCAAGCACCAAATATTGTTTCTTTGAGGAATCAAAGGACACAATATAAAGAAACCCCTAGTATAGAGAAATAACTCAATCTTACCATCGATGAAGGCACTCCAAGGGTCCAAAACCCATTTGTGAAGGCCACAGAGAGACAACCACACGTTGTTGAATTTGCAAATCAATCCATGTTGAAGGTTAAAATCATTGTTTTCAATCACATCCTAACCAAACACCACCACAAGGGAGGATTGACAATAGGGAAGAGGCCAAATCTTGTCATGCAACAATGTGCAGATCATAATCCCTAAACCAGTTTATAGTAGCAAAGGATTGTTGGAATCCCAACCCCCAAAGCACCAAACTTCCCACCAACAACCACACAACACCTAGGGAACCACAACTGCAAGATCCCCAACGAAAGAATCGACCGCTAAAGCAGAGAGGTTGGCCAAAGGGTTGACACCAAGAACCACATGAGCAAAGGGCAAGACTACCTTACGGAACAACAACAACAACAACCACCATGGGAAGGCTGAAGTTGATGCTCAAGATAGGCAAAAAATCTTTTGTAGGAGGAAGAGCCATCGTGAGAGCCCTGTCCTCAGGGTCCATAACAAAAACACCACCATGAGAAGTTGTGGTCATAACGTGAGCCCTATCAACAAAATCCAAAGCAAAAATGCCTCCATTAGAGGTCTCAAGCCCCAAACTAGGTCTTAAATCATGTGAAGCAAACAATTAGGCAACCACCATACACCAGCGAAGATTCGATGTCGAGTGGCAAACCAACAACGAGTAGGAAGGAGAGCAACAAAGGTATTTCGAATAAATGCGAATAGATTAATTAGGATTTGTTTATAAGTTGTAGCACATAGGCCAACACAAAGCTGAAGGACTTACTAAGCTTCAATTGAGACTAGGAGAAATATCAATGCATACAAGTTCGTAAATGTTCAACCATAGGTCATAGTACAAAAAGGTAAAATGGCTAACACCCTAACACAAAAGCATTGCTTGAGCAAGGATATTCGGAAAATAGTCCACATCTATAGGGGGTCAATACTCAATTATATAGCATCCTAACAACAAACAAAGGGCTATTCAAGTCCTAGCCAACCCATGGTTAATTAACAATCAAAACCCTTCACTTAGAATCATATGACACATACATGTTTTTGACACAAATCATATTATCATTTGTATATTATTAAATTTGTCGTTGAAAACCAAAAGGAATAGTTGCTGATTAGTATACATACAAAGACCTTGGAGAATCATTTGGAATGACTAGCTTACTCATCAAGTTTTGATTAATTTAATTTTAAAACTCAAAAAGTATTGGATCTGAAAAACGAAGTTAATTGGTATTAAGAAAGATACAAAATGGTTGACAAACATTCAATACCTTATTTCTCAAGAATAAAGTAATAACATTACGAGCAACTAAATTTGGCTGTTAATGACTAATCAACCCCCATAGATCGAATAAAAACTGCTCTAATATTTAGAAGTCAATAATATAAACCTATTTCTGAGTTTAAAGCTTAGCTAGCCGCACTTTACTTGTTACCTATTTGGGGCAAATAACAAAAGACGTGCAGCTCGTACTCTCGGGCATTTCTGACATCTCAAGGGTTGAAGTTTTGAATCGAATTTAGGAGCTCCTTAAACAAGGAAGCCCGAACACCAATTGCCTCTCAACTGAGGTTTTTTAACTTGTTCTAGAAAAATGGATGCCTAAGATACATTCTCTTCCTTTCTCCCATACTAGTAATGAAACATTGAAACATGAATAATTTTAAATTAACTTTTATGCAATGAAGCTATGTTTGAAGAGCAGAATGAAAACTGTATTTCCACATCAACCACTGTCTAGAAAATTACTTCCAAAAGCCAAACAACGCGAACCTCTTTGTTTTCCTAACCTATGACTGCTAGCCCAGACCCAACGATTTTTCAAAATCAATATTTGAGAATATGTTTGATATTCTTAAGTATTAACATGATATGAAAAGAAACTGACAAATCACTTAGGTATAGAAAAATCATACCCCAGAATACTTATTATTGCAAATGAGTAGTATGACAACAGAGTGATATGCCTGATATTCTTGCAGCATAGGTTTAATGCAATGGTAAGAACCATGTACATCTAACATCTGGCTACAACCATTTTACATGAAGTCTATGATCCTCTGCTTGCATTTTAGCATCATTTTGAAATTTCCATCAATAGCGAAAAATACCCAAGGTTTCATGATGTAAATATACATGGAACTCGGCACAACAGACCACATCAGTTGTAGGTTCTTACTACAGACATATACAGTGATTAATAATGTAAATACATAAACCATGTAGGATATTATATGGTACACTCTTTAATACGTATGTAGTTGTTACACTGAAGAACCATCCATCCAGAACTTTGTATTGCTTATTTAAACAAAAACATCAGGTTGCTGCAACGGGAGCAGTATTTTGGGTCTCCTTGAGCTGGGCATGAAGAAATTGCAAAACTGAAAGCCGCTGAAAGATGAAAAGAAAGTTCAAAGTTCAGACACTGAAAGAAAAGAAAAATGCCCAACGACTTGGAAGTAAATAATTCAAATTGCTATGGATTAAAGTTAAAAACTAATTTGTCAAGTCAAATGGTCAAACAGCCCCGTTGCACTCAATAATACAAGGATAGTTACCAGCATTGACTACTCTATAAAAGGTGTATAGGATGGCAGGCAAGAAATGCCTGTATCAAACATAACTTACCCTTTTCTCTAAAGATGGCTCCTCGCTAGGTTGTAATGAAAGACATTCCAAGCTTTTTAGTGCTTCTTGAAATCCTTCAATAGCAACTTCTTCATTACCTAGGCCTCTGTTTACATCCGCAACCTTAGCTAAGGAAACTGCAACATCAAGCACCTGCAGTCCAAACAGACGAAGGTGAATGACTAAAGAATAAATTTGAATAGAGAAAATATCTCAAAAAAAGTAATATTGACGTTTGCAACTGATATATTCATGAATATGTCCATTATGAGGTCTATTATTTGCCATGTTCATGAATCTTTAGACAAGTTATGTTGCTTCAACACAGGTATCTAAGTTTCCTGTAATTTGATTTCCTTTGAAACAATGACAGTTCCTCCTGGAATAGTTGTAAACTTGTGAGCGTTACATATAACAGATGAGCTTAGTTCACTGACTCAATAATTATCAGTACACAATGAGGGATGAGTTTCATAATCTTGTTAAGTAATATGGTTTGATTTTCATGGGAACAAGCAGAAAACCACCAAAGCATAAAAGCCTTGAAGAAAGGTGCAAAAGCACAATAGGAGTTCCATCCTAATGCAAACAAGTAACCATATATCCAAAGAAGAAAAGAATGACTGCATTGACATGTCTAACAAAACAAACCTGTGAGGATAGTTTTGTGTGATAGTTAATGCAAACAAGTAAGAAGCAGAAAACCACCAAAGCATAAAAGCCTTTTAAGAAAGGTGCAAAAGCACAATAGAAGTTCCATTCTAATGCAAACAAGTAACTATGTATCCAAATAAGAAAAGCATGATTACATTGACATGTCTTAAAAAAACAAACCTGTGAGGATAGTTTTGTGTGATCATTAATAGCTTTTCTACGAATATCCAGTGATCGAGAATAATGCAACTTTGCAGCTGAAAGATCTTCATCATAATATTTAAGGTCTCCAATTTTGTTTAAAGAAACTGAAAGTGTATGTACAACCTGCAACAAAAATATCAGCAGTTATTTATTGAAAAATGCAAAGCTAAATCATACTTGCAACTTTATGATAAGAATATATATATATAGGGAGAGAAAGAGAGAGAGAGATCTATGTGGCACAGCAAAATGTACCTTGGCACATACACTCGTAAAAGAAAGATAGTTTAGAACACATTGCTAATCACCTTATATATGTTTAGCAAGCAAGTGTATATTCAACTAAGAATAAAAGTGCTCTGTTAATTTATGGTTCACTTTTATTAACAAGATTAAGCTTTCTGTCATGTTCATTCCATAATTGTCCTGCAGCTACTAAAAGAGAGAAATGAGACACAAGAAGAGGTAAACACCAAATGGAACGAAAGAGAGGGCATGTGTGGAAGAGTTAAACCTCTGGATCATCAACAGATAGTTTGGAAAGAAACTCAACACTTTCGCTGTAATATTTGACCGCCCCACCAACATCTCCCATGGCTCGACTGCACAATTTAAATAGCAATGAATATACTTGACTAAAATAGCATAATTGAGTATATACTTGAAGTAAAATCCAATTTATTGTGGAAGATTCAAATTGCAAGTAAACAAGTAAATAGCAAGTACATTGAATACATCAACAACCCAGAGCTCTGAAGAGGAAGAGAGGAACAGTAAATTTCTCAAAGAGACTACAAAAACATCTGTGTTGGTATCTTCTAATCTTTTAGATAAAATACAAGTGTACCTCCTCACTGAAATCAGTGCAGGATAAACAAGGGCATGTGTCCTAAATTGTAATTGTAACAACAGCTATAAGTCGGAGAGTCTAACCTAATATAAAACTGTACTTTGAATTACCCATTCAATCTACAGTTAAGGAGAAGCATCTAAATGATGTTATCATATTTCCAATAATAGAGATGCCTAGCCTCTTTGAAAGGACTCACGAGGCTATGAGTTTCCTTTGTTGCCAATTGTCACTAAGTAACGGTTCCTTTGTTGAAAAGTTTTTCCAATGAACAATAGAAGGTTAATGTTTAATTTTCCCTTTTGAAACATTTTCATGCCCGTGTCTTGTAAACAAATGCAAGCATATATGGCCACATCTGTATTGTATGATAAGAGAGAGAGAGAGAGAGAGAGAGAGACCAGACATCCCCGAGCATGCCAAGAACAGCCCCTAGTTGTGAACATAATTCTGGAGTACTTTCAGTCCTTCCCAGCTGCTCATGAATATCCTCTGCACATATAGTTAGCCTTGACTTGGCACTCTCCAAATTCTGGGCCTGAAATGCCTGCAAATGAAATTCTCACCAAATTGAACCATATTTATCAAAATTATGGAACAAATCAGAATTTGGGCAAACAAAAAGTCTTTGAGTCACAGATGTCAATAAGTCGTTGGTTTATTGATTATTCTTTAAATTCAAAATTTTAAGTAATTTTTTAACTAATAATGCATCATCATAGATACTTAATAGCCACAAACACACCTTGAGTATACAGTGTAAAAGAACTTGTTTACATCCTTTTAGGGAAAACCAAGAATGATGATATATCTACACAGTAGCTGTAGGTATCAATTTCAAATTTCCAAAAACTTACTTTCATAGCTTGCTGCACAAGGAAGCTGCCCCTTTCCAAAGAAACATCCTCATAGACAACAGTCTTAGATTGTTCGTTATCTTCTTTTTCCTTTGTATCATCTGAATGAGCTACTGTTCTCTTGATTCTAGCATGACCTTCAATGAACTGATCAACAAGTGCTTGAAGATCAGGATCAGGCTCAACTTTATTGATGTCTGCTCCACATAAAGGGCAATCCTCAAAGCGCAAAATGCACACTCTGGAGACAAAAGGAAGAATGCTCATGACTAATATTTGGATGAAATCTTGGAATAGCTAATGGCAACATAGCAGAAGATCTATATTAAAAATTACCGGCCGAATAACCATAATAACAACACTGGCAACTTTCAGTTACTATTTATTGCATCTTTCATCTTACTATCCAGACTAAAGCTTACTTGCAAAATTTATGGCCACATGGTACACATTTGCTGCTTTCATATAGTAATGCTCGACAAATTACACAGCTGAATGGTCCTATTTTAAATGACTTGGAATCATATCCAAAAGGACACTTTGGCGTTTCTCCTTTGTTTGAATTATCCTCTTTCCCTTCCCTAGCCTGGGCAGAATAATTGTTTTCATCTTCTGTATGTTCTTGCTGGACCTTTTCTACCAAGTTTTCGGCATTCTTTTTAGCTGTTCTTGCAAAGGGGCATACAGAACTCATTTTTATGGCTCAAATACAAGCTCCTCCCTTCCACTGCCAAGAACCTGCACAATTGGCCTTAAAGTTCAGAAGCTATTCATATTGTAAAGAGAAAAAAGAGGTCTATCTTACAATTCAAGAATATTAACAAGATTTCAGGCTTCAGAATACACAACTGTGAAGAATAGGTACGTTTTATATTTCTGTATCAGTCTAATGAAGAATCAAACATTCCAAGGATGATTGTAGTCTTGGCATAAAGTTTTGGAACCAAGCAGCCATATGCAATACAAGAGTCCACAAAAGTAATTTTCTGGTGTTCTGAAGTGTGGTTTAATATTATTTTGCTCAGAAGAAAAGGGACAACAACCCTCATTCCATTGAAGAATACAAATCAAAAAATGACCCTCAACAACATAATTCCAATGAAACATATATCAAACCAAATATGTTGTTTCCATTCAAGAAACCAAATTGTTTCCCTTCAAAATTCATTAGTTTTCAACCTTAAGATCCATGATTGGTAGAATAAATACCAACATCCAAGCTTTAGACTGATTCAATAAACATCCCCCAGTAAATGTTTATGAAATGCTTCAAAAAGAATAAGGAAAAGAAAATCAGACTTGCCCCTACAAATATGCATTTCTATAGCCACAACATTCAAGCTCATACTGAACTACAGTGATGTGACATGTCTTGTGAACCTTACAAAGAACTCAAACAGAAGTATGTTCAGAAGTTACCCCAAACCCAAGAATGTTCTCTTTATCAAATCAAAGAATGGGCAAGGCAAAGAAAAACTATTACAGACCATAAACATGTCCAAGAAAAAAAATTAATATCACAACAGCAAAAAAATTTGGAAAATCAGAACTCACAGTAATGGACAGAGATTAAACTGAAATCATAATACTGTTCAGCAATTAGCCCAGTTTAATATGTTGAAAAATGAAAATGGAATACTCTTCAATATTAAGTAATTAGTCATATACAACTAATAAGGACAATAATTACAATAGTTTGTGTCAATACAAGTTGTCAGTGACAATTCTTATTATAGGAATTGTTTAACATCACATTCTTTTAATTAACATAGGAATTTGATTAAACGATCTTGTAGATGAGAAAAATATAATTGTTGTTTGGATTGCCACATGTAATTCTAATACCCATCATTAATTATGAAATAAAAAAAGTCTAGTTTCAGTTTGTCTTTTAATGTTCCTGCTTATTCTTTTAGTGCCTACCACTTAATCTATATTACTTTGTATCAGAATCTTCAATCTTGTCCTGTGATGGGGAGCTGCATCCAAAGACTCTCTAAAAGTAGCAGTTACCCCTCCAAACCAACCATTTTACTTTATTTATACATAGTTCTTGTATCCTTGAAGTAGCAGCAATAATGCATCTGATTATCCTCATATATCTCCATATCTTCAAATTTTGTTAGATAACAGATATGATGATTTCAAGAATTTTATCCTTTTGTAGCTTTAGCAGAATCTACCTCCATATGCCATTTTCCAGGTTATTGGGAAGTAAGCCCAGAAAAAGAAAGTGTTTATGTTTCCATGAAAGTATATACTGATTAGATCAGAAAATCGTACACATTTTGTTTCAATTGTGAGATTGAATTCAGTGTCCAGAAGGCAATTAAAAGTTGCCTTGAAAAGTGTATGATCATCAAATTTCTCCAAGAGTGCTGAAATTTTCCCAGTTTGTAGATCTACTGCTTTTGATCATCTTTCGCTGCAGTAACCAGAGCCTCAACAAACTGTAGATAGCACATAATGCATACAAAAACAGAAAGTTCTCAACTGGCTCTTTGATTTTATGAGCAATAAATTCTGATGATATTGAACATTTTTCTCTTCTGCATCTCTTTTATAATTCATTTTCTATATTGCATGATCCAAGTATTATAAAAATTGTTCTTTAATAGAGCTTTTATCTTACTGTTGATGGCATATTCAATGGCTTTATGTGGAAATTTTCCAAGCTCTCAAATAAATAAATCCTGTTAGCAGATCGTTGGTTTATGCTAAACTTCTACAAGCTTCTTCATTTCCGTATACCTTTTGTGGAAAAGCTTATTTTCATAACAAAGTAGAATGCTCTGAATTTTGAAGGCATTTCCGTATAGCTTTTGTGGAAAAGCTCATTTTCATCACAAAGCAGAATGCTCCAAATTTTAAAGGCTAGTTCATCTACATTGCTTTAGTGGACACCTTGCCCATACTTTTCCAAGTATCAATTTGTTCTTTACACCAATATGTCTAATTCTAGGCATTAATACAACCTTTTTGATTCTTTTGAATATTTATTCCACTTTCTTGAGATCTTATACAGACATTTAAAGCAGGATGTCATTCATGGGAATTTCTTATGCTAAAAGTAAATAATAGCAGTAAAAGCCTGCTTTGGTGGAAGAAAACTCACACACATATTATCCTGATGGTCATCACAATCTAAGCTGTATAATAGTCACAATCTTAGATGCAAAAATCTAGTTAAAAACTATATTATAAGGGCTACTCTACCCTGGCTTGTTATATACAATTACTCGCATAAAGTGCTTTGAATAGACAAAAGCTATTCAAGAATATACTTGTAACTAGACATTGTATCTTTCTAATAAATGTCAAGGAAATAGATTGTAATGTCCCCTTTTTTTGAAATAGGATTTAATAATAATAAAATTAAAATATATATAAAAAAAGTAAAAATATAATATAATATAATTAAAATCTAATTAAGTTTAAAGAATGGTCAAAATGCATGAAATGAAGAGTTGTGACTCCTTCAAACATGAGATATAAAAGGGAGAAGAGTTCATTTGAAAAATACAAAGCAAAAATAAAAGAGGGAAGCATAGGAATCAAGGAGGGATTTATGGAAGAAGAAAGGAATAGGAAGAAAATAAGGAAGTGACTCTTTCAAAGGGCAGAAATTATGAAGGGTTGTACTCTTTCAAAGGGTGGTAATTGTGAAAGGTTGTGACTCTTGCAAAGGGCGGACATGATGAAGAGGTGTGACTTCTCCCTTGCATTGGAAGATATAAAGGGGAGAATGTTTCATTTGAGAAGAACATGCAAGAGAGATCACTTTGGAAAAATAATTTATTATTCTCAGAAAGGCAGCAATGAAGGGTGGTGACTCAATTCTTTTGAAAAGTGGTTCACCAATAAAGTATAAAGGAGAAATCATTCCAAGCATTCAAGGATCACTTTTCAATCATCACTCACCAATGCATCAAATTAGCACTCATTCAATCATCACTCATGAATGCATCAAATAAATCATCAATTATCAAATTAATCAGAAAATCATCATCATAAATTATCAATTCATTCAATCAATCAAGCATACAATTACAAACATCCATCATTCAGACATCAACTATTCAAGCATCGACCATTCTAGTCTCGAATCATTCAAATATCAATCATTAAGACAATTGTTCAAATATCAAACACTAAGACATCAATCATCCAAGACATCAAATAAGCAATTGAAAGAATTCAAAAATCAAATTGAAGAATAATTTTAGAATATAAATTAAGAACAACCACATATATATTGTAGAAATTAAGTTATTGCAACCATGTTTGGAACCAATGTGAAATGTTTGATAGGGAGATGCAGCAGTACTGGTTCCCTCATCAAGTACGCCAACCCCAAGATGGATGTGCCATGCTTGTGGGCCAAGGGGCCGAATGACTTGGAGGCTCATTTTGTGCCCTTGGGCTTGATTGAGGAGGACAAGCTCTTGGCATCCTATCATGCTTTTCCATTGAATTACTAATATAGTTGGCTGTTGGAAATAAGCTATGAAATGGATCCAAATGTATTTGGGATATTGTGTTTTCAATAGAGATTATCTATGATCATAATACTTGATGTTAATTAATTACAGTTTTCAGTAAGTTCTATTGGAATTGTGTAATTTATTTATAGAATACTCTTTGTAAATAAATTGTATTGTTGGAATTCTTATTTTTGGGCAAAAATCAGGTATATCCCCAAAAGGGGACATTACAATTGGTATCAGAGCCTTGATCCTGCTAGCCTGCAAGGTAAAGATAAAACAATTGATTCATTTTAATCAAATAGATTTGAAGGTCCAAAAATAGTTCAAAGATTATAATGATCATATGATATATTAGTGCTTATTAGGGACAACAATGGCCAAGTAACCATGGCAAGGTATGAGGGGGCTTAATTCCCCACGGGTTAGTAGATGTCAATAAATGATAGTGTTATGTTTTAAAGTGACAAAAGGTAAAATGAAAACCAAGAGAGCCAAAAGACTTATGACATGGTTGTAATGTTCACTGTTGAAGAGGACAGTGATCTCCAAGTCTAATAGAGAATGTATAAAGCAATGAAAAGAGGATAAAGTATTGTTCACACTCACAGACCTATTAGGACAGTAGCAGTAGGTATGCAGAAAAGTATAGGATGTGTTCCCTTATGAATAACCATGAAAAACATGAGATATGAATACACCTCACAGACCCTATACATGTCAAGGAATAATGGATAAGTATCAAAATGCAGTGACAACCTTATGAAGGTACAGATAAATAATGTATGAGGTTCACCATAAATGACAATGTACAGTCATGTAGCCTATAAACGTTAAGCTTATGACAGTCATCATGCATCATAGTACAAACACATAACCACTTGTGAATCTTGGGCAATTAATATCTCTAGCCTAGTTGGCTTTAACAAAACCCTATACATCTTCTAATCTGTTCAGCTGAGGCCTTCCTTGTTAGCAGATTGCATGATCCAAACTTCTGTGCAAATATTTAGAGACCTTATTTTTAGTTCAAAGTTCCTTCCCTGGTTTTCTTTTTTATATCACAATGCTTGATCTGGTGTAGACCAAGGCATAAATTAGACATCCTACAACACTTGCATGAGGAACATGACACATGTCCTTTCATATCTTGGGACAATTTTCTACATATAAATTTAAACCAACAGAACCAGGAACATTAACAAGTTTGCACTTGTGCACTTTCAACCCTTGCAATATCCTCTCAACATGTTTTTTCCTAATTCAACTAGAGTTTTCAATATAAACAATCATTTACAATTTCCATAACTGAATTAAAGTTTGTGACACCAAAATGTTTTATAGCAATTTGACATGACAATTGAGATTTGATGTCCTTCATCATTCCCTTATTAATTTTAATATAAAGGTTATACTTCCCCTCTTAATAATAAACACAAGCATAAATGTTGAAGTATGAACTGCACTATATGAGAGTTGAATGTATGCCACATTTTCATTTTAAATCTTAGGATTATAAGTCCAAAAGGAATGAATCTCTCCAATGGATTCACCTCATGTGCCAAAGAGAGCTAAGTAACCCCAAAATAAAGATTGAAACAAGTATTAAACCCTAATTAAGTACAGAACATGATTGTACATAATTTGCCACTATGTCAAGCTTCTTATGAATATTAAACAATCAAATTCATAACATTTTCAATTGTGTTAAGGTACAACTATCACACAAACAATTAGGATTCAATACCTAACATCATAAGGTCTCCATTTATGATGTATAGTTAAGCATTACCATTTCACCCTAGGGTATACTCTTCCTTGCTATACATAACATAGCTATCCCATGTATGGTCTATCATCAATAAAGAAACTCTAACATGTCTATCGACAAAGCATTTCTTTTGCTGTCAAATGTAATGTCCCCTTTTTTGGTGTTCCTTTTTTGGGATAGTTCAGTGATTTGACTCACTTACTATTTTTAGTAAGTGCTATATTTAGTAATTGGTCTTGGCAGCAATGTCATGCAGGGTTTCCAATTTGGGCAGTGCTTGGCAGTTGTTTGGTGAGTTCTAATGTTTTGGCATATTTTTCACTAAAATCTTCAAAAGGTGATTTTATGATTTATGTTATAACGTTATAAAAGAGACCCCAGCCGGCCCTCCCCCCCGCTTCCCCCGCTTCCCCCTAGCCTAGTTTTTAAAAAAGGGGACAATATATTTCAAGTGGACGCCTAGAAAAGATGTTTATTTATCATTTTTTAAGGCTAATGTTATGCCTCATTAGATAGGACACCTAGTTTGGGCTTAATGTCAATTTTAGATAAAAGATCAAAAGTGGGATTTTGGAGGCAAAAAGTTGGACACCTCTCTTGGGGTAATTTCATGTAAAAGTGGAATTTTGATGGCAAAAAGTTGGACGCCCCTCTTGGGGTAATTCCATGTCATTTCATAAAGTGAAATGAGAGGGAAAATATATTCAAATTCAAATGCAAGTTGCCCTATTTCTTCCCTCACTTTATAAATATGAGTTTGAACTCTCATTTGCATGTGGAGAATTTGACAACTTAAGGAGACTCTGGTTGGATTGTTTCTAGAACTTATACATTGTTGGTTGAGGACGAAAACCCTCTCCTTTAGTTGCTGGTTTCAGTGGTAAAAGACCCACCCTAGCTGGTTGGAGTAATTCTACCTTAGGGATCACCATTGTTTTCAGAAGATTGATCATTCTAGGGTTTCTAATATGAAGATTTTCTTAGTGTTTTGATGTGGGTTCAAAGATTTTGGTGTGCTTGTTGATTTGCTTTATTTCAATGATGTTTAGAGGTGTTAAAGATGCTTTAACAGAGGTCTGATATACATTTCCAGAATTCTGGAAACTCACTTTTCACAATGGCTAGAAGTGTCAAATTATTCATAGCTCCATGGGTGATCGAGGACTTGTTCTGGGTATTGTTGCAAAAGAATCCTCACAGCTGGGCGCCACATTTCAAGTATTCATTTGCAAGTTTTGGTGGAGTTATGATTTTAGGGAGCAAATCGCCCCTCCTAGGGAGTCGTGCCACTTGGGAGTTGTACATAATCAGGTCTAATGTTGTATAGACCTGCAATCTGCCTTCTACAACATTCGTGCAGCTGTCCATTGAAGATTAAGTGAAACAATTTTGGGCTAGAAATTGTTTGAATTAACTGAAAGAGTAGATTACAATTTATAGAGGAGGTAGAGCACTGTAGACATTTAAGATGTCAAACTACCTCAACTACTGATTACTGTAGCACTAATTGACCATTATACAATAGAGAATTTAATATTCTAACACCCTCCCTTAATGGTCAATCTACTAACTAGCCTACAAAAAACAATCTGCAGGTCGATTGGTCACAAATTCTTCAGAACACTCTGCTGATACGGAGACCCTCCCTGGATCTGCAGAATGTGAATGACCAAAAAACGTCCAAAAAATGCTCTGCAACAAGAGACAAGAGCCTGCCACTGACTCTACCACCGAGATGAGTCTGCCACCAACCCTCCCAGAAACTGCAGAACTGTTGACTAGAAGTCATCACAAAATGTCCAACCTGATGTTGGATAACAGAGTTGTTCCTCCCTGAAACCAGAGACAGACCGAGAACAACGGACACGATTTTGAGGATAAATCGGCAAACCGTCAAAACTTTTGCAGATGAGCATGACGCCTGAGAACTGACTGCAAGAAGCTAGTTGTGCAGATGTTCGCCTCAGCAACGCCAAGTGTGACCAAAACAAACCACGATTTTAAGGAAAAAATCACCAAACCCAAGATTACAAATCATCGTTTTTTTGGAAAAACAACAGTAAAAACCAGATACCAAGAGCCCTCCCGAACAACAGAAACCCTCACTAGGGTATACAGGATAAACTCATAATTTTTGGGGAGAAAATTACAAATTTTTTAAGGGAAAAAACTTTAAAACCCTCCCAGATGATAGATTTTTTAAAGGAAAAAACTTTAAAACCCATACAGATTACGTTGCCGTTGAATCGCAGATATAATGTTGTTCAAACTGGCCATCTTCACGCTTTTCGAGGCACAAAAAATGAGGTACTAAGAAGAGGCTGATGCACAAAACTTGAGGCACGAGTTTCAATACACTGAAGCAGGTTCAGGAACAGAAAACAGTGCAAATCCGTAGGCACAAAATTTGAGGCACGGAAAACGGTGCACCCAGAAAAAACGGAGACCAACCCAGTTGAGATCTCAAAAAACCCAAAAGGAATCTGTAGTCAAAAAAAAAATTTGATTGGAAACAAAGGGTGAAAACCCTAGCCGAATTTTGCAAAACCCTAGCCGCCACAGATGAACCAGAAATTTGCAGAAAGATTTCTGGAAAACACCAGAAAAACAACAGCCACCAGATGCAAGGAAAGTCGTGGATTTTTTCGGCGCCCACAAACAGAAAAAAACGTGTCCAAAAACGGAGAAAACGTGTCTTGATTAATGAAGAAATCGCGCTTAAAACGCAGCCAAAAAATGCGCCCATAAATGGACACCAAAACCAGAAAATGGCGCTTCAAAATCGTCGATCCAGAAGACACAAACAAGAAGAGAATGCGTGCAGGAAAAGGCACAAAGTCACTTAAAAGCCCTCGAACTCTGCCAAAAATCAAACGCGACCAGAAGAAACACGCCAAAACATGCATACGCGGATCGCGCGAATATACTGCAAACAAGAACCCTACGAACGGGTTACATTGGCGACACAAGTGAGAAAAGGAAGGTCGTGCGGGCTCGGATTCAAGTCCATCAAAAACAACAATGCCCAGGTCTCCACGGATCAGCAGAAATGTGGGTATCTAGCCACCAAAGGTCGCACGAAACGCAGGCATCAGGCCACAACGCCAGTAAAAGTGCCCACGAAAAATCGCGACCAGCAAAGAGCATAAACACGCGCCCACAGAACAAAACGCGACCAGCACGAAAAAACCTTCGATTTCTTCAGAAATGCTCCCAACAGGTAGGAGGGTTTTGATTTTAATGAGAAAACTCACAAAAAATCAAAACAAAAAACCCTAATTTTTCAAAGCACGCGACAATGTAATTTCACAAAGTCTCACATGAATTTTTTTCACAGAATTATAGAGACTTGAGAAAAATGCCCTGTAAAGGTGAGCTCCTCCCAATCTTGAGCCTTCCATGAGGGGAGACAAGCCTTGAATCATACTATGCTCATTAGAAACAATTTAGTTGAAATTGTTTGAATTAACTGGAAATAGTAGATTACAATTTATAGAGGGAGGTAGAGCACTCCTAGAGATTTAAGATGTCTAACTACCTCAAATGCTAATCTAATTGCATCAGAAAATAGTATTATGTCCATCTAAGTTTGCCTTGATACAATAGTATTCATTGGAAGGAACCTTGAATAAACCATCCCACAAAACTCACACTGGTGCACATAAGTTCATACAGAAGAAGGAAATTAGTTTATTAGATTAGATTCCTACCACCTATCTATGAAGAGATTCTATTGCAGAATAAAGATCATTTATTGAGGAAAAAGGGAATTATTTTAAGTAAGGTAGATAATATCGTCTACAGTGAATCACCATAATGTCCTGTGTTTTGCATCTTGGGTGAGGGGAAAGGAAGACTAGCATTAATAGAAAACATCACCATTAAGATCATAGATGTGTGCCATGCTTCTATTCATCATCTTAATATGTGGAAAGCTCACCTTTGCTTTGACTCAGAGAGATATCCATGTTATTGTGCAAATGTTGTATCCACCAAATGGGTCCGTTGCCAATACAAGTGATGATAAAAGAGAAATCATTTTTTTTGGTTGATGACCTTTCATCCTTCCTCTCTAAGGATGACAGAAAGCTTATCTTTAATTATTAGGATACCTCACTTTTGAAGTAAAGGCAAAAACATATCCTGGTTCAAATTTGCAACTTGAGATAATATCAGAGTATTGCAGCGGAAGTGGACTTGTAAGATAGATCCTCATAAAAGAAAATTTAGAAGTTGCATACACCAAGCCTTTTTCCTATTTGGAGTCATCTTGACACTCTATCCATGATTTTCCACATTAAAATTGCTTGAGGACAAGCAATCTTGGGCGGGGCAGATTGTAATGTCCCCTTTTTCTGAAATAGGATTTAATAATTAATTAATAATAAAATTAAAATATATATAAAAAAGTTTAAAAAAATATACTATAATTAAAATCTAATTATGTTTAATGAATGGTCAAAACACATGAAATGAAGAGTTGTGACTACCTCAAACATGAGATATAAAAGGGAGAAGAGTTCATTTGAAAAAGAGAAAGCAAAAAGAAAAGAGGGGAGCATGGGAATCAAGGAGGGAATAATGGGGAAGAAAATAAGGAAGTGACTCTTTCAAAGGGCAGAAATTATGAAGGGTTGTATTCTTTCAAAGGGTGGTAATTGTGAAAGGTTGTGACTCTTGCAAAGGGCAGACATGATGAAGAGGTGTGACTTCTCCCTCACATTGGAAGATATAAAGGGGAGAAGGTTTCATTTGAGAAGGACATGCAAGAGAGATAAATTTGAAAAAATAATTTATTATTCTCAAAAAGGTAGCAATGAAGGGTGGTGACTCCATTCTTTTGAAATGTGGTGACTCTTTCACCAATAAAGTACAAAGGAGAAATCATTCCAAGCATTCAAGGATCACTTATCAATCATCACTCACTAATGCATCAAATTAGCACTCATTCAATCATCACTCATGAATCCATCAAATCAATCATCAATTATCAAATCAAGCAAACAATCAATCAGCAAATCATCATCATAAATTATCAATTCATTCAATCAATCAAGCATACAAACATCCATCATTCAAACATCAACTATTCAAGCATCAACCATTCTAGACTCGAATCATTCAAATATCAATCACTAAGACATCAATCATCCAAGACATCAATAAGCAATTGAAAGAATTCAAAAATCAAATTGAAGAATAATTTTAGAATATAAATTAAGAACAACCACATATATATACTGGTTCCCTCATCAAGTATGCCAACCCCAAGATGGATGTGCCATGCTTGTGGGCCAAGGGGCCAAATGACTCAAAGGATCATTTTGTGCCCTTGGGCTTGATTGAGGAAGACAGGCTCCCAGCATTCTATCATGCTTCTCCATTGAATTACTAATATGGTTGGCTGTTGGAAATAAGCTATGAAATGGATCCAAATGTATTTGGGATATTGTGTTTTCAATAGGGGTTATCTATGATCATAATAGTTGATGTTAATTAATTACAGTTTTCTCTAAGTTCTATTATAATTGTGTAATTTATTTATAGAATACTCTTTGTAAATAAATTGTATTGTTGGAATTCTTATTTTTGGGAAAAAATCAGGTATATCCCCAAAAGGGGACATTACATAGATTAAACTGATCAACATACAAAAGTGATTCAATTTTCGCAATGCATTAACTGTTTTCTGCTCAACAAAATTGGAAAACATGAGAAGCCAAAGCTAAAATAAATTTATAGGCCTCAGAATTTTTTTCTGCAAATCAATATAAGCTATGGCCAAAACCCTAGCCTTGGAAGTTTTTAGCTACCAGGATAACTTCATATTTGATCAAGAAACATAAGAACCTAAAGATTGAAGGCTATCATTTATTGATTCTTGCGATACTTTTTTTGATGGCCTGCAACAAAGGTTAATAGGGGGAGAAAATGTTGAAAAAGCTTGTGTAATTTTAGTCTGACATCCAGCCAGATTACTATT
The DNA here is from genome assembly GCA_007115665.2 of Sequoiadendron giganteum. Classification (NCBI taxonomy): domain Eukaryota; kingdom Viridiplantae; phylum Streptophyta; class Pinopsida; order Cupressales; family Cupressaceae; genus Sequoiadendron; species Sequoiadendron giganteum. The sequence continues at coordinate 64,554,866 of CM021101.1, read as the reverse complement.
TGGAGATATTCAAACGATGATATTTAGACGATGATTGATAAGCATAGCATAGTATTTGGAGATATTGCTCTTGGTTTACCACCTGATCGTGGGTTTGAGCATGTCATCGAGTTAGAGGAGGGCTCCAAGCCCGTTATCACCACACCTTATCATCATCCGAGGCATTTCAAAGAAGAGATTGAAAAGACAATTAAGGAGTTGTTAGAAATGGGACACATTCGGCCTAGTTCCAGTCCCCTTTGCCTCATCGGTGGTTTTGGTGAAGAACAAGGATGGAACCATGAGGATGTGCATTGACTACAGAGCTCTGAACAAAAAGACAATCAAGAACAGGTATCTGATACCCAGGATTAATGAGTTACTAGATGACTTACATGGAGCAGTTTACTTCTCCAAGATTGATCTTCGTTTAGGGTATCATCAAATTCGTGTCCATGCGAAGGATGTTCACAAGATTGCATTCAGATGTCACTATGGACACTATGAGTTCTTGGTCATGCCATTTGGTCTTACTAATGCTCCTGCTACATTTCAATCATGTATGAACCACATCTTCAATAATCAGTTGCGTAAGTTTGTATTGGTATTCTTTGATGATATTTTGATATATAGCAAAACATGGGAGGATCATCTTAGACATCTTGATGAGGTGCTAGGCAGCATGGAGGCACAGTCCCTTTTTGCTAAGGCATCCAAATGCAAGTTTGGAATGAAGAAGATTTTGTACTTGGGCCATGTGATTGGTGCAAACGGAGTATAGGTACATCAGGAAAAGATTAAAGCCATCTTGGATTGGCCACCTCCAAGAAATGTTTCAAATTTGAGATGTTTCTTGGGTTTATGCAATTATTACAGGAGGTTTGTGAAGGGTTTTACAACTAGCAGCTCCCCTTACCGATCTCACTAAGAAGAGGGCATTCAGATGGTTAGATGAGGCCCAAGTTGTTTTTTATCAGCTCAAGGATGTGATGAGTACTTGTCCTGGTTTGGCATTACCAAATTTCACGCAGCCATTTGTGTTAGAGTGTGATGCTTCAGGAGAAGGCATAGGAGTTGTGTTGATGCAAAATTGACACCCCATAGCATATAAGAGCAAGAAATTGAGGGATGTAGAGAGACTCTATTCCACCTATGATAAGGAGATGTTGGCCATCATGCATGCGTTGGCCAAGTTGAGGCAATATTTGGTGGGAGGAAAGTTTATGGTGAGGACGGACCATGACAGCTTGAAATACTTCCTAGAGCAAAAGGATCTTAATGAGAGACAACAAAAGTGGGTCAACAAGATTCAGGCTTATGATTTTGATATTGATTGTGTGAAAGGTAAGAAGAATGTTGTTGTTGATGCATTGTCTAGACGACCTACACTTTGCTCTATGTCAGAGATTTCAGCTCATTGGAAATCTCAAATTTTGGTTGAGTATTCTGAGAATACATTCGCTTGCGAGCTCATGGATGGTTAGATTCAGGATGATCATTATAAGGTGATTGATGATGTAATCTACTATAAGGATAGGATATACTTGGCTCCTGAATCTAAAATGAAGAGTAAAATTTTGAGAGCTATCCATGACACTACTCTAGCAGGACATTCGGGATTCTTCAAGACGTACAGGCAGATTAGAGAGAGATTCTCATGGAAAGGTCTCAAGGATGATGTCCTACGCCATGTGCGTGAGTGTTTGACTTCTCACCAAAATAAGTCAGAGCATACTTTCCCAGCGGGTTTATTGTAGCCATTACCATTTCCAGATCAGAAGTGGGAGAGTATTTCTATGGACTTTATTATTGGTCTTCCGAGAGTCCAAGGGAAGGATTGCATATATGTGGTTGTTGATCATTTAACAAAATATGCACACTTCTTTGCCATTGCAGCTGAGTACATACCATCTCAAGTGGCGGAGTTGTTCTTTCGTGAGTTGTTTCAATTGCATGGACTCCCTAAGACCATTGTCAGTGATCAGGATAGCAGGTTTCTCTATGTATTTTGGCAAGAGCTATTCCGATTAGCGGGTACTGAGTTGACCTCGAGCACTAGTTACCATCCACAGATAGATGGCTAGACCGAGATTGTGAATAAGTGGGTGGAAGGATATCTACGCAATTATGTAGCGGGGCAACAGAGAGCATGGATCATGTTGGTGTATTTGGGTGAGCATTGCTCTAATACCACCTATCAAATGTCCATCGGTTTGACACCATTTAGGGCCTTGTATGGTTATGATACTTTGTCATTCATAGACTTGGCCTTTGATGATAGCAAAGCTCCCAGAGCTAAGGATTTTATGCAGGATAGTCAAGATATCCTTAAGGCACTTAAGGCTAATATACAACAGGCTCAGAATCAACAAAAGATGTATGCTGACAGACACAGGGTAGAGAGATCATTTGAGGTGGGTGATTTAGTGTTTTTGTGCCTTCAGCCATACAGACAATCTACATTAAAGAAGAGCAGTGCAAAAAAACTTAAGCTCGGGTTCTATGGTCCTTACAAGATTCTAAGGAGAATTGGAGAGGTAGCATATGAGCTTGAGTTGCCAATCGATTGTAAAATTCACAATGTTTTCCATGTATCATGCCTCAAGAAGGCAATGGGACAGCATGTTTCTTCTCCAGAGCTTCCTCCATTGGATGAGGAAGGTAGATTAGTTTTGGTTCCTGATACTATCACAGATATGAGGGAGCGTTGTTTGAGGAATAGGGTGATCTGGGAGTATTTGGTTAGATGGCAAGACTTGCCATTGGAGGATGCTACTTGGGAAGGAGAGCAGATTTTACAGCATCTGGAGTTGCAATTGCTTGAGGGCAAGCAATCCTACGAAGGGAGGACTATCATGTCCCCATTTCTAGAGTGATCACCAGTCAGAAATTTGATTAGCCTATTAGCCATTCTCGTAGGCTAATCTAGTTGGATAGGGAATGATTTGCTGCAACTGGTCATATTTTTATATTATTGGCCAATGGAGATAAAGGGAATAATATTAAATTAATTATTTATAAAGTTATCTAAATAAATTAAATCCTAAAAGTAACTTTGTTTTGATTAATTTAATTAAAGTGACTTAAATAAAAGAATAAAATATTATAAAGTCACTTTCTTAAATATTTTAAAAATGACTTAAGTGAAAAATAAAATAATATTATAAAGTCACTTTATTAAATATTTTTAAGTCATTTAAGTGAAAAATAAAATAATATTATAAAGTCACTTTAGGAAATATTAAAGTATTCTTCTAGAAGTTGGAGTTATAAGTTGGCTTCTTCTAGAAGATTCAATTGAGTCTTTAAAAGGAGTTGAGTGCAAGTCATTTGGGCATATTGTGGATTTGATAAACTTGAGTTTTCTCTATCTTCAGTTGAGTATTCAGTTGCAGCCAACTCTGAGGACGAAAACCCTTGGAGATTTGTAGGTTGGACAAAAACCCAATCCTACTTGTGAGGTGGATTCATCCAAGATTTACTATTGGGCATATTTGTAGGTTTTACAATCTTTTAGGAGCTTAAACCAGCAAGGGTTTGAAAATTTATTTGCAGGTTGAAGATTGAAGTTGCAGATTTGAGCTTATTGAATCATATTTGAGCTTATTGAATCATATTTTCAATTTCATGAGATTTGGGATGGCTAGGGTTTGTACATGCTATAGCAGAATTTTACGAAGCTGCTAGGGTTTGAGACCTATTTTGGAGGTGTTTTACAGATTTTGGGGTTCCAAAGAATTTTTATGCATTTTTCAACTTGGGCAACCTGATCTGGGGACTTTTTGGCATCATTTGAAGGTGGTTTCAGAATTTTTGGAGCTGTCCCTGATTTTACATGAATTTTCCTCTATTTTGGGCGACTAGGGTTTTGAAGAAATTGCAGATTTAAATTTCAGATTTCAGTATTTTAATTTCAGATTGTTGAAGCTAGGATTTGGAGACTTCAATTGGCATCTTTTGGTCTTATTTCAGCCTAGCGTTTCTAGGGTTTCATATTTGCCCTAGCCGATTTGCATTGGAGAAGGTTTGGACATTGTTTAGGGCATCAAATTGAACTTCATATCCAGATTTGCTTTGGAGGAGTTGCTGATCTGAAAATATTCAGAAAATCAGTCCATTTTCCAGTCATTGTCTTCTTCATATCATTGCTCTTATTGTCCAATATGACTTCTTTGTAACCGGGTATGTTTGCATTGCCAATAAACTCTCTTTTGATGTGAAAATCAGACTTGAATGGCTTGTTGTTGTACTCAGATCAGAACTTTATCAAGTCTGATATACTTTGCTTTCAAGGAGAAATAAGAAGTAATTAGGGTTCCTTTTTATTGAGTTGCTTTATATAAATGTATGTTATCATTTTATGTCATTGCTCATCAAAACATAAGGCATAAATCACAAATAAATATCTAAAGGCATCAGTATACTCAGAAAATCAGTTTGCATGCAAAGTGTTTGACAGAATGTCAAACAACCCAAACTGAAAAATTTAGGGCAGAATAGGCAAGGGTTCTTACAGTGGTATCAAAGCATGCATGATTATTTAAGTCAATTGCAGAAGTTTAGAAAATATTCCATTGGGGATATTACAATGGTATAGGCTTCTACCTAAAAGAATGGGAATCAAACTTCGACCCCAAAAACCATGTAATAGAAAAAAGGCCAGTATGGGTCAATTTATTTAACTTGCCATCAAAGTATTTGGAGTAGGGAGATTCTGGAACTGATAGGAGAAGAATTACAGACTTTTATTGGTCTGGACGAAACCCAAATCCAAGGGGAGCAGAAAGCGCATGCAAGGATATGTGTGGAAGTAAACCTAACCAGCACTAGATGGAACGAATTGGAAATCATTACGGAGGAAGGAAGATGCTTGCAGGAAGTAGAATGGGATTGAACACCAAGCCCAATCAGAAAACCTAGACCTAATAAGACAACTTTGGAGGAGTCATGGCAAACGGTGGTAGGGTTATGGCATGGTCAGGAACAAAGAAGCAGAGGAACAAATGAAGAAAACAGAACCAGGCCAAGAAGCATTAACGACAGAAGTGCTCTTGGATAAGATGGCAAGGAAGGAAAAGTTGTTGAGAGATGAAGACCCCCAAATTCACCAGGCCAAGGATGAGACTCAGGGAGACCCAGATTTTA